>JAZHEH010001001.1:0-325531 GCA_036589455.1 Ateles fusciceps | reverse complement strand
ATTGTAGAACCTTGTTCTCTGGGGTCCCAACAAACCTTTTTCCAACCAAGTTCAGAGAATTCTTTATAATGACCTCAAGTCACTATCTAAATCTTTCACGGCCCTCATTACCCTCAGGGTATATAAATTCAACCCAAGGCCAACTTCTGGGCAAAGCCTGTGCAGTCACACACATTGGGCCAATGTTTCTAAAAACATGGTTTAATACTCTTATGCTGACTTAATACTCTTAACCATTTTTTAACAAAGGCCCTACATTTTCATACTGTAATGGTTACATAATTTTTTGTGGCCACAGAAATCATGTAAGCAGTCATGATCAAACTTTTTTTGACCCAAAGTCCCTCAGAACATGGATCATGCTTACCTCTCCAGCTTTGCCTCCGGTGTTCCCTTGGAAACTACTCCTAAGCTCAATCATGCTAAACAACCTTTAAAGCCTTTTTTTTTTTTTTTTTTTTTTTAATAATTGGGTTTCACCATGATGGCCAGGCTGGTCTTGAACTCCTGACCTCAGGTGATCCACTTGCTTTCCAAAGTGCTAGGATTATAGGCATGAGCCACTGTGCCCAGTCAACCTTTAGCTTCTTAAATGTCCCATGCTCTTTCAATCTCCTTTGTCTTTGCTAATAGTCTCCTTGCCCCGTTTCTCTTTGCATTACAATAAAATGAAAACAAAGCAACTGAATTTCTTTATAATTTTCAAATACAATCTTACTTCCAGAATTTCTACTGCATTTTGCACTGGGATTTTAGGGTTGGTGGTGAAATACTAAATTTTTGATAACCCATGAATGTGATGGTATTTAATTGTAATTACTGCCAAGGAAAGGAAAATAAGAATAGAAGGGATGAGATCAACGAATTGGATCGCTGGCTGGTTCAGTGCTTATGCCTGTAAGCCCTAACTTTGGGAGGCTGAAACAGGCAGATTAACTCAGGGGAGGCATTCAAGACCAGCTTGGCCAACATGGCGAAAAGCTGTCTCTACTAAAAATGCGCAAAAATTAGCCTGTTTGTGCTGGCACATATGCAATAGTCCCAGCTACTTGGGAGGCTGAGGCAGGAGAATCGCTTGAACTCGGGAGGCAGAGGCTGCAGTGAGCCAAGACTGTACCACTGCACTCCAGCCTGGGTGACACAGCAAGACCCTGCGCTAAACAAACAAACAAAATAATTTGGATGACCAGTCGTTGTTTACTGCTTCAGCCTCACCTTGAACACAGTGTTTGCAGTGGTAGTGCTCAAAGTTTAGGAACCCATGGTTCTCAGAGCTACAACTTTCAGATATTCTGATTTAATGTTCATCTGGACGGTGCCCAGGCATCAGTATTTTTTACAAAATATCCCCAGATGATTCTAATGTGTATTGAGGGCTGAGAACCACTGGGATACAAGAACTTTAAGAGCAATAAGTTAAATGAGATGTAGCAGCTCAAGGTGTTGAGATATTAATAAGCCAGTCATAGAGCATAGGACTGCTGGGGAAGCCTATTAAATGGACAAACTAAAATGAAGACATAAACACACTACCATTTAAAGCAAATCTAATAGAAAAGATTAGCGGCATTACAGCATGTTTCGCATTTGTGATTTATCTTGAATATTTCCTAGTTTCTGAATGGACTAAACAATGTCCATATATGTTGAAAAACAAGTAGGGTAAATTACCATTTCAACACCTGAGAAAATTATAGACAAATAATACATTAATTATGGACATGTTATGTTGTAACATCAATTTAGAGAGCAAGATTTCTGTACCCTTGCTGAATGTCAGACTTCTGTCTCCAAAGTCCTGTATCTGGTTGGTAAAGTCTATAACTCATTTGAGCAAAAAGCAGTATGTTCACCTTCAAAATAATCATGGGAGCAGCAACACCCTCGACAAAAACAAATTGGTGAGTTTAGAAAATATATGGGAAGAATTCATCAATATAAAAACATTAGTTAACTAAGAAAATAAAGTTGTTACAAGAGAAGGAATGCTGCTCATGAAAAAATTTAAAATGGAACACCTGAAAATATATGGCATGTTAAGTTCATGGGGGTGCTAAGTAACTTAGAAGGCAAGATGAGGAAGTTAACCAGTTCTAACTGGCTAGCTTTCCACAGGTTATGAGAAAGTGCTTCCTAGAGTAAATCAGGTTTTTCTTTCTTCTTTTTTTTTTTTTTGAGATGGAATCTCACTCTGTCACCCACAGGCTGGAGTGCAATTGCACAATCTCAGCTTGCTGCAACCTCCGCCTCCCAAGGTTCAAGCGATTCTCCTGCCTCAGCCTCCCAAGTAGCTGGGACTATAGGCATGTGTCACCACACCCACCTAATTTTTGCATTTTTACTACAGATGGGGTTTCACCATGTTGGCCAGGCTTGTTTCGAACTCCTGACCTCAAGTGATGCACCCACCCTGGCCTCCCAAAGTGTTGGGATTATAGGTGTGAACCACTGCGCCCAGCCAATTAGGTCTTTAAAAAGAGAGTGAGTGGTTTACAGGAAAAGAGCCCAGGCTTTGAAGCCAGGTGGATCTGGGTTTGGATCTGGCTTAGCCACTTATGGACTAGCTATGAATCCTGGACAAGCTGCTTCAACTCTATGAATCTCAGTTTATCTCATCTTAAAAAGTGATTTACTTACCAAGAATTGTTGAAGCGGAATGATAGGTACACAGGTGTTCATTATGTCATTTTCTCTACTTTTGTATATGGTTAATATTTTTCATAATAAACAAGTCAAAATCATTTGTATCTCAGGTTAGGATAAAGACCAGAAATAAACATGAAAAGCCCAATTCATGGTAGACACTAAATAAATGAGTGGGTTTTTGCTTCCTAACATAGCTTTCATCCTCTTACCCCCCCCCCCCACTCCACTCTCATCCTTGTCCTTACAGCCATGCTATTCCACTCTATCACTTCATTTTCATTTCACTGATGCAGTTAATGGAAAATTCAGCCATATCTTAGTATTGAGATCATTGGCACCTGGATGATTCTCCACAGCTAATTCCACTTAAAAACATTCTGCATGACTTCAACAGTCATCTCTATCATGACCATACATTGGTACTTTGTCATTAGCTGGATGACAAGTAAATGCTTATTTCTCCTCTGAAATCTTAAACTCAAAATCCCACTCTAGTCCAGGCACAGTGGCTCACTCCTGTAAATCCCAGCACTTTGGGAGGTCGAGGAGTATGGATTGCTTGAGCCCAGGAGTTCCCGACCAGCCTAGGCAACATGGTGAAACCCCATCTCTACAAAAAAATACAAAAATTAGCTGGATGTGGGAGCAACAGGCCTGTAGTCTCAGCTACTCAGGAGACAGCGGGGAGGATCACCTGAGCCCGGGGAGGTCGAGGCTGTGGTGGGCCAAGATTGTGCCACTGCACTCCAGCCTGGGTGTTGGAGTAAGACTAAGTAAGTAAGTGAATAAATAAATAAATAAGTAAAATCCAAATCCCACCCTATGACAAGAGTCAGGCCTCCACTCTCACACATTCTCAATCCCCACATTTGGTGTTCAATTCCACGGAGATTTTTAGTCCTTATTAACCTCACGTATGTAATCTGACTCACCAGAGCCGCGCTGCTCTTGAAATCTCCAACATCCATTTTGTGATCACACTCACATATCTTGTTAGCCCTCTCATCCCCCAGTGTACCTGCTCTTCGCCTGCAGAAATCTTTTCATTTCAGCCATCTATTAGTTGATTCCTGGCCTCCCTTCCTGCACGATACTTAGCATGGCCCTACAGCCCATCACTTAAACTACATAATCACTAGCTCTGTCAATTTCCTTCAACCTTACTGCTTCCACATCTGCCAAGTAAAGCTCCAACTCTGGACCACATACTTTAAGTACCATCTCTGCTGTTATACTAGCGTGACTGATGGAAACTGAAGAAATCACAGAACTATAAAGTAGCAACAATACTAATTTATACTCACCAATCTCAGCCGAGCCCTCAGCATCATCTACATGCACTTTTCATTTGTATGCATTTAGTTTGCCTCCTTTGCTACACAGATAATTCTTCAAAACCACCATTGTTCTAAAATCCTGTATCCAGACACTTTCAAACAGAAACTCCAGACTTGCATTTAAAGTACTCCTTACCATAAACAACAAGATATTTGTCTTTCTGAAGCAAAACTGTTGTGTTTTTTTTTTTTTTTTTTTAGACAGAGTCTCACTCTGTCACCCAGGCTGGAGTGCAGTGGCGCGATCTTGGCTCACTGCAACCTCTGCCTCCTGGGTTCAAGTGATTCTCGTGCCTCAGCCTCCCGAGTAGCTGGGATTACAGGCACATACCAGGCCCGATCAATTTTTGCTATTTTCAGTAGAAGTGGTGTTTCACCATGTTGGCCAGGCTGGTTCCTTTTTTTTTTTTATATATAATTGACTTTTAAAACTTCTTTTTACACGGGTCAGAACATCAAAAAGACAAGAGGCTGATTCTGTACTTTAATACTGTGTCATCTACCCTCTGAGGAAATATGTTTGTTTGTGGTGACAAATGAAAGACCCAATACCCATATCCAAAATCACCACAAAGTACAGAAATGCCTTTCACAATTTTATATAGCCTACTGATATATAAAGCATTCCAGGTATAAAACAAAGCAAAAGCATACCTGTGTGTAACTAGATATTAAAATTTGACTCTTTTCTTCAATTTTTCACTGATATGCAATATCAGATAAACAGTAGATAGAAAAATGTGTATCAGATAAACAGTACATAGAAAGGTATGTGTGAGACAAATTTCCATATGCAGAATTTTCCCCAAATTAAAAAAAATTTTTTTTTTTTTTTTGAGACAGAGTCTCACTCTGCCGCCTAGGCTGGAGTTCAGTGGCATGATCTCGGCTCACTGCAACCTCTGCCTCCCAGGTTCAAGTGATTCTCGTGCCTCAAAACAAATAGCCGGGATTACAGGCATGCACCACCACATCAAGCTAATTTTTTGTCTTTTTAGTAGAGACAGAGTTTCACCATGTTGGCCAGGCTCAAAAAATTCTTAAAATCATTTTTATAATTCTTATATTCCCCTTGTTGGAAGCCTCCTCCACCCATTTCACAAATATGAAAAAGGGCCAATGGAGTAGAGGAAAAGAGGATTTTGAAAGACATTCTTTGGAGAAGTTGTTGTCATGGTAACACCTGCTCCATTTTGCTCCTTACCCCACTGCCAAGTATGTGGATGGAGATGCTACATCTTCAAGTTGAGCTAAGTGAAGGGACATTGATCAGGCTATTCAGAAAAGGGATGTGTTCCTTGAAGTTGGGGGACACAGAAGAGGGGTATATTGGGTCATTCCTGAAGAAGCCAAGGTGCCCCGTGCCAGTGGTATACAGACAGGTTTCAATGTCCGTAGTCTGGAGTTTTCAGGGCAAAGACCTGCGCGAGTGTTTTCCATGGACTAGAAGTGAGCCATGTGGGAGTGAGAGGTGATTTGGTGCCTGTATTTCAGTCCCATCCAAGAGGAACATCTGGATTTCAGGGATACTTTGCCAGAGAATCCTTGTTACAACATGTGTGGCATGGAGCTCTGAGAAGACTGGGACAAGAGGGAAGTGACAAGCTGAAGGAAATGCATTACCCACATTAAGGGAATTGCAGGGGAGCGTCTCAAGTGGGAAAAGCACCTTGCCCCCCTCTAGCACTGCAACAGCCCAGCTGGGGAAGCAGAAAACAGTTTATTTTTAACATAAAACCCAAGAGTTAAATTGCTAGTACTGCTAGCATGCTAGAGTAGCATTCTATTAATTGTTTCTGGGCTGAGATTGTATTAGTAACTCACGGAAACTTTAGAGACCTAAAAAGAGAGCAGAAAAATCATGGAAACAGCCTATATTTTCATCTAGGTATAGGGCAAGGTAATCCCCCACAAAATAAATATTAAAAGGAGTAATAGGAGGCCAGGTGTCGTGGCTCATGCCTGTAATCCCAGTACTTTGGGAGGCCAAGGCAGGCAGATCACTTGAGGTCAGGAGTTTGAGACCAGCCTGGCTAACAAGGCAAAACCCAGTCTCTGCTAAAAATATGAAAATTAGCTGAGCGTGGAGGCGTGCACCTGCAGTCCCAGCTACTCAGGAGGCTGAGACAGGAGAATTGCTTGAACCCTGGAGGTTGCAGTGAGCCAAGATCGCTGCCACTGCACTCCAGCCTGGGCAAGCCGAGTGAGACTCCAAAAAAAGTAACAGGAGACATAATTACGTTTTGATCATAGTCTACGGGCTATGCTTGTTCAACATATGGGTTACAAGTTGAAGCTTATAGCAATAACCAGCGTTTGTAAGTAGCCATCCTGACAACTGATTTAGCATTGCAAAAAGATGCAATAAAGCATTTGAAGCATTACATAGACCGTCAGCCAGACCATAACTGAATCTTAAAAGCATTCTAGAAAGCTGAATTAGAAAGGTTCACGCCACTACGCATAAAATACAAGAAAGGTGGAAGAGGACTAATTCACTGAAATAACTGAGTCTTCTTTCAGATCTTCTTTCATTGCAAATCTGATTGTTATAAACATTTGACAGTTTGCCTCACTCTTGGCGTAATGGTGACATTGTACTGTTTTTCTTGTTCTATAAAGAAGTAATCTTACAGCGTAGATTAATGACTTCCACAAGATCTAGGAAACTGATTAATTTACGTCTCTGGATTACAAATAGAATGGCTCTTTATCGGTGGGGTTGAATGCTTTTATTTGTTCAAGAACTATTGCGTGCTCTGTGCCAAAGACTGTCCTAGGCAACTGGGATAACGATGAGCTTATAGCCCTTGGCTTCTAGGTATTCATAGTTTAGAAAAGAGATAGATACACAAGTAAGATATGGCACACTAAGCATTCTCTGTCTCTCTCTGTCTCTAGCTAACTCTAAATAGCCACAGTTTAGAACTTCCTGGGAGGCTGGTGAGAGGAAAAAAATGTGCCTGATGCATTCAGTTTGTCTTTGCACCATGGCTGAAGAACATGTTCATTCACTTATCAGGAGTCTTGTAACTCTTATGCATTGCACGCCTAAACACCAATAAGAGATGTCCTTATTAACATCACAATAACTACTGTTGTCTTCGCTTGCTAGACAAGATGCTGTGCTAATATTTAGTCAGATTACACTAAAATCGCTGCATTGGTTATTAAAAATACTAAACAAATATTTTCATACAAAAGTTAGTAGGGGCCGGGCGCGGTGGCTCACACCTCTAATCCCAGCACTTTGGGAGGCTAGAAGGGCGGATCACGAGGTCAAGATATTTTGACTATCCTGGCCAACATGGTGAAACCCTGTCTCTACTAAAAATAGAAAAAAATTAGCTGGGCATGGTGGCGCACGCCTGTAGTCCCAGCTACTCGGGAGGCTGAGGCAGGAGAATCGCTTGAACCCAGGAGGCGGAGGTTGTGGTGAGCTGAGATCGTGCCATTGCACTCCAGCCTGGGTAACAAGAGCGAAACTCCGTCTCAAAAAACAAAAAAACAACAACAACAACAAAAAACAAAACAGAAGTTGGTAAATAACTTCTGTCCCAGCTGCACTAGCCCCTTATCCCAGAACTCTCCACATATATTCATGACCTGTTAGATAAAAGGTACCTGGCAAAACAAGGGCCTCCCAGACTCCAAGTCTAGCCTACGACTGCACTACATTTTGATTGGTCAATGCTCATGACATATTAGTTGTTAAATATTTTAAATATCATCCAACGAGTATAAAGAACTGCTAAAATCGGCCTAGCCAATGGCCTTCATGTAAGCATAAATGTGTGGAAATGGGAACAGAAACCTAACACGCTCATGTCTAGGGAGCAGTCTTCTCTTTAAACACTCATTAACCATTGTTAGACGAACAATAAGGCACACTAAGCATTCTCTTTCTCTGTCTCAGAGTTTGCATTTCAAATGAAACCCAGTAAGATTTCTAGCCCTGCAAACTTGTTATAGATGTGAGCTTGGGCAAATTATCGTACCATATGCCCCTCAGTTTCAAGGGTTAAGAACAGTGGCTATCTCATAAGCTAACATCATCCTCATCACCACCACCATCATCAGACAGGTAGATCTATCCATGAATAGTTTCACTCATAAGGGTAACAAACACAAAAGAAAAGAGCAATCATTCATACAAAACAAGTATATTCTTCTCTGTCAATAAGTAGACAGATGATAGAATGATACTCACATACATGTGCTATCCCGAGATTTGGCGAGCAACTAGCTATATGACCACATGCAAATTACATAACTGGTTTAGGAATACTCAGTATCTCTAAAGTGGATCTGGAAGGTATCTGTCAGCTTTCATCTACCACCCCCCTTGATTTCTCAACCTATGTCTGACATCTAATTATGTTATGACATCCTAGTGTCTCAGTGGGTTAAAAAAAATGTCAGAAATGTGATGGAGCAGGAAATTTGCTATGTACATCACTATGTGATTCATGATCTTTTTCTTGTGTAATACTGAAAAAAGCACTTTGGTAAGGTAGAAACAAAGCAAAACCATGAGCATAAATTAATTCAGAGAACTACACTATCATGTTAGAACTGCTGCCCACCTCATTTTAGTTACATCATGCCTCTGGTTGAAATTGTCAAAAAGCAAAAATATAAAGGTCATCTATCAAGAGGATAATAAAAGGAAAGGATTAAAGATGATAATGTGCTTTTCTTAATTCAGTTGTCTGTTATTTGGATACATTGTTTAAAAAATGCACTCAAAGTGGCTACTGGGAATTACAACTTCTGGGTGAGGTTCAAGTTGTAGCTGTGAAGCCATAGGCACATTAAAACAAAATATAGGTGCTTTTTGCTAGATATAAGCCTGGGAGACTTCATCTGTTGAACTCTGAAGGTATAATTTGAGAAATTAGTTTTCCCACTCCCCCAAACTTCACAACTGAATTCTTAGTAAGTCAATTTCATATCCCTATCAATGCTTTTTTTTTTTCTTGAAAGCAACATACCAATGTTGGCTTTTAATCAAGAGACTCTTCTCTTCCTCAGGATTAACATTAGAAAAGGCCAGCCTTTTCAGTAAGTGTACACCCAGTGCCAATATTGTTCATGCTATTTATTATTAATGTAATATCTACATTTTTTTTTATTCTACATCAAGTTAAGGAGCTTTACATTATACCATTTTTCCCCAGACTTCAATGAACTTTGTAGCAAATGTATATACAATGAATTGTGTTTTACCTTAACCTTTTTCATATGTCTTCTAAAATATCCTACCATTTCCAGGTAATATATTAAAGGGATCAGGAGCCTTAAATGATCTACCCATGAATTTCAGTATGTTTCAAGAAATCCTTGAAAAGGAACCACAGAGAGCTATTCAATCATTAATAGCTACAAATACAGTAAGTAAGAAAAGTTTTAATCTATTAAAATCTAATTCTAAAGAAGACCTTGTTCCAAATGGAGTGTGCTATTCCAGTGATGAGTTTGTATATAAATACACATCACTTTTCAAGAAATACTTTACATGTTTGTCCCATGTCAGTCTCAATAGCACTATTAAATATAAAACAATCCTACAGGGGCGTAAAGAGTTTTACTCTCGAAATTAGGTTTAAAGAAAAGGTATCATGATGCAAAAAAGTAGAAAATCTTTCCATTTAAGAGGAACTTAAAGTCAAAACACATTCACATTTCACTTCCTTTGCTTTTTAAACTACTGAAGGTACACCTGTAAAATAATCATTGCTCGGTTTAAATTAGTGATAGCTAAAAGCTATACAAAAAGATCTGGTGGTTTTAATTTTACTCACCAAATCTCTACCTCAGGGACCTGGGGAAATGTAGACAAGTGCACTGCATATTTATAAGGCCTCTGGGACCTTAGCAGGCTTCCAAATGCCTTGTTTGTTGCAATCCTGCTTGTCAAACCATTAAATAAGTAAAATCCACACTCTATCCCCTATTGTATATGCAGACTTTCTCTGTCTATTAAATCAAAACTATATGATTGCAAGGGGGAAAACAGTATAACATCTCAGTGTCTCCCCAGCTTCTCTAGGCACCCTGAAGACATAATAATTCTAGTACCAAGGTTTTCATTTAGAACATTTTTTCATTGACTATCATATGAAAGAAATATTTTAACCTTGACTGATTATTAAAAATGTTCACTTTAACCTCAGATTTTTAGCAAGTCTATTATTAAAAATGTCTCCCCATGCTGGTCCTTAATTATAGCTACTGTAATGTAACTCTCCATCTAGTGTGGCCTTATTTACCCTCTCCTATCCAAAAGGTTAAACACTACAAAGGATTAAGACTAATAAAACTTGTGAGATGTAAGGAAAAAGAAAATTTCAGGATTTTACACTTGCTAAGTACGGGAGGGAGAAAAAAATCCATATCCATATATCTATATTTATGTCCCTCTCAATATGTATAATGTAGAAAATGGGAGATTTGGGAATCCACTTTAACTGCAACCAAGCCAAGGGGAAAGCTAACTCTTTCATCTTTCTTCTCACTAGTGACTTACAGTGTTAAAAGTGTTGCAGTCTGCCTGGAAACTGAAGAAACAGCCCGAGATGCATATCTTCCACTTATTTTCACCAGTCACATCTGCACACGCTATTATGGACATAAATAAATATTTACTATCCTCTTAAATCTGGTGTGGTAAGGGGAAACAACTCCATGAGTGGTAAAAATTTTTACAAAAAGGCCGGGCGCGGTGGCTCACACCTGCAATCCTAGCACTTTGAGAGGCCGAGGTGGGTGGATCACCTGAGAGGTCGGCAGTTCAAGACCAGCCTGACCAACATGGAAAAACCCTGTCTTTACTAAAAATACAAAATTAGCTGGGCATGGTGGTACATGCCTGTAATCCCAGCTACTTGGGAGGCTGAGGCAGGAGAATAACTTGAACCCGGGAGGTGGAGGTTGCGGTGAGTCAAGATCGAGCCATTGCACTCCAGCCTGGGCAACAGGAGTGAAACTCTGTTTCAAAAAAAAAAAAATATTACAAAAATTGTTCACCTTAAGAACATCTACAGAATTTCATGTTTTAGAAACAGAGACTGGATGAACATTTTCGTTTCTTTTTTTGCTTTTTTTTTATTGAGACAGCGTACTGCTCTGTTGTCCAGGCTGGAGTGAAATGGCGCAATCTCAGCTTACTGCAACCTCCGCCTCCCTGTTTCAAGCAATTCTCCTGCCTCAGCCTCTGGAGTAGCTGGAATTACAGGCGCATACCACCATGCTCAGCTAATTTTTGTATTTTTAGTAGAGACAAGGTTTCCCCCATGTTGGCCAGGCGGTCTCAAACTCCTGACTTCAGGTGATCCACCTGTCTCAGCCTCCTAAAGTGTTGGGATTACAGGCATGAGCCACTGCATCCAGCCTCACATGCCTCTTTAGTTGTGGCATTTCTAAAGAACATTTTCAATTAATCACACGATAAAGTATCTCACATTGACTAGCAGAAACAGTTTTATATGATCATAGATTGTACCACGTAGGCATTTCTTACAGTTTCATTTCAATCAGTTTTTCTAACTTCAGTACCTTAAAGATTTAGTCATCTAAATTATTCTTATTCTATGGAATGTACATAGCAAAATTTATATATTTCACGTACAAGTCTCACATAAAGGCTATCATATTCCAAATAATTTATGTCCAAACTACTTAATGTCACACTGAGTCATGACTAAAGGCAATTCTCATTCATAACGAGCCATTTAAGTGGTAAACTCTGGAGGAGATAAGCATGTTTAGGTTGCATTACAACTCAAAGCATTTGATAAAAACTGCCTAGAATGCTGTGTTGTAGAAGGATTCTGAGGTCATTTCTGAAAGCATAAAGGTTGCTCAGCTATAAAGTCTAGAAATCTGGATTGTTTCCTTCTCTCTGCTTGGCAAAGGAACCTCATTGGGCTATTCTATCTCTTAGAAGTGAAAAACTAGATATGGTTGGAACTTTGTGACTAATAAACAGGTGTCTTGCTTAGTTATGTAAGGAACTCACTGTGGTGACTTAGCAAAATAAATCCTGACTTTGTCTACAAATTTACTACCACATATAGTTTTAGGAATGAACACAAAAGAAAAATTTAAAGAAATTATTTAAAAAACTTGTGGTGAAAAATCATGGTAAGAAACATAGTCCTTTATATGTTGACATGATTCTACCGATTCACTGCCAACAGGATATATGACTTTCAGTTATGTTTCTTATAGCCAAAACAGGTTGTACTTATTCAGAGTCCTCCTGGTTTTTAAAAATGTGTTTGATGGCTGATAAACTCAAAGATAATATGTTCAACATTCTTTTTTAATTCATGCACTTTAGAGATAGGAAAAACAAAACGGATTCCAGTCTGTCTCTGTCTCTGTGTGCGCGTGCAACACACACACACCACTTGTTTTATCTACTGTTAAAGTTTCAAGGTTACATTTGGTTTAAGTCATTAGAAGGAAATCATGATGACCACTCCTACTTTGCCTGGGAATGATGTCAGGGCCATGAGTAATATATGAATTATTGCCATAATGGATTAGTTTCTAAGGCTCAAGAATTCATTAAAATGACCAATGTCAAACGTACATGTGTAAGTGGGTACATACTCAGTGGAAACCTAAAAATAACTATTATAAGAGCCCCCGGGTGGCCTAATTAGACAAACAAACTCCTGGAGCGACTTTAAATGTAAAAATCCCCCACTTAAACTGAACATTACTGGAAAATACCTGAGTATCACTGATTAGTATACCATATTTAGCTGATGGTAAATGTTTCCAAACCTATTTTACACACACATGCTCACACATAAAATCATGCAATTGTCCATATCATTATTGGAATACCATAGAAAGATCTGGGACTTCAAACCCAGCTCTACCACTTAATGGATATGAAACCTTGATAATTTTCATATCTCGAACTCATAAAAGAGATAAGATTAAAGAAAACAATGTATTTATCATGCCTAAATACGGAACTGGCCAGTAGTTTGCATTCACTAAGTGTAGCTCTTTACTAACCCTGCCATTCAGATGATATGATTATTTTGTTTCTAAGATGCACAAAACTAAAATAAGTAGAAATGAATTCCTACTTCTTGTATTTCTTGTATTCTTACATTTCTGTATGTAGAAATATATTCAGAGGCCCCACGAGAAACAAAAGTTTTTGCTTCTTGTAGCCATTATATTGTTGATAAGGATTTTATATATATATACATATATATATATATATATATATATATATATATATTTTGAGATGGAGTTTCACTCTTGTTGCCCAGGCTGGAGTGCAACAGTGCGATCTCAGCTCACCCAACCTCCACCTCCTGGTTCAAGTGATTCTCCTGCCTCGGCCTCCCAAATGGCTGGGATTACAGGCATGTAACACCACGTCTGACTAATTTTGTATTTTTAGTAGAGACGGGCCTCTCCATGTTGGTCAGGCTGGTCTCAAACTCCTGACCTCAGGTGATCCGCCCGCCTTGGACTCCCAAAGTGCTAGGATTACAGGCGTGAGCCACTCTGGCCGACAAGGATATTTATTTATTGTATTTGTTTATTTTCTATACCCCATGTATGAGTGAATACTGCCTTTTATTTGCTTGAGTAGGGAACTGCATGTGGCCAATGGATTTCCTGTTATTTTCCTATATCTTATAAATTCTCTGTTTATCTGAATTATTTTCCTGTCTTTATTGGTATTTTCTACACCTATTAATGATTACCCATGAACTTCATTAAAGTGTTGTTTACTGATAATCCTAGAGATTATTAATGAAATGTCAATTAATTAAAGGCCTAGCACTATCAAAATCTCTAATATAATGAATGAACCTCTCCCATTCCATTATATTTTAGTTCTCATCCTAGAGTCATTTCACAGAGGTCCTGGCTTAATAAAATAATCAACTGAATGTTAAAATGATTTTTAAAGATTTGATGCTACATTAAAGTTTTCCATCATCACTGATTATGATAGGTAGCACAAATAAATGCATGATGCTAAGGTTATGGCAGATGAGACAGCAGAAAGGCTTCTTGTTCACAAATAGGCACTCAAAAAGTTTTTAACATGGGTATGTGTTATTTTATTGTGTATTTTACGTTTGCCCCATTCTTACAAGTTTTCATAGACTACAGAATGGAAATACACATTTTCCAAAGGCAGAGAAAATACAGTGTGTGTGCTGGGTGGGTGAGGTGGCTCACGCCTGTAATCCTAGCACTTTGGGAGGCAGAGATAGGCAGATTGCCTGAGCTCAGGAGTTCAAGACCAGCCTGGGCAACGTGGATGAAACCCTGTCTCTGCTAAAATACAAACAAACAAACAACAACAAAAAAATCAACCGGGTGTGATGGTGGCACCTGTAATCCCAGCTACATGGGAAGCCGAGGCACGAGAATTGCTTGAACCTGGGAGGTGGAGGTTGCAGTGAGCAGACTGTGCCATTGCACTCCAGCCTGGGCAACAAAGTAAAACTCTGTCTCAAAAAAAAAAAAAAAAAAAAAAAAGGAAAATAGTGTTGTGCATACATACACATATGTGTATATATATGTACGTCTGTATGTGTGTACGTGTGTGTGTGTCTACGTATATATATAGCCATTCCATCCTCCCTCAAAAAGCAGAGCAAACAGTAATGTGGTGGGGTTAAAAATCTGTTCTGAATTGACTTTTGTGTGATGCTCTTATACCAAGGCCAAATGAATGGTAAAGGTACAGGTTCGATGATTTTGCTGCATTTCCCACTATAATAATAATATTAGAACACTTGGGACCAAAGGAGCACCCCAGGATGGTAACTAGAAAATGCCTTTATTGGGCTCACATGGTGGCACAGAAAGCTGCTCAGTTGACAACAGTGAATCTTTTCAAACAGAGTTGAAGACTCATCAATACTATAAAGCCCTATATTTCTGGCTGTTGAATTACCTTGCTGTTTTTCAAACATTTTACTACACTTCTGGGAAAATTTGCTTCTCTAGTGCTGTGTAATGTGGCACACAAAACTTGAAGAAATTCAAACAGCAAGGTAAAATTTTGTTATTGTTATGATCGCATGTGAACATCATTAGAGCAATTATCTGAAAGGACAGCATTAATGAATACTGCATTTCTCTCCACTCATTCGAAAGTATTTATCGTTCATTTACTCCGCCAAAGAACCTGTGCTACGTGCGGTAGGAAATACAAGGCTGCATTAGCAGTTTCTGTCCACAGGTTTGAAATCCTGTGGGTAATTAAGGCATGTATACAGGTGTACCCAGCAAGCCACTGCTTATTTAAAATCCTAATTTAAGTAAGTGCAGGCAATACTTCCATTCATTAGTTTGTATTTAAATGATAATCGCAACAGTTTGAGTAGCAGTGGAACAGCTTAGTGCAGAGTACATACTTTGTACATGTGAATCGGGTGCTATTCATTTTCTCTGTGATTGCTAGTACGTTGTATAACATTTTGCACACAGTAGGCACCCTATAAATAAATGCTCCATGGAATAATGAAATCTAATTGCTCTCAAATGCCACTTTCTTTTACATGGGAATGTGGAATTCAAGCAGGAGGCATGGGAGATGTTTTTCCAATACTTTACAGTTCTGTGGAAGAAGGTTTAGTCTATGTAGTGTCAGAAAGCAGACATAAGATCAATGGGTGGAAGTTCCAGGAAAAGTAGATCTTGGCTCAAAATTCAGAACTCTCTAGTAACTGCAACTGTCCAAAATGTAGCTGGTTGTTTCAAGAGCTGGTTAGGTCCTTGTTTCTATAGCTACTCAAACAGAGATCAAACTGATGACTAAAATATTCCAGTGCTGGATTCCAGCAAAGGCGTCCACTTCTGTGTCGATGAGCGATGGGAGAAGCAGTATAGCATCCTTGTTAAGGGTGCCACCTCTAGAGCCTGACTCCTTTGGTCCAAACTCCAGCTCTGCCACTTAGTAGCTGTGCGACCTTGGGCGACTAAGTCCCTCTATACGAGTTTTCTCATCATGTAAAATGAGGTTAATAGTATCTCCTTCATTGTGTCTTTATTCCTCAGTTTGTTCATTCATTCATTCATTATTTATTTTTGGCATATATTTTTCTAACCATTAGCCTCACAGACATGTGGATGCCAACTCACCCAGTGTGCTTCCTCCTTACTAGAGGACTGAGGAGTCTCAGTATCTAGAATTTCCTTAGTGCTTCTAGGACTCCATTTCGTAGCAAACAGACCTGAATACACAGGATAGAACGTTGTCAGGCAAATTGTTAATAATACACAAATGCTTGTTAAATAAATGATATCGATACAAATGTGTCTTAGTATCCACAAAGTGTTTCTGAAGGAATTGCCCACAGGTTGTGTTGTTTTACCCTAATTTTTCACTTAGTCCCCAATTCCCTGGTCAGAGTTCATTGCTTCCTCTTCCTGTCAGCTATGACACTTTTGCATACCTCACTTGTGCCACTTATCCCATTGGGAATTTTATAATTGTTTGTGTGCTGGGCCTTTTCCACCACAACACTGTGGTTCCTCAAAATAAACTCTCTCTTGCATGTCTCTGTCCTTCATTTGTCTCAACAGTGCTTGAATACATGCAGCGCTCCTTGATCATTACAATTCAGCTGACAATTCTTCTTCCTATGTTAACGACTGGAGAAATAATGCAAATTCACAAATATTTTATATGCAGTGAGTATTTACTGCATTGATTAACATAACCTTGTAAGGTTTGGGGCGATAAGCATTAACAACTACAATTAAACTGAGTCAACTTGAACAAGATGTGGGCAAATGACTTTCCCTAGGTCACATAATTGGTAAATTAAGCACTTAACTCTGCTTTGCATGTTCTTTCCCAATAGACCATACATCAAAGAAGTTGTCTTAGACTGCAGGCATGACGTTTTGTTAATACAGTTGTTTTTAGATGGCCAAAGACATGGCATCATAATCAATATATCACCATAGCACAGTAAAAGTGAAATAATGTGTGATGACATAAGTCTTCAGGATAGGACTTGGAAAAATACTCAGATGATTTAAATTAGAATTAAAATAAGCCAGTACACACTGTTTTGGAAATAGGTAGAGAATAAATAATACATAAATGAAATGAAATTCTCTGCAAATGAAATAAAATTACTCAAGCATGTGTAATAGCACAATTCAAGGGTCAGTAATTTGTTTCACTTTACAAATTAATAACATGGAGAGAAGTAGAAGAGTGGTCTACTCAAAACAGACAGAGCTGCCAAGAGCAACACGGGGAAAAACAGAAACTGGCCAGAAACCAGATCTTGCATATTTTCTGCTATAGCTCTTTGATGATGGTAAATTGCCAGGCCCAGCAATTCTTAACTTTTTCAGGCCAAGATAGTTCATTTGGTAAATGGCTCTAAATGGCACCCAAGTGCCTTTCATTAAGGGGCCTGAGAGCAGTGAGCCAACAGGGAGCAAAGAGCTGACTTTCTAATTAAGGGGTGGAGACCATTTCGAACCAAAGCCTCCCAGGTGACAAAACCATTCATTAGGGGCTAAAATCTTATTATTTAGTTGTACAGTGAGTCTTATAAGTCATGTGGGTACTATGCCACAAAAGGAAATCAATGAGATCTGGGTACCCTAAAAGAGTTATGTATGTGAGGTGCCTAATTTATGCCCCAAGGAATATCTATTCATTAAGCAGAAACTGACATGCTGTGACATGAGTTTTCCATTCCACTTAGTTCATTCAGTCACTGCTCCTGAGGACAAGTAGTTTCAGAAATAATGTCTCATGTCCAAATTTATTTCTTGTCTGAGAAGTTAAAAAGTTAATGGGACTTCCTACTTGTTAGCATTGCAACTGGGAGCTTGGCATTTCCTATTTCTAAGGACTGTCATTATTCATCTTAATGAGGGGGCACAAAGAGACCAAAACAGTTACAAAATAACTTAAGACATGGAAAGGTCAGTGGTCACTGCCTATTTCTTAAGTGGTTTTCATTGTAACCTAAGTAAGCTAAATTTTTAAAAAGAAAGACACATTTTGATGGATTAAATATTATGCAAAAGAGTATGTGACAGATGGCAAAGCTAAGCAACATTTACTGCAATCTCTAACTCAGATCCAGCTGACGCAATCCATTACATTTCATACACAGCTTTCTTATTATTGATAACTCGGAAACTCTTTGCCGATACTTAATGTGTAGAAAGTCAGATGGAACAATCGATAATTGGTGAGTCAATTTATATTACAAATCAACTCTACGTACAGTCCAAGTGACAGCATCCTGTGTAAGAAAATCAATTCTCTTATAAGTGCATGTTTCCGGTGAAATACATCATTTCTTGGTTTGAGAGATGATATTAGAAAGCTTATTCTTGTAGATTAGCTGTACTTTGCAACCTCAAAATAAGCAGTCTGTTCTATGCCATGGAATCTTAACCACAGTAAAGAAAGTGTCAAAAAATGAGTTCTGCTATTCTTCAGAAAATAAACAAAAATCACATTTCATGTACCCTGTTTTACTCAAAGAATTATGCTGTCATTTCTGACAGATGCAACAAAGTGCAGTAATTTTTCTTTAAAGGTAAAGCCAAAATAGGCAATTAAGAGCATGTGTTAGTCAAAAAAAATCATACCCACAGTAAAATATAAAAACTATATTACAATCATATTTCTTGATTTATATTTTACCAAAACAACCGCAAATTCAAATATGAGTTGCTTTACCAGGATAAAGAGTTATGCTGTTTGTTTCTTCTAAATTTTCTTTTTCTTCCACCTCACTTTACAAATTAGATGACAGTGAATTACATAAGTGGAGAAGGTACAGGACATTCGAAACACCAAAGAATCATTTGATTGGAAATAGATAGCATAGCTGCTTTATATTAGACATCCTGCCAGATGTCCTGGTGGTTTTCTAATAAGAATGATGACAATCGTTGCACTAACTGCATGTAAAGATAATACTGTCCAAACTTGAGGATCAATGAAATCTCCTACTTTCAAAGTCCATCAGCAAAATAAATGCTGGCAATGAATCCTTATGAAACATAACAATTTGTATAAAATAACAAAAGAGAATAGCCAGTATTTGTTCTCCTTCGAAACTGTGTACAAACCTTTCTTCATCAAAAGAATGTATTATTTATATCGGAATCTTTAGGACCAGTAGCCTGACTTATTCACCAGTAGATCTCTAGCATCTAACAGTTTCTGGCTCCTGGGTAGTTAAACTATATTATTTTGAGAAATGTACAAAAGGGTCAATGAGAATAAACATTCTTTCAGATACAGTATATACAAATATACACACAGATACACATACACACACACACACACACACACACACAAATATTCTGTACTGTCATACTCGAAAAGAAATGTTCTTTTAAGAACCCCCAACTAGGCCTGTATGTGATAAATTAGTTTTGTAACAGTCTGCCTTGCAAGAAACTGAGAAGAGCAGTGAGAAGTAACAGAAGTTGTAAACATTTAATGATGATGTGAGCATGAGCTATTCCGAAACGCTGACTAGCTTATTGAGAAGAATAGTCTAGTTAAAACTCAATAGTAGAATAATAATATTACTGAAAACACTTGGATTAAGTATAGTTATCTCCAAACTCCTTATCCTGGCTAGTAAGGACCTACATGATCTGTCCCTACCTCTTTCTCAGTTTTTATCTTATACGAATTTCCCCCTGTTAACCACGCACCAGCCATATTGGTCTTCTTTCTGTTTCTTGAACATGCTAATTTTATCTCCATTTCCATACAGTTTTGAACAAGCTATTCTCCCCCGCCTAAAATGCTTTTAATTAGATCTTTACATGTCTGGAATCTTTCTATATTTTTCAGGCCTCAGCTCAAAAATGTCACCATGGCAAAAAGGTCTTCTAACCTAAATGGCTCCCCCAATCACTATCACATAACCTGGTTTTACTTCTTTCCATAGCACTTAGCACAACATAGCACTGAATCCCCAACCCCATTCCCACGCTCAACTAAAATTTAAGCTCCATGAGAGCAAGGCACTCTCATCCATCTCATTACTCTCTCAGATGAAGGCCTGGAACAGTGGACATAGGAAATATCTGACTCTCTTAACTGATTTTCCTATTTTCAGTCTCTCCCTTTTTTATTCATTCTGCATGCAATGACCAGTATTGGCAGAGTAATCCTGCTAAAGGACCACTCCTCTCTGGTCATGCAGTGCCCTAGCTTCCTACTGAGAGAGGAGTAGGTTTGAGCATGTTTCTGTTTTCTGTTATTGTCAGCCCTCTCCAGCTTTGAAATTCTTACGCTGTGCTTATTTTGACTCGATGAGATATCGGAACAAAAATAATAGCAGACTAACACCTGCAGAAATTAAATGCAATAACAGGTGAACATACATGACAACAGAGGATAAAGTCATTTCTAAAGAGAAGATTGACAACCCCTGAATTCCTCGAGGGTGGGAAGTTGCGAGGACCAACAGTAACGTAGCCCTTGATGTCACAGAAGTTTTCTAAAATATGTTTGTGTAAAGGCTAACTAATCACTTGACCAGGGTGCCCCAATGGCATCAGAGACATGTGTACCTGTGTGTGTGTAAGAAAATAACCATATTTGCTTCAGTATAGTGCTCTGAAATGTATAGTGTGTGTGTCTATGCATGAGTATTTCTGTGAGACATATAGGTACACAGAATGACTGAAAAGATGAGAAAGAGAAATATATGCATTTATTCACACACAAGGGGGCAAACAATCATCTGTGCCTATAGAGCACCTATGTGACCTTCTTAAAGCAAAAAATGAAATAAAGTTTCAGAAGGATAGAGAAAAAAACCTTCTAGGCATATGATACTGCATTATCAGACAAATATCTCTAAAGCAGCTGAGAGGAATTGATGATAATGTAAGCTCATTAAGATGTAGTTAAATTACTCCAGCCTGGGCAACATAGCAAAACCCCATCTCTATAAAAAATACAAAAATTAGCTGGGCATGGGAGCAACGTGCCTGTAGTCCCAGCTATTCAGGAGGCTGAGATGGGAGAATCACCTGAGCCCAGGAGGTCAAGGCTGCAGTGAGCTGTGATCACACCATTGCACCATAGCCTGGGTGACAGAATGAGTCCCTGTCTCAAATGAAATGAATGAATGAATGAATGAATGTTGGAATATTCTCTTTACAAAGGCCTATGGGCTATAAGATGTATAGTTACAGTGCCTAATAAAATGCCTAGCACGTGGCTGTTTGTCAATATAATAATGCACTTTAAAAGGCTTTTCCTAAGAAAAATTTTAGCCTTCAAATGGTTAATGTTCAAATTTGGGAAATCCTGGTTATCTATAAATGGATATATGCTTAGTAGAATTCCAGATAATTAAGATTTCACTGAATACTTGTTCAAAGTGTTTCACAGCCTTTTATTGCACAGGATTCTGGGAAACACAAAATGAATGGCTTATGGCAATTATCTGTGATGTAACTGACAACTTAATAGAGACGTTTTGATTGATCTGGAAATAGAGAGTCAGCTATGATAGAAGAAAAAAAATCTAATGCATTGCTATCCTAACAAATAGCAAAGTAAAAGAATAGATGCATGATATGAGTCTACATTTTGTCAATAAAATACTTAGAGGGTTCTGAAGTCACTAGCTCTTCTCTGCTGTCTGTGTTCAATGCCTTACATATAATATCTTTTTAATCAATGCACAGAGCCTAGTCAAAAGATCCTTCTTCAAACATTTTTGTCACTTAGCTCTCAGACCAACAGAATTTTCTGGCTTCCTCCTACCACACAGGCTGTACCTTTAAAGTTCCCCTACACCTTCGTTAAAATTCTTCTCATCTTCCAAACTTTTAAACATTGGAGTACTCCAGATCTGAGTCCCTGCACCTCTTTCTTCTGTCTGTTCATGTGTTTTAGGTAATCTCAACCAGCCTAATGGCTTTAAACACAATCGACATGGCGATGGCTCCTAAATTTCTATCTTTAATGTGTACCTTCCCGTTATACTCTAGGCTCACATACCTACATCTCCACTTGGATGCCTAATAGGCATCTCAAACTTACCACGTCTCAAACCAAACTCCTCATTCATCACCCTGACAATCTTCCTTCTTCCTCATCCAGTCATCCTCACCCCCTGTACGTGTCATTCTCTCTTTTCAATTCTCGAATGACATTCCCTTATACAATGTCTACCATGATTTCACCTCAAAACTATCCTCGCTCCTTCTACGTTCTCCCTCACTTGCTGCAATCCAGCCACTGGTCTTGCTCTCCTGTTATACCTTAAGCGTGCTGGTACTCGTGCTCATTCCTTACAGCCTCTGCACTAGCTGCTCCCTCTTCATAGAAAAGCTCTTCCCTCAGTTACTCATGCAAATCATCTCCTCCCTTGATTCAAATATCTGCCTAAATGTTACTCCCTTGGAGGGGTCCTGCCCTGGCCAACTTTAAAGCAAGTGTCACTACTCATTCTTTAATGAATTCTTTTACTCACCTTTATTTTCCTTATCACTTATCATTGTCTGATATTATACTACATATTTGTTTTTTCACTCTCTACAACACTAGAATATATGCTCAAAGGACTTTTTTTTTTTTTTTTTTTTTTAGTTTCTAAATAAACAGGGCTTGGCACATTGTAGGTGTTTGACAATTTAAAAAAATATATATTTGTTGAATGAATAGATAAATTTGTGACCAGTAGGGATGATGTCACAGTATTACAATATCAATACTGGTGTGATGAATCAGAGAGGAAATTAATTCAATATTTAAGCATTTAATGTGTGAGCAGAACGAGGATGAATGCACTACCTAGCACTGGCAAAAAAAAAACTTTTTAGAGCAGAAACTGACGCTCAAGCTCACTCGATACAATCCCTTTGTACATAATTGTACTTATTTTTGTAACTGGGAATTATTATTTCATTTCTCTGACTTTCTGTGTTCCAGGTTAATTTACAGAAAGCTGAGGCCAGGCATGGTGGCTCACACCTGTAATCCCAGCACTTTGGGAGGCCAAGATGGGAGGATTGCTTGAGGTCAGGAGTTTGAGAGTAGTCTGGTCAACAGAGCAAGACTTCATCTCTAAAAATAAAAATAAGTAAAAAATTTTTAAAAGTTGATATTTTTATTTCTTCTAAAAGAAATGAGTATTGGGGGAGAATCCAAGATGGCCGAATAGGAACAGCTCTGGAGTGCAGTTCCCGAGGTAAAAACAGCACAGAGGGTGAGTGCTCACCACATTTCCAAACAAGTTTTCACTGCCCCACAGACCCGGGAGATTCCGGGGCTGAAAAGCGCCACAAATTCAGGGTGACAGTTTCAGCCAGTGCCACGTCAGCGCACAGAAACTCACACAAGTCTGGGCTGCCTTTTGGTGGGCGCCTGCCTTGGAGACAGAGCTGCCCATTCAACTGAAAGGGAGGGGGCAAGGGCAGGGAGCCAGGGGATCTGGCTTGCGGGTACCACCCCCACAAACAAGCAATCTGAAATGCTCTGGATTGAGAGTTTCACAGTAAGTGCAGCTGGACTCAGGACCATCCAGCTCAGTGGGGGGCGAAAAGGGCGAGTAACCACTACCCAGGCAGTCCATCACTACCCAGGCAGTCCACCACTAACGAGGCAGGTCACAAAGCACAGGGAAGAGCCTGCAGCAGCTCAGCAGCACCTCTGCTGGTAGACTGTGACTAGACTACTGCATGTGGGGCAGGACATCTACGAAAAACAGGCAGCAGCATAACAGGGACTTATAAATAAAGCCGACCTTCCTAGAACAGAGCACCTGGGAAAAAGAGGCAGTTATGAGTTCAGCTGCAGCAGTCTTAAAGGTACCTGCCCAGCAGCTCTGCATGGAACTGCAGAGCTCCCAGCACAGCACTTGAGCTCATATAAGGGACAGACTGTCTCCTCAAGCAGCTTCCCTCACCCCATATACCCAAAGAGACACCTCATAAAGGGGAGCTCAGGCCAACATCTGGTGGGCACCCTTCTGGGACAAGGATAGCAGAGGAAGAAACCTGAGGCAACCATTGTTGTTCTGCAGCCCCCGTGGGAGATCCCCAGGTAAGTAGGGTCTGAGAGTGGACCTCCAGTGGTCCTGCAGCAGAAAAGCATGACTGTTAGAAGGAAAACTAAGAGCAGAAAGAAATAGCTTCAACATCAACAAAAAGGACATCCACTCACAGACCCATCCAAAGGCACCAACTACAAAGACCACAGGTTGATAAAACCACTAAGATGGGAAAGAAACCAGCACAAAAAGGAGGAAAATATCAAAAACCACAATGCCTCTCCTCCTCCAGAGGATCACAACACCTCACCAGCTAGGGATCAAGAATGGATGGAGAATGAATCAGATGAACTGACAGTAACAGGCTTCAGAAGGTGGGTAATAACAACCTACTCCAGCTAAAAGAACATGTTCTAACCTAATGCAAAAAACTAAGAACCTAGAAAAAAGGTTAGATGAGATGCTAACTAGGATAAACAACTTAGAGAATAATATAAACGACTTGATGGAGCCTAAAAACACAGCACGAGAACTTCACAAAGCATACACAAGTTTCAATAGCCGAATCTGACCAAGCAGAAGAAAGGATATCAGAAGTTGAAGGTCAACTCAATGAAATAAAACAAGAAGGCAAGAGAGAGAAAAAGAGTGAAAAGAAATAAAGAAAGCCTCCAAGAAATATGGGATTATGTGAAAGACCTAATCTACATTTGACAGGTGTACCTGAATGTGATGGAGACAATGAATCCAAGCTGGAAAAGACTCTTTAGGATATTATCCAGGAAACATTACCCCTAACCTAGCAAGGCAGGCCAATATTCAAGTCCAGGAAATACTAGAGACTCTACAAGAATTCCTAAGAGAACAACTCAAGGCACATAAGGTCTTGAGATTCACCAGGGTCGAAATAAGGAAAAATGCTAGGGGCAGCAAAAGAAGAAAGGTCGGGTGACTCACAAGGAAGCCTATCAGACTCACACAGGATCTCTCTGCACAAAGCCTACAAGCCAAGAGAGTGGGGGCCAAAATTCAACATCCTTAAAGAAAAGAACTTTCAACCTAGAGTTTCATATCCTCAGCCAGAACTAAGCTTTATAAGCGATGGAGAAAGAAAATCTTTATGGACAAGCAATTGCTGACAGATTTCATCACCAAAAGGCCTGCCTCACAACAGCTCCTGAAAGAAGCACTAAACAAGGAAAGGAACAACCAGTAAGCATCCTCTCCAAAAACATACCAAATGGTAAAGACCATTGACACAATGAAGAAAATGTGTCAACTAACGGGCAAAACATCCAGGTAGCATCAAAATGGCAGGATCAGATTCACACATACAATATTACCCTTAAATGTAAATGGACTGAATGCCGCAATCAAAAGACACAGACTGGCATATACGCATAGACAATCAAAACCCATCTTTTTCAGCAAACTCATCTCACGTGTAAGTACACACACAGGCTAAAAATAAAGGGATGGAGGAAGATTTATCAAGTAATAAATGGACAGGAGCAAGAAAAAAAAGTATGGTAAGTTTACGCCTAGTCTCTGATAAAATAGCTTAAACCAAGAAAGATCAAGAGAGACAAAAGAAGGACATTACATAATGGTAAAAAGATCAATTCAACAAGAAGAGCTAACAAACTCAAATATATACATACCCAACACAGGAGCACCCAGATACATAAGGCAAGCTCTTAATGACCTACAAAGAAGACTAGACTCCCACACAATAATAGTGGGAGACTTTATCTTTCCACTGTCAATATTGGACAGATCAACGAGACAGAAAATTAACAAGCATATCCAGGACTCTAACTCAGACCTGGACCAAGCAAACCTAGAAGGCATTACAGAACTCTCCACCCCACAATCCACAGAATATACAAGCTTGTTAGCACCACATCACACCTACTCTAAAATTGACCAAATAATTGGAAGTAAATCACGCCTTAGCAAAAGAATGGACAAACTCAACAAACAGTCTCTCACACTATATAGTGCAATCAAATTAGAACTCAGAATTTATAAACTACCTCATAATCAGCAAAGCTTCATGGGAGGGGAAGACACGGCTGAACGTCAACTGGATAAACAATGAAATGAAGGTAGAAATAAAGATGTCCTTCAAAACCAACGAGACCGAAGATACAACATACTCAGAATCTCTGGCAGACATTAAAAGCAGTCGCTAGAGGGAAATTTATAGCAATAAATGCCCTCCTCTAGACAAGGTATGAAAACAAATTGACACCCCATCATCAAAATTGAAAGACCTAGAGGTACAAAGATCAAAAAACCTCAAAAGCCAGCAGAAGACAAGAGATGAAAAGATTAACTGAAGGAGACAGAAAAACAAGCAACCCTCTTCAAAAAATCAATAAATCCAGGAGCTGGTTTTTTCTAAAGATGAACATAAATAGACCGCTAGCCAGACTAATAAAAAAAGAAAAGGGAGAAGAATCAAATAGATGCAAGAAAAAATGATAAAAGGGATATCACCACTGACTCCACATAAATACAAATTACAATCAGAAACTACTACAAACAACTATATGCACATAAACCAGTATAAATCTGGAAGAAATGGATAAATACCTGGACACTTACACCCTCCCTAGCCTAAACCAGGAAGAAGTTCTAAAACCTTAAACAGAAAAAACAAGGTTCTGAAGCCAGGCAGCAATTAATAGCCTACCAACAAACAAAAGTCCGGGGCCACACGGGTACACAGCTTAATTCTACCAGACGTACAAGAGGGTAGCTGGCACCATTCCTTCCTAAACTTTCTAAACAATCCTTCCAAATCCTTCAAATTATTTTATGAGATCAACATTATCCTGACAACTAAAACCCGGCAGATAGTTAACAAAAAAAAAAAACTTCAGGCCAATATCCATGATGAACAGAGACTCAAAAAACTTTAATAAAATACTGGCAAACCAATTGCAACAGCACATCAAAACGATTGATCTACCACGCATCAAGTAGGCTTTATTCCGGCATGTATAGGCTGGCTCACACATCCGCAAGTCAACCAATTGCATGTTAAACAGAACCAAAGACAAAAACCACATGATTATCTCAATAACTAAGGCCTTCGATAAAATTCAACAGCCCTTTATGCTAAAAACTCTCAATAAAGTAGGTATCAAGAAGGAACATATTTCAAAATAATAAAAGCTATTTATGATAAACGTATAGCCAATATCATACTAAATGGGCAAAAACGTGAAGCATTTCCTTTGCCAAAATCCGGCACTAGACAAGGATGCCCTCAGTCACCACTTCTCATTCAATACAGTATATCAAGCTCTAGCCAGAGGAATTAGGCAAGAAAAAAAAAAAATAAAAGGGTATTCAATTAGGAAAGGAGGAAGTCAAATCGTCTTATTTGCAGATGACATGATTGTATATTTAAAAGACCCTACATTACAGCCCCACATCTCTTTAAACCCATAAGCAACTTCAGCAAAGTCTTAGGATACAAAATCAATGTGCAGAAACCACAAGCATTTCTATACACTAATAACAGACTAACAGCGAGCTAAATCGATGAGTGAACTTCCATTCACAATCTGCTACAAAGAGAATAAAATACCTAGGAACACAACTAACAAAGGATGCAAAGGACCTCTTCAAGGAGAACTAAAGCCACTGCTCAAGGAAATAAAGAGGACACAAACAAGTCGGAGTAACATTCCATGCTCATGGTTAGGAAGAATCAATATCATGAAAATGGCCATACTGCTCAATGTAATTTATAGATTCAACGCTATCCCCATCAAGCTACCAATGACCTTCTTCACAGAACTGTAAACAACCACCTTAAACTTCATATGGAACCAAAAGAGCTGATATAGCCAAGACAATCCTAAGCAAAAAGAACAAAGCCAGAGGCATCACACTACCACATTTCAAACTATACTACAAAGCTACAGTAATCAAAACAGTATGGTAATGGTACCAAAACAGAAATATAGACCAATGGAACAGAACAGAGGCCTCGCAGGCAACACCACACATCTACATCCACCTATCTTTGACAAACCTGACAAAAACAAGCAATGGGGAAAGGATTCTCTGTTTAAGAAATGGTGTTGGGAAAACTGTCTAGCAGTGTGCAAAACACAGAAGCTGGACCCCTTCCTGACACCTTACACTAAAATTAACTACCAGATGGATTAAAGACTTAAACATAAGACCTAACTCCATAAAAACCCTAGAAGCAAACCTAGGCAAAACCATTAGGAAATAGGCATAGGCAAGGACTTTATGACTAAAACACCAAAGCGTTGGCAACAAAAGCCAAAATATACAAATGGGATCTAATTAAACTCCAGAGCTTTCTGCACCGCAAAAGAAGCAATCCAAGGAGTGAAGCAACAACCAACAGAATGGGAAAATTTTTTAAATCTACCCATCTGACAAAAGGGCTAATATCCATAATCTACAAAGAACTAAAACAGATTTAGACGAAAAAGCAAACAAACCCATTCAAAAACGGTTTTATGTACAGACACTTTTCAAAAGAAGACATATATGAGGCAAAAAAAAATATGAAAAAATGCTCATCATCACTGATTATTAGAGAAATGCAAATCAAAACCACATTGAGATACCACCTCACTGCTAGTTACAATGATCAATTATTAAAAGATCGGGAGACAACAGAGGCTGGAGGTGATGTGGAGAAATAGGAACACTCTTACACTGTTAGTGGGAAAGTAAACTAGTTCAACCATTGTGGAAGACAGTGTGGTGAATTCCTCCAGGACACCTTGGGGTACCTGCCCATTCAACCCCAGAAATCCCATCTACTGGGCACATACCCTAAAGGAGTATAAAATTATTCTATTTATAAGGACACACGCACATGCATGTTAATAGCGGCACTAGAACCAACCCAAATGCCCATCGATAGATCAGGAGACAACAAAGAACCAATTCGACGTTGAAGCAACAGCAAAACACCCCATTGTCGTCAACTTATCCATCGATGGGCATTTGGGTTGGTCTCTAGTGCCGCTACTAACATACATGTGCGTGTGTCCTTATAAATAGAATGATTTATACTCCTTTGGGTATATACCCAAGTAATGGGATTTCTGGGGTCAAATGGAATTTCTATTTCTAGGTCCTGGAGGAATCACCACACTGGTCTTCCACAATGGTTGAACTAAGTTTGCACTCCCACTAACAGCTGTGTAAGAAGGTGTGCCTATTTCTCCACATCCTCTCCAGCCTCTGTTGTCTCCCGACTTTTTTAATGATCGTCATTTTAACTGGCGTGAGGTGGTATCTCAATGTGGTTTTGATTTGCATTTCTCCAATAATGAGTGATGATGAGCATTTTTTCATATTTTTTTTTTTGCCTCATATATGTCTTCTTTTGAAAAAGTGTCTGTTCATATCCTTCTCCCAATTTTGAATGGGTTTGTTTGCTTTTTTCTTGTAAATCTGTTTTAGTTCTTTGTAGATTCTGGATATTAGCCCTTTGTCAGATGGGTAGATTGCAAAAAATTTTTCCCATTTTGTTGGTTGTTGCTTCACTTTATTGATTGCTTCTTTTGCGGTGCAGAAGCTCTGCAGTTTAATGACATCCCATTTGCATATTTTGGTTTTTGTTGCCAACGCTTTGGTGTTTTAGTCATAAAGCCTGGCCTATGCCTATTTCCTTACTGGTTTTGCCTAGGTTTTTGTCTCATGTTTTTATGGAGTTAGGTCTTATGTTTAAGTCTTTAATCCATCTGGAGTTAAATTTTAGCGCAAGGTGTCAGGAAAGGGGTCCAGTTTTGGTGTTTTGCACACTGCTAGACAGTTTTCCCAACACCATTTATTAAACAGAAGAACCCTTTTCCCCATTGCTTGTTTTTGTCAGGTTTGTCAACGATTAGGTGGATGTAGACGTGTGGTCCTGCCTCCGAGGTCTCTTGTCTGTTCCATTGGTCTATATCTCTGTTTTTGTACTCAGTACCATACTGTTTCTACACTGTAGCTTTGTAGTATAGTTTGAAATCTGGTAGTGTGATGCCTCTGGCTTCGTTCTTTTTGCTTAGGATTGTCTTGGCTATATCAGCTCTTTTGGTTCCATATGAAGTTTAAGGTGGTTGTTTCCAGTTCTGTGAAGAAGGTCATTGGTAGCTTGATGGGGATAGCGTTGAATCTATAAATTACATTGAGCAGTATGGCCATTTTCATCACATCTATTCTTCCTAACCATGAGCATGGAATGTTTCTCCATTTGTTTGTGCCCTCTCTTATTTCCTTGAGCAGTGGCTTGTAGTTCTCCTTGAACAGGTCCTTTACCCCCTTTTGTTAGTTGTGTTCCTAGGAATTCTATTCTCTTTGTAGCAAATAATTGTGAATGGGAGTTCACTCATGATTTGGCTCGCTGTTAGTCTGTTATTAGTGTATATAACGTGGTGGGTTCCTGCACATTGATTTTCTGTATCCTGAGACTTTGCTCAAGTTGGCCATCAGTTTAAGGAGATTTGGGGCTCTATATAGACTGTTTTAAATATACAATCATGCTATCTGCAAATAGAGACAATTTGACTTCCTCTTTTCCTAATTTAATACCCTTTATTTTTTTTTTTCTTGCCTAATTCCTCTGGCTAGAACTTCCAATACTGTATTGAATAGAAGTGGTGACAGAGGGCATCCTTGTCTAGTGCCGGATTTCAAAGGGAATGCTTCACGTTTTTGCCCATTTAGTATGATATTGGCTGTACGTTTATCATAAATAGCTCTTATTTATTTTGAAATATGTTCCTTTGATACCTAATTTATTGAGAGTTTTCTAGCATAAAAGGGCTGTTAAATTTTATCGAAACTGCTTTCTTTGCATCTATTGAGATAATCATGTGGTTTTTGTCTTTGGTTCTGTTTATGTGATGGATTACATTTATAGACTTTTGCGTATGTTTAGTTAAGCCTTGCATCCCCGGAATGAAGCCTACTTAATGTCGTTATGAATAAGCTTTTTGATGTGCTGTTGCAATCGGTTTGCCTAGTATTTTATTGAAGATTTTTAGTATCATATGTCCATCATGGATATTGGCCTTAAGATTTTCTTTTCTTTGTTGAGTCTCTGTCCGGGTTTTGGTATCAGGATGATGTTGATCTCATAAATGATTTCGGAAGGATTGTTTGGAAGGATTGTTTGAAAGTTTCAGAAGGGGATGGTACCAGCTCCTCTTTGTACGTCTGGTAGAATTAAGCTGTGTACCCAATCTTGCCCCGGACTTTCGTTTGTTGGTAGGCTATTAAGTTGCTGCCTCAACTTCAGACCTTGTTATTGGTCTGTTCACAGGTTTCACTCTTCCTGGTTTAGGCTAGGGAGGGGTGTAAGAAGGTCCAGGTATTTATCCATTTCTTCCAGATTTATGGTTTATGTGCATATAGTTGTTTGTAGTAGTCTCTGATTGTAATTTGTATTTCTGTGGAGTCAGTGGTTGATATCCCCTTTATCATTTTTTATTGCATCTATTTTGATTCTCTCCCTTTTCTTTTTTATTAGTCTGGCTAGCGGTCTATTATGTTCATCTTTTCAAAAACCAGCTTGTGGATTTATTCAATTTTTTAAAGATCTTCTTGTGTCTCTGTCTCCTTCAGTTCTGCTCTATCTTAGTTATTTCTTGTCTTCTGCCTGGCTTTTGAGGTTTTTTGATCTTGCTCCTCTAGGTCTTTCAATTTTAGATGATAGGGTGTGATTTTTAGATCTTTCCTCGCTTCTCTGGCGGGCATTTATTGCTATAAATTTCCCTTTAGAGATTGCTTTAAGTTGTGTCCCAGAGATTCTGGTATGTTGTATCTTCGTTCTCGTTGGTTTTGAGAACATCTTTATTCTACCTTCATTTCATTGTTTATCCAGTTGAACGTATAGGATGCCATTTGTTCAGTTTCCATGAAGCTCTGCGGTTTCTGAGGTAGTTTCTAAAATTCTGAGTTCTAATTTGATTGCACTGTGGTCTGAGAGACTGTTTGTTGTGATTTCCATTCTTTTGCATTTTGCTGAGGCGTGATTTACTTCCAATTATGTGGTCTGGAATTTTAGAGTAGGTGTGATGTGGTGCTAACAAGAACGTATATTCTGTGGATTTGGGGTGGAGAGTCTCTGTAAATGTCTATTAGGGTTTGCTTGGTCCAGGTCTTAGTTCAAGTCCTGGATATCCCTTGTTAATTTTCTGTTCGTTGATCTGTCTAATATTTACAGTGGAGTGTTAAAGTTTCCCACTATTATTGTGTGGAGTCTAAGTCTCTTTGTACTGGTCATTAAGAACTTGCCTTATGTATCTTGGTGTCCTGTACGTGGGTGTGTATATATCTTAGGATTGTTAGCTTCTTCTTGTTAAATTGATCCTTTTACCATTATGTAGTGTCCTTCTTTGTCTCTGTTGATCTTTGTTGGTCTAAAGTCTATTTATCAGAGACTAGGATTGGATTCTTGCTTTTTTTTTTTTTTTTTTTGTTGCTCTCCATTTTGTTGATAAATCTTCCTCCATCCCTTTTTTTTTAGCCTGTGTGTGTACTTACACGTGAGATGGGTTTCCTAATAGAGCACACCGATGGGTTTTGATTTGCTTTATCCAATATGCCAGTTTGTGTCTCTTTGATTGCGGCTTCATTCAGTCCATTTACATTTAAGGTTAATATTGTTATGTGTAAAGAATCTGATCCTCCCATTTTGATACTACCTGGATGTTTTGCCCCGCTTAGTTTACACATCTCTTCATTGTGTTAATGGTCTTTACCATTTGGTATGTTTTTGGAGTGGGCTTTTACCTGGTTGTCTTTCTTTTTCCCTGTTTAAGTGCTTCTTTCAGGAGCTGTTGTGAGGCAGGCCTTTCGGTGATGAAATCTCTTAGCAATTGCTTGTCGATAAGGATTTTTTTTCTCCATCGCTTATGAAGCTTAGTTTGGCTGGATATGAACTCTAGGTTGAAAGTTCTTTTCTTTAGGGATGTCGATATTTGCCCCCACTCTCTTCTGGCTTGTAGGCTTTCTGCAGAGAGATCCTCTGTGAGTCTGATGGGCTCCCCTTTGTGAGTAACCCGACCCTTTTTCTCTTTTGTCTGCCCCTAGCATTTTTTCCTTCATTTCAACCCTGGTGAATCTGACGATTATGTGCCTTGGGGTTGCTCTTCGTGAGGAATATCTTTGTAGAGTTCTTGTATTTCCTGGACTTAAATATTGCTTGCCCTTGCTAGGTTGGGGTAGTTTCCTGGATAGTATCCTGAAGAGTCTTCTCCAGCTTGCATTCATTCTCTCCCATCACATTCAGGTACACCTGTCAAATGTAGATTAGGTCTTTTCAATAATCCCAATTTCTTGGAGGCTTTGTTCATTTCTTTTCACTCTTTTTCTCTCTTCTTGCCTTGTTGTTTTAATTCATCGAATGACCTTTAACTTCTGATATCCTTTCTTCTGCTTGGTCAATTCGGCTATTGAAACTTGTGTATGCTTTGTGAAGTTCTCCGTGCTGTCTCTTTTCAGCTCCATCAAGTCGTTTATATTATTCTCTAAGTTGTTTATCCTAGTTAGCATCTCTATCTCAACCTTTTTTCTAGGTCTCTTAGTTTTTTTGCATTGGGTTAGAACATGTTCTTTTAGCTCGAGTAGTTTGTTATTACCCACCTTCTGAAGCCTGTTTCTGTCAGTTCATCTAATTTCATTCTCTATCCATCTTGATCCCTAGCTGGTGAGGTGTTGTGATCCTCTGGAGGAGGAGAGGCATCCTGGTTTTTGATATTTTCCTCCTTTTTGTGCTGGTTTCTTCCCATCTTAGTGGTTTTATCAACCTGTGGTCTTTGTAGTTGGTGTCTTTCGGATGGGTCTCTGAGTGGATGTCCTTTTTGTTGATGTTGAAGCTATTTCTTTCTGCTTCTTAAGTTTTCCTTCTAACAGTCATGCTTTTCTGCTGCAGGACCACTGGAGGTCCACTCCAGATCCTACTTACCTGGGGATCTCCCACGGGGGCTGCAGACAACAATGGTTGCCTCAGGTTTCTTCCTCTGCTATCCTTGTCCCAGAAGGGTGCCCACCAGATGTTGGCCTGAGCTCCCCTTTATGAGGTGTCTCTTTGGGTATATGGAGGTCGGGAAGCTGCTTGAGGAGACAGTCTGTCCCTTATATGAGCTCAAGTGCTGTGCTGGGAGCTCTGCAGTTCCATGCAGAGCTGCTGGGCAGGTACCTTTAAGACTGCTGCAGCTGAACTCATAACTGCCTCTTTTCCCAGGTGCTCTGTTCTAGGAAGGTCGGCTTTATTTATAAGTCCCTGTTATGCTGCTGCCTGTTTTTCGTAGATGTCCTGCCCCCACATGCAGTAGTCTAGTCACAGTCTACCAGCAGAGGTGCTGCTGAGCTGCTGCAGGCTCTTCCCTGTGCTTTGTGACCTGCCTCGTTAGTGGTGGACTGCCTGGGTAGTGATGGACTGCCTGGGTAGTGGTGTCCCCCTTCGCCCACTGAGCTGGATGGTCCTGAGTCCAGCTGCACTTACTGTGAAACTCTCAATCCAGAGCATTTCAGATTGCTTGTTTGTGGGGGTGGTACCCGCCCAAGCCACATCCCCTGGCTCCCTGCCCTTGCCCCCTCCCTTTCAGTTGAATGGGCAGCTCTGTCTCCAAGGCAGGCGCCCACCAAAAGGCAGCCCAGACTTGTGTGAGTTTCTGTGCGCTCACGTGGCACTGGCTCAAACTGCCACCCTGAACTTGTGGCGCTTTTCAGCCCCGGAATCTCCCGGGTCTGTGGGCAGTGAAAACTTGTTTGGAGATGTGGTGAGCACTCACCCTCTGTGCTGTTTTAGCTGGGAACTGCACTCCAGAGCTGTTCCTATTCGGCCATCTTGGATTCTCCCCCAATACTCATTTCTTTTAGAAGAAATAAAAATATCAACTTTTAAAAATTTTTTTACTTATTTTTATTTTTAGAGATGAAGTCTTGCTCTGTTGACCAGGCTACTCTCAAACTCCTGACCTCAAGCAATCCTCCCATCTTGGCCTCCCAAAGTGCTGGGATTACAGGTGTGAGCCACCATGCCTGGCCTCAGCTTTCTGTAAATTAACCTGGAACACAGAAAGTCAGAGAAATGAAATAATAATTCCCAGTTACAAAAATAAGTACAATTATGTACAAAGGGATTGTATCGAGTGAGCTTGAGCATCAGTTTCTGCTCTAAAAAGTTTTTATTTTGCCAGTGCTAGGTAGTGCATTCATCCTCGTTCTGCTCACACATTAAATGCTTAAATATTGAATTAATTTCCTCTCTGATTCATCACACCAGTATTGATATTGTAATACTGTGACATCATCCCTACTGGTCACAAATTTATCTATTCATTCAACAAATATATATTTTTTTAAATTGTCAAACACCTACAATGTGCCAAGCCCTGTTTATTTAGAAACTAAAAAAAAAAAAAAAAAGTCCTTTGAGCATATATTCTAGTGTTGTAGAGAGTCAAAAAACAAATATGTAGTATAATATCAGACAATGATAAGTGATAAGGAAAATAAAGGTGAGTAAAAGAATTCATTAAAGAATGATAGTGACACTTGCTTTTAAAGTTGGCCAGGGCAGGACCCCTCCAAGGGAGTAACATTTAGGCAGATATTTGAATCAAGGGAGGAGATGATTTGCATGAGTAACTGAGGGAAGAGCTTTCTATGAAGAGGGAGCAGCTAGTGCAGAGGCTGTAAGGAATGAGCACGAGTACCAGCACGCTTAAGGTATAACAGGAGAGCAAGACCAGTGGCTGGATTGCAGCAAGTGAGGGAGAACGTAGAAGGAGCGAGGATAGTTTTGAGGTGAAATCATGGTAGACATTGTATAAGGGAATGTCATTCGAGAATTGAAAAGAGAGAATGACACGTACAGGGGTGAGGATGACTGGATGAGGAAGAAGGAAGATTGTCAGGGTGATGAATCAGGAGTTTGGTTTGAGACGTGGTAAGTTTGAGATGCCTATTAGGCATCCAAGTGGAGATGTAGGTATGTGAGCCTAGAGTATAACGGGAAGGTACACATTAAAGATAGAAATTTAGGAGCCATCGCCATGTCGATTGTGTTTAAAGCCATTAGGCTGGTTGAGATTACCTAAAACACATGAACAGACAGAAGAAAGAGGTGCAGGGACTCAGATCTGGAGTACTCCAATGTTTAAAAGTTTGGAAGATGAGAAGAATTTTAACGAAGGTGTAGGGGAACTTTAAAGGTACAGCCTGTGTGGTAGGAGGAAGCCAGAAAATTCTGTTGGTCTGAGAGCTAAGTGACAAAAATGTTTGAAGAAGGATCTTTTGACTAGGCTCTGTGCATTGATTAAAAAGATATTATATGTAAGGCATTGAACACAGACAGCAGAGAAGAGCTAGTGACTTCAGAACCCTCTAAGTATTTTATTGACAAAATGTAGACTCATATCATGCATCTATTCTTTTACTTTGCTATTTGTTAGGATAGCAATGCATTAGATTTTTTTTCTTCTATCATAGCTGACTCTCTATTTCCAGATCAATCAAAACGTCTCTATTAAGTTGTCAGTTACATCACAGATAATTGCCATAAGCCATTCATTTTGTGTTTCCAGAATCCTGTGCAATAAAAGGCTGTGAAACACTTTGAACAAGTATTCAGTGAAATCTTAATTATCTGGAATTCTACTAAGCATATATCCATTTATAGATAACCAGGATTTCCCAAATTTGAACATTAACCATTTGAAGGCTAAAATTTTTCTTAGGAAAAGCCTTTTAAAGTGCATTATTATATTGACAAACAGCCACGTGCTAGGCATTTTATTAGGCACTGTAACTATACATTCTTATAGCCCATAGGCCTTTGTAAAGAGAATATTCCAACATTCATTCATTCATTCATTCATTCATTTGAGACAGGGACTCATTCTGTCACCCAGGCTATGGTGCAATGGTGTGATCACAGCTCACTGCAGCCTTGACCTCCTGGGCTCAGGTGATTCTCCCATCTCAGCCTCCTGAATAGCTGGGACTACAGGCACGTTGCTCCCATGCCCAGCTAATTTTTGTATTTTTTATAGAGATGGGGTTTTGCTATGTTGCCCAGGCTGGAGTAATTTAACTACATCTTAATGAGCTTACATTATCATCAATTCCTCTCAGCTGCTTTAGAGATATTTGTCTGATAATGCAGTATCATATGCCTAGAAGGTTTTTTTCTCTATCCTTCTGAAACTTTATTTCATTTTTTGCTTTAAGAAGGTCACATAGGTGCTCTATAGGCACAGATGATTGTTTGCCCCCTTGTGTGTGAATAAATGCATATATTTCTCTTTCTCATCTTTTTCAGTCATTCTGTGTACCTATATGTCTCACAGAAATACTCATGCATAGACACACACACTATACATTTCAGAGCACTATACTGAAGCAAATATGGTTATTTTCTTACACACACACAGGTACACATGTCTCTGATGCCATTGGGGCACCTGGTCAAGTGATTAGTTAGCCTTTACACAAACATATTTTAGAAAACTTCTGTGACATCAAGGGCTACGTTACTGTTGGTCCTCGCAACTTCCCCACCCTCGAGGAATTCAGGGGTTGTCAATCTTCTCTTTAGAAATGACTTTATCCTCTGTTGTCAGTGTATGTTCACCTGTTATTGCATTTAATTTCTGCAGGTGTTAGTCTGCTATTATTTTTGTTCCGATATCTCATCGAGTCAAATAAGCACAGCGTAAGAATTTCAAAGCTGGAGAGGGCTGACAATAACAGAAAACAGAAACATGCTCAAAACCTACTCCTCTCTCAGTAGGAAGCTAGGGCACTGCATGACCAGAGAGGAGTGGTCCTTTAGCAGGATTACTCTGCCAATCTGGTCATTGCATGCAGAATGAATAAAAAAAGGGAGAGACTGAAAATAGGAAAATCAGTTAAGAGAGTCAGATATTTCCTATGTCCACTGTTCCAGGCCTTCAGTCTGAGAGAGTAATGAGATGGATGAGAGTGCCTGCTCTCATGGAGCTTAAATTTTAGTTGAGCGTGGAATGGGGTTGGGGATTCAGTGCTATGTTGTGCTAAGTGCTATGGAAAGAAGTAAAACCAGGTTATGTGATAGTGATTGGGAGCCATTCTAGGTTAGAAGGACCTTTTTGCCATGGTGACATTTGAGCTGAGGCCTGAAATATAGAAAGATTCCAGACATGTAAAGATCTAATTAAAAGCATTTTAGGCGGGGGAGAATAGCTTGTTCAAAACTGTATGGAAATGGAGATAAAATTAGCATGTTCAAGAAACAGAAAGAAGACCAATATGGCTGGTGCGTGGTTAACAGGGGGAAATTCGTATAAGATGAAAACTGAGAAAAAGGTAGGGACAGATCATGTAGGTCCTTACTAGCCAGGATAAGGAGTTTGGAGATAACTATACTAATCCAAGTGTTCAGTAATATTATTATCACTATTGAGTTTTAACTAGACTATTCTCTAAATGAGCTAGTCAGCGTTTCGGAATAACTCATGCTCACATCATCATTAAATGTTTACAACTTCTGTTACTTCTCACTGCTCTTTCAGTTTCTTGCAAGGCATTGTTACAAAAAACTAATTTATCACATACAGGCCTAGTTGGGGTTCTTAAAAGAACATTTCTTTTTCCAGTATGACAGTACAGAATATTTGTGTGTGTGTGTGTGTGTGTGTGTGTATGTGTATCTGTGTGTATATTTGTATATACTGTATCTGAAAGAATGTTTATTCTCATTGACCCTTTGTACATTTCTCAAATAATATAGTTTAACTACCCAGGAGCCAGAAACTGTTAGATGCTAGAGATCTACTGGTGAATAAGTCATGCTACTGGTCCTAAAGATTACGATATAAATAATACATTCTTTTGATGAAGAAAGGTTTGTACACAGTTTCAAAGGAACAAATATTGGCTATTCTCTTTTGTTATTTTATACAAATTGTTATGTTTCATAAGGATTCATTGCCAGCATTTATTTTGCTGATGGACTTTGAAAGTAGGAGTTCATTGATCCTCAGTTTGGACAGTATTATCTTTACATGCAGTTAGTGCAACGATTGTCATCATTCTTATTAGAAAACCACCAGGACATCTGGCAGGATGTCTAATATAAAGCAGCTATGCTATCTATTTCCAATCAAATGATTCTTTGGTGTTTCGATGTCCCTGTAACTTCTTCACTTATGTAATTCACTGTCATCTAATTTGTAAAGTGAGGTGGAAGAAAAAGAAAATTTAGAAAGAAACAAACAGCATAACTCTTTATCCTGGTAAAGCAACTCATATTTGAATTTGCGGTTGTTTTGGTAAAGTATAAATCAAGAAATATGATTATAAATACAGTTTTTATATTTTACTGTGGGTAGGAATTTTTTTGACTAACACATGCTCTTAATTGCCTATTTTGGCTTTACCTTTAAAGAAAAATTACTGCACTTTGTTGCATCTGTCAGAAATGACAGCATAATTCTTTGAGTCAAAACAGGGTACATGAAATGTGATTTTTGTTTATTTTCTGAAGAATAGCAGAACTCATTTTTTGACACTTTCTTTACTGTGGTTAAGATTCCATGGCATAGAACAGACTGCTTATTTTGAGGTTGCAAAGTACAGCTAATCTACAAGAATAAGCTTTCTAATATCATCTATCAAACCAAGAAATGATGTATTTCACCGGAAACATGCACATATAAGAGAATTGATTTTCTTACACAGGATGCTGTCACTTGGACTGTACGTAGAGTTGATTTGTAATATAAATTGACTCACCAATTATCGATTGTTCCATCTGACTTTGTACACATTAAGAATCTGCAAAGAGTTTCCGAGTTATCAATAATAAGAAAGCTGTGTATGAAATGTAATGGATTGCGTCAGCTGGATCTGAGTTAGAGATTGCAGTAAATGTTGCTTAGCTTTGCCATCTGTCACATACTCTTTTTGCATAATATTTAATCCATCGAAATGTGTCTTTCTTTTTAAAAATTTAGCTTACTTAGGTTACAATGAAAACCACTTAAGAAATAGTCAGTGACCACTGACCTTTCCATGTCTTAAGTTATTTTGTAACTGTTTTCGTCTTTGTGCCCCCTCATTAAGATGAATAATGACAGTCCTTAGAAATAGGAAATGCCAAGCTCCCAGTTGCAATGCTAACAAGTAGGAAGTCCCATTAACTTTTTAACTTCTCAGACAAGAAATAAATTTGGACATGAGACATTATTTCTGAAACTACTTGTCCTCAGGAGCAGTGACTGAATGAACTAAGTGGAATGGAAAACTCATGTCACAGCATGTCAGTTTCTGCTTAATGAATGAGATATTCCTTGGGGCATAAATTAGGCACCTCACATACATAACTCTTTTAGGGTACCCAGATCTCATTGATTTCCTTTTGTGGCATAGTACCCACATGACTTATAAGACTCACTGTACAACTAAATAATAAGATTTTGACCCTGATGAATGGTTTTGTCACCTGGGAGGCTTTGGTTCGAAATGGTCTCCACCCCTTAATTAGAAAGTCAGCTCTTTGCTCCCTGTTGGCTCACTGCTCTCAGGCCCCTTAATGAAAGGCACTTGGGTGCCATTTAGAGCCATTTACCAAATGAACTATCTTGGCCTGAAAAAGTTAAGAATTGCTGGGCCTGGCAATTTACCATCATCAAAGAGCTATAGCAGAAAATATGCAAGATCTGGTTTCTGGCCAGTTTCTGTTTTCCCCCGTGTTGCTCTTGGCAGCTCTGTCTGTTTTGAGTAGACCACTCTTCTACTTCTCTCCATGTTATTAATTTGTAAAGTGAAACAAATTACTGACCCTTGAATTGTGCTATTACACATGCTTGAGTAATTTTATTTCATTTGCAGAAGAATTTCATTTCATTTATGTATTATTTATTCTCTACCTATTTCCAAAACAGTGTGTACTGGCTTATTTTAATTCTAATTTAAATCATCTGAGTATTTTTCCAAGTCCTATCCTGAAGACTATGTCATCACACATTATTTCACTTTTACTGTGCTATGGTGATATATTGATTATGATGCCATGTCTTTGGCCATCTAAAAACAACTGTATTAACAAAACGTCATGCCTGCAGTCTAAGACAACTTCTTTTGATGTATGGTCTATTGGGAAAGAACATGCAAAGCAGAGTTAAGTGCTTAATTCTACCAATTATGTGACCTAGGGAAAGTCATTTGCCACATCTTGTTCAAGTTGACTCAGTTTTAATTGTAGTTGTTAATGCTTATCGCCCCAAACCTTACAAGGTTATGTTAATCAATGCAGTAAATACTCACTGCATATAAAATATTTGTGAATTTGCATTATTTCTCCAGTCGTTAACATCAGGAAGAAGAATTGTCAGCTGAATTGTAATGATCAAGGAGCGCTCATGTATTCAAGCACTGTTCAGACAAATGAAGGACAGAGACATGCAAAGAGAGAGTTTATTTTGAGGAACCACAGTGTTGTGGTGGAAAAGGCCCAGCACACAAACAATTATAAAATTCCCAATGGGATAAGTGGCACAAGTGAGGTATGCAAAAGTGTCATAGCTGACAGGAAGAGGAAGCAATGAACTCTGACCAGGGAATTGGGGACTAAGTGAAAAATTAGGGTAAACAACACAACCTGTGGGAAATTCCTTCAGAAACACTTTGTGGATACTAAGACACATTCGTATCAATATCATTTATTTAACAAGCATTTGTGTATTATTAACAATTTGCCTGACAACGTTCTATCCTGTGTATTCAGGTCTGTTTGCTACGAATGGAGTCCTAGAAGCACTAAGGAAATTCTAGATACTGAGACTCCTTAGTCCTCTAGTAAGGAGGAAGCACACTGGGTCAGTTGGCATCCACATGTCTGTGAGGCTAATGGTTAGAAAAATATATGCCAAAAATAAATAATGAATGAATGAATGAACAAACTGAGGAATAAAGACACAATGAAGGAGATACTATTAACCTCATTTTACATGATGAGAAAACTGGTACAGAGGGACTTAGTCGCCCAAGGTCGCACAGCTACTAAGTGGCAGAGCTGGAGTTTGGACCAAAGGAGTCAGGCTCTAGAGGTGGCACCCTTAACAAGGATGCTATACTGCTTCTCCCATCGCTCATCGACACAGAAGTGGACGCCTTTGCTGGAATCCAGCACTGGAATATTTTAGTCATCAGTTTGATCTCTGTTTGAGTAGCTATAGAAACAAGGACCTAACCAGCTCTTGAAACAACCAGCTACATTTTTGGACAGTTGCAGTTACTAGAGAGTTCTGAATTTTGAGCCAAGATCTACTTTTCCTGGAACTTCCACCCATTGATCTTATGTCTGCTTTCTGACACTACATAGACTAAACCTTCTTCCACAGAACTGTAAAAGTATTGGAAAAACATCTCCCATGCCTCCTGCTTGAATTCCACATTCCCATGTAAAAGAAAGTGGCATTTGAGAGCAATTAGATTTCATTATTCCATGGAGCATTTATTTATAGGGTGCCTACTGTGTGCAAAATGTTATACAACGTGCTAGCAATCACAGAGAAATGAATAGCACCCGATTCACATGTACAAAGTATGTACTCTGCACTAAGCTGTTCCACTGCTACTCAAACTGTTGCGATTATCATTTAAGATACAAACTAATGAATGGAAGTATTGCCTGCACTTACTTAAATCAGGATTTAAATAAGCAGTGGCTTGCTGGGTACACCTGTATACATGCCTTAATTACCCCACAGGATTACAAACCTGTGGACAGAAACTGCTAATGCAGCCTTGTATTTCCTACCGCACGTAGCACAGGTTCTTTGGCGGAGTAAATGAACGATAAATACTTTCGAATGAGTGAGAGAAATGCAGTATTCATTAATGCTGTCCTTCAGATAATTGCTCTAAATGATGTTCACATGCGATCATAACAATAACAAAATTTTACCTTGCTGTTTGAATTTCTTCAAGTTTTGTGTGCCACATTACACAGCACTAGAGAAGCAAATTTTCCCAGAAGTGTAGTAAAATGTTTGAAAAACAGCAAGGTAATTCAACAGCCAGAAATATAGGGCTTTATAGTATTGATCAGTCTTCAACTCTGTTTGAAAAGATTCACTGTTGTCAACTGAGCAGCTTTCTGTGCCACCATGTGAGCCCAATAAAGGCATTTTCTAGGTTACCATCCTGGGGTGCTCCTTTGGTCCCAAGTGTTCTAATATTATTATTATAGTGGGAAATGCAGCAAAATCATCGAACCTGTACCTTTACCATTCATTTGGCCTTGGTATAGAGCATCACACAAAGAGTCAATTCAGAACAGATTTTAACCCCACCACATTACTGTTTGCTCTGCTTTTTGAGGAGGATGGAATGGCTATATATATACGTAGACACACACACACGTACACACATACAGACGTACATATATATACACATATGTGTATGTATGCACAACACTATTTTCCTTTTTTTTTTTTTTTTTTTTTTTTTTTTTTGAGACAGAGTTTTACTTTGTTGCCCAGGCTGGAATGCAATGGCACAGTCTGCTCACTGCAACCTCCACCTCCCAGGTTCAAGCAATTCTCGTGCCTCGGCTTCCCATGTAGCTGGGATTACAGGTGCCCACCATCACACCCGGTTGATTTTTTTGTTGTTGTTTGTTTGTTTGTATTTTAGCAGAGACAGGGTTTCATCACGTTGCCCAGGCTGGTCTTGAACTCCTGAGCTCAGGCAATCTGCCTATCTCTGCCTCCCAAAGTGCTAGGATTACAGGCGTGAGCCACCTCACCCACCCAGCACACACACTGTACTTTCTCTGCCTTTGGAAAATGTGTATTTCCATTCTGTAGTCTATGAAAACTTGTAAGAATGGGGCAAGGTACAATACACAATAAAATAACACATACCCATGTTAAAAACTTTTTGAGTGCCTATTTGTGAACAAGAAGCCTTTCTGCTGTCTCATCTGCCATAACCTTAGCATCATGCATTTATTTGTGCTACCTATCATAATCAGTGATGATGGAAAACTTTAATGTAGCATCAAATCTTTAAAAATCATTTTAACATTCAGTTGATTATTTTATTAGCCAGGACCTCTGTGAAATGACTCTAGGATGAGAACTAAAATATAATGGAATGGGAGAGGTTCATTCATTATATTAGAGATTTTGATAGTGCTAGGCCTTTAATTAATTGACATTTCATTAATAATCTCTAAGGAGTACCAGTAAACAACACTTTAATGAAGTTCATGGGTAATACATTAATAGGTGTAGAAAATACCAATAAAGACAGGAAAATAATTCAAATAGACGAGAGAATTTATAAGATATAGGAAAATAACAGGAAATCCATTGGCCACATGCAGTTCCCTACTCAAGCAAATAAAAGGCAGTATTCACTGCATACATGGGGTATAGAAAATAAACAAATACAATAAATAAATATCCTTGTCGGCCAGAGTGGCTCACGCCTGTAATCCTAGCACTTTGGGAGTCCAAGGCGGGCGGATCACCTGAGGTCAGGAGTTTGAGACCAGCCTGACCAACATGTAAAAAACCCGTCTCTACTAAAAATACAAAATTAGTCAGACGTGGTGTTACATGCCTGTAATCCCAGCCATTTGGGAGGCCGAGGCAGGAGAATCACTTGAACCAGGAGGTGGAGGTTGGGTGAGCTGAGATCGCACTGTTGCACTCCAGCCTGGGCAACAAGAGTGAAACTCCATCTCAAAATATATATATATATATATATATATATATATATAGTATATATATATAAAATCCTTATCAACAATATAATGGCTACAAGAGCAAAAACTTTTGTTTCTGGTGGGGCCTCTGAATATATTTCTACATACAGAAATGTAAGAATACAAGAAATACAAGAAATAGGAATTCATTTCTACTTATTTTAGTTTTGTGCATCTTAGAAACAAAATAATCATATCATCTGAATGGCAGGGTTAGTAAAGAAGCTACACTTAGTGAATGCAAACTACTGGCCAGTTCCTGTATTTAGGCATGATAAATACATTGTTTTCTTTAATCTTATCTCTTTTTTATGAGTTCAGAGATATGAAAATTATCAAGGTTTCATATCCATTAAGTGGTAGAGCTGGGTTTGAACCCAGATCTTTCTATGGTATTCCAATAATGATATGGACAATTGCATGATTTTATGTGTGAGCATGTGTGTGTAAAATAGGTTTGGAAACATTTACCATCAGCTAAATATGGTATACTAATCAGTGATACTCAGGTATTTTCCAGTAATGTTCAGTTTAAGTGGGGGATTTTTACATTTAAAGTCGCTCCAGGAGTCTGTTTGTCTAATTAGGCCACCCGGGGGCTCTTATAATAGTTATTTTTAGGTTTCCACTGAGTCTGTACCCACTTACACATGTAGTTTGACATTGGTCATTTTAATGAATACTTGAGCCTTAGGAAACTTCATCCATTATGGCAATAATTTCATATATTTACTCTTGGCCCTGACATCATTCCCAGGCAGAAGTAGAAGTGGTCATCATCAGTTTCCTTCTAATGACTTAAACCAAATGTAACCTTGAAACTTTAACAGTAGATAAAACAAGTGGTGTGTGTGTGTTTGCACGCGCACACAGAGACAGAGACAGACTGGAATCCGTTTTGTTTTTCCTATCTCTAAAGTGCATGAATTAAAAAGATGTTGAACATATTATCTTTGAGTTTATCAGCCATCAGGAACACATTTTTAAAAACCAGGAGGACTCTGAATAAGTACAACCTGTTTTGGCTATAAGAAACATAACTGAAAGTCATATATCCTGTTGGCAGTGAATCGGTAGAATCATGTCAACATATAAAGGACTATGTTTCTTACCATCATTTTTCACCACAAGTTTTTTAAATAATTTCTTTAAATTTTTCTTTTGTGTTCATTCCTAAAACTATATGTGGTAGTAAATTTGTAGACAAAGTCAGGATTTATTTTGCTAAGTCACCACAGTGAGTTCCTTACATAACTAAGCAAGACACCTGTTTATTAGTCACAAAGTTCCAACCATATCTAGTTTTTCACTTCTAAGAGATAGAATAGCCCAATGAGGTTCCTTTGCCAAGCAGAGAGAAGGAAACAATCCAGATTTCTAGACTTTATAGCTGAGCAACCTTTATGCTTTCAGAAATGACCTCAGAATCCTTCTCCAACACAGCATTCTAGGCAGTTTTTATCAAATGCTTTGAGTTGTAATGCAACCTGAAACATGCTTATCTCCTCCAGAGTTTACCACTTAAATGGCTCGTTATGAATGAGAATTGCCTTTAGTCATGACTCAGTGTGACATTAAGTAGTTTGGACATAAATTATTTGGAATATGATAGCCTTTATGTGAGACTTGTACGTGAAATATATAAATTTTGCTATGTACATTCCATAGAATAAGAATAATTTAGATGACTAGATCTTTAAGGTACTGAAGTTAGAAAAACTGATTGAAATGAAACTGTAAGAAATGCCTACGTGGTACAATCTATGATCATATAGAACTGTTTCTGCTAGTCAATGTGAGATACTTTATCGTGTGATTAATTGAAAATGTTCTTTAGAAATGCCACAACTAAAGAGGCATGTGAGGCTGGATGCAGTGGCTCATGCCTGTAATCCCAACACTTTAGGAGGCTGAGACAGGTGGATCACCTGAAGTCAGGAGTTTGAGACCGCCTGGCCAACATGGGGAAACCTTGTCTCTACTAAAAATACAAAAATTAGCTGAGCATGGTGGTATGCGCCTGTAATTCCAGCTACTCCAGAGGCTGAGGCAGGAGAATTGCTTGAAACAGGGAGGCGGAGGTTGCAGTAAGCTGAGATTGCGCCGGATTTCACTCCAGCCTGGACAACAGAGCAATACGCTGTCTCAGATAAAAAAAAAGCAAAAAAGAAACGAAAATGTTCATCCAGTCTCTGTTTCTAAAACATGAAATTCTGTAATGTTCTTAAGGTGAACAATTTTTGTAAATTTTTTTTTTTTTGAAACAGAGTTTCACTCCTGTTGCCCAGGCTGGAGTGCAATGGCTCGATCTTGACTCACCGCAACCTCCACCTCCCGGGTTCAAGTTATTCTCCTGCCTCAGCCTCCCCAAGTAGCTGGGATTACAGGCATGTACCACCATGCCCAGCTAATTTTGTATTTTTAGTAAAGACAGGGTTTTTCCATGTTGGTCAGGCTGGTCTTGAACTGCCGACCTCTCAGGTGATCCACCCACCTCGGCCTCTCAAAGTGCTAGGATTGCAGGTGTGAGCCACCGCGCCCGGCCTTTTTGTAAAAATTTTTACCACTGATGGAGTTGTTTCCCCTTACCACACCAGATTTAAGAGGATAGTAAATATTTATTTATGTCCATAATAGCGTGTGCAGAATGTGACTGGTGAAAATAAGTGGAAGAATATGCATCTCGGGCTGTTTCTTCAGTTTCCAGGCAGACTGCAACACTTTTAACACTGTAAGTCACTAGTGAGAAGAAAGATGAGAGAGTTAGCTTTCCCCTTGGCTTGGTTGCAGTTAAAGTGGATTCCCAAATCTCCCATTTTCTACATTATACATATTGAGAGGGACATAAATATAGATATATGGATATGGATTTTTTTCTCCCTCCCGTACTTAGCAAGTGTAAAATCCTGAAATTTTCTTTTTCCTTACATATCACAAGTTTTATTAGTCTTAATCCTTTGTAGTGTTTAACCTTTTGGATAGGAGAGGTAAATAAGCCCACACTAGATGAGAGTTACATTACAGTAGCTATAATTAAGGACCAGCATGGAGACATTTTTAATAATAGACTTGCTAAAAATCTGAGGTTAAAGTGAACATTTTTAATAATCAGTCAAGGTTAAAATATTTCTTTCATATGATAGTCAATGAAAAAATGTTCTAAATGAAAACCTGGTACTAGAATTATTATGTCTTCAGGGTGCCTAGAGAAGCTGGGGAGACACTAGATGTTATACTGTTTCTCCCCCCTTGCAATCATATAGTTTTGATTTAATAAAACAGAGAAAGTCTGCATATACAATAGGGGATAGAGTGTGGATTTTACTTATTTAATGGTTTGACAAGCAGATTGCAACAAACAAGGCATTTGGAAGCCTGCTAAGGTCCCAGAGGCCTTATAAATATGCAGTGCACTTGTCTGCATTTCCCCAGGTCCCTGAGGTAGAGATTTGATGAATAAAATTAAAACCACCAGATCTTTTTGTATAGCTTTTAGCTATCACTAATTTAAACCGAGCAATGATTATTTTACAGGTGTACCTTCAGTAGTTTAAAAAGCAAAGGAAGTGAAATGTGAATGTGTTTTGACTTTAAGTTCCTCTTAAATGGAAAGATTTTCTACTTTTTGCATCATGATACCTTTTCTTTAAACCTAATTTCGAGAGTAAAACTCTTTACGCCCCTGTAGGATTGTTTTATATTTAATAGTGCTATTGAGACTGACATGGGACAAAACATGTAAAGTATTTCTTGAAAAGTGATGTGTATTTATATACAAACTCATCACTGGAATAGCACACTCCATTTGGAACAAGGTCTTCTTTAGAATTAGATTTTAATAGATTAAAACTTTTCTTACTTACTGTATTTGTAGCTATTAATGATTGAATAGCTCTCTGTGGTTCCTTTTCAAGGATTTCTTGAAACATACTGAAATTCATGGGTAGATCATTTAAGGCTCCTGATCCCTTTAATATATTACCTGGAAATGGTAGGATATTTTAGAAGACATATGAAAAAGGTTAAGGTAAAACACAATTCATTGTATATACATTTGCTACAAAGTTCATTGAAGTCTGGGGGAGAAAATGGTATAATGTAAAGCTCCTTAACTTGATGTAGAATAAAAAAAAATGTAGATATTACATTAATAATAAATAGCATGAACAATATTGGCACTGGGTGTACACTTACTGAAAAGGCTGGCCTTTTCTAATGTTAATCCTGAGGAAGAGAAGAGTCTCTCTTGATTAAAAGCCAACATTGGTATGTTGCTTTCAAGAAAAAAAAAAAGCATTGATAGGGATATGAAATTGACTTACTAAGAATTCAGTTGTGAAGTTTGGGGAGTGGGAAAACTAATTTGTCAAATTATACCTTCAGAGTTCAACAGATGAAGTCTCCCAGGCTTATATCTAGCAAAAAGCACCTATATTTTGTTTTAATGTGCCTATGGCTTCACAGCTACAACTGAACCTCACCCAGAAGTTGTAATTCCCAGTAGCCACTTTGAGTGCATTTTTTAAACAATGTATCCAAATAACAGACAACTGAATTAAGAAAAGCACATTATCATCTTTAATCCTTTCCTTTTATTATCCTCTTGATAGATGACCTTTATATTTTTGCTTTTTGACAATTTCAACCAGAGGCATGATGTAACTAAATGAGGTGGGCAGCAGTTCTAACATGATAGTGTAGTTCTCTGAATTAATTTATGCTCATGGTTTTGCTTTGTTTCTACCTTACCAAAGTGCTTTTTTCAGTATTACACAAGAAAAAGATCATGAATCACATAGTGATGTACATAGCAAATTTCCTGCTCCATCACATTTCTGACATTTTTTTTAACCCACTGAGACACTAGGATGTCATAACATAATTAGATGTCAGACATAGGTTGAGAAATCAAGGGGGGTGGTAGATGAAAGCTGACAGATACCTTCCAGATCCACTTTAGAGATACTGAGTATTCCTAAACCAGTTATGTAATTTGCATGTGGTCATATAGCTAGTTGCTCGCCCAAATCTGGGATAGCACATGTATGTGAGTATCATTCTATCATCTGTCTACTTATTGACAGAGAAGAATATACTTGTTTTGTATGAATGATTGCTCTTTTCTTTTGTGTTTGTTACCCTTATAAGTGAAACTATTCATGGATAGATCTACCTGTCTGATGATGGTGGTGGTGATGAGGATGATGTTAGCTTATGAGATAGCCACTGTTCTTTAACCCTTGAAACTGAGGGGCATATGGTACAATAATTTGCCCAAGCTCACATCTATAACAAGTTTGCAGGGCTAGAAATCTTACTGGGTTTCATTTGAAATGCAAACTCTCAGACAGAGAAAGAGAATGCTTAGTGTGCCTTATTGTACGTCTAACAATGGTTAATGAGTGTTTAAGGAGAAGACTGCTCCCTAGACATGAGCGTGTTAGGACTCTGTTCCCATTTCCACACATTTATGCTTACATGAAGGCCATTGGTTGGCCAATTTTAGCATTTCTTTATACTCGTTGGATGATATTTAAAATATTTAACAACTAATATGTCATGAGCATTGACCAATCAAAATGCATGCAGTCGTAGGCTAGACTGGAGTCTGGGAGGCCCTTGTTTTGCCAGGTACCTTTTATCTAACAGGTCATGAATATATCTGGGGAGTTCTGGGATAAGGGGCTAGTGCAGCTGGGACAGAAGTTATTTACCAACTTCTGTTTTGTTTTTTTGTTGTTGTTGTTGTTTTTTTGTTTTTTGAGACGGAGTTTCGCTCTTGTTACCCAGGCTGGAGTGCAATGGCACGATCTCAGCTCACCACAACCTCCGCCTCCTGGGTTCAAGCAATTCTCCTGCCTCAGCCTCCCCGAGTAGCTGGGACTACAGGCGTGCGCCACCATGCCCAGCTAATTTTTTCTATTTTTAGTAGAGACAGGGTTTCACCATGTTGGCCAGGATGGTCGCGATCTCTTGACCTCGTGATCCGCCCTTCTCAGCCTCCCAAAGTGCTGGGATTACAGGTGTGAGCCACCGCGCCCGGCCCTTACTAACTTTTGTATGAAAATATTTGTTTAGTATTTTAATAACCAATGCAGCGATTTTAATGTAATCTGACTAAATATTGGCACAGCATCTTGTCTAGCAAGCGAAGACAACAGTGGTTGTTGTGATGTTCATAAGGACATCTCTTATTGGTGTTTAGGCGTGCAATACATAAGAGTTACAAGACTCCTGATAAGTGAATGAACATGTTCTTCAGCCATGGTGCAAAGACAAACTGAATGCATCAGGCACATTTTTTTCCTCTCACCAGCCTCCCAGGAAGTTCTCAAACTGTGACTATTTGGAGTTAGTTAGAGACAGAGAGAGAACAGAGAATGCTTAGTGTGCCATATCTTACTTGTGTATCTATCTCTTTTCTAAACTATGAATACCTAGAAGCCAAGGGCTATAAGCTCATCTTTATCCCAGTTGCCTAGGACAGTATTTGGCACAGAGCACGCAGTAGTTATTGAACAAATAAAAGCATTCAACCCCACCGATAAAAAGCCATTCTATTTGTAATCCAGAGACGTAAATTAATCAGTTTCCTAATCTTGTGGAAGTCATTAATCTAGCTGTAAGATTACTTCTTTATAAAACAAGAAAAACAGTACAATGTCACCATTACACCAAGAGTGAGGCAAACTGTCAAATGTTTATAACAATCAGATTTGCAATGAAAGAAATCTGAAAGAAGACTCAGTTATTTCAGTGAATTAGTCCTCTTCCACCTTTCTTGTATTTTATGCATAGTGACGTGAACCTTTCTAATTCAGCTTTCTAGAATGCTTTTAAGATTCAGTTATGGTCTGGCTGACGGTCTATATAATTGCTTCAAATGCTTTATTGCATCTTTTTGCAATACTAAATGAGTATGTCAGGATGGCTACTACAAACTTGGTTATTGCTATAAGCTTCAACTTGTAACCCATATGTTGAACAAGCATAGCCCGTAGACTATGATCAAAACGTAATTATGTCTCCTGTTACTTTTTTTGGAGTCTCACTCGGTTGCCCAGGCTGGAGTGCAGTGGCAGCGATCTTGGCTCACTGCAACCTCCAGGGTTCAAGCAATTCTCCTGTCTCAGCCTCCTGAGTAGCTGGGACTGCAGGTGCACGCCTCCACGCTCAGCTAATTTTCATATTTTTAGCAGAGACTGGGTTTTGCCTTGTTAGCCAGGCTGGTCTCAAACTCCTGACCTCAAGTGATCTGCCTGCCTTGGCCTCCCAAAGTACTGGGATTACAGGCATGAGCCACGACACCTGGCCTCCTATTACTCCTTTAATATTTATTTTGTGGGGGATTACCTTGCCCTATACCTAGATGAAAATATAGGCTGTTTCCATGATTTTTCTGCTTCTTTTTAGGTCTCTAAAGTTTCCGTGAGTTACTAATACAATCTCAGCCCAGAAACAATTAATAGAATGCTACTCTAGCATGCTAGCAGTACTAGCAATTTAACTCTTGGGTTTTATGTTAAAAATAAACTGTTTTCTGCTTCCCCAGCTGGGCTGTTGCAGTGCTAGAGGGGGCAAGGTGCTTTTCCACTTGAGACGCTCCCCTGCAATTCCCTTAATGTGGGTAATGCATTTCCTTCAGCTTGTCACTTCCCTCTTGTCCCAGTCTTCTCAGAGCTCCATGCCACACATGTTGTAACAAGGATTCTCTGGCAGAGTATCCCTGAAATCCCAGATGTTCCTCTTGGATGGGACTGAAATACAGGCACCAAATCACCTCTCACTCCCACATGGCTCACTTCTAGTCCATGGAAAACACTCGCGCAGGTCTTTGCCCTAAAAGCTCCAGACTACGGACATTGAAACCTGTCTGTATACCACTGGCACGGGGCACCTTGGCTTCTTCAGGAATGACCCAGATACCCCTCTTCTGTGTCCCCCAACTTCAAGGAACACATCCCTTTTCTGAATAGCCTGATCAATGTCCCTTCACTTAGCTCAACTTGAAGAATGTAGCATCTCCATCCACATACTTGGCAGTGGGGTAAGGAGCAAAATGGAGCAGGTGTTACCATGACAACAACTTCTTCCAAAGAATGTCTTTCAAAATCCTCTTTTCCTCTACTCCATTGGCCCTTTCATATTTGTGAAATGGGTGAGGAGGCTTCCAACAAGGGGAATATAAGAATTATAAAAATGATTTTAAGAATTTTTTGAGCCTGGCCAACATGGTGAAACTCTGTCTCTACTAAAAAGACAAAAAATTAGCTTGATGTGGTGGTGCATGCCTGTAATCCCGGCTATTTGTTCTGAGGCACGAGAATCACTTGAACCTGGGAGGCAGAGGTTGCAGTGAGCCGAGATCATGCCACTGAACTCCAGCCTAGGCGGCAGAGTGAGACTCTGTCTCAAAAAAAAAAAAAAAAAAAATTTTTTTTTAATTTGGGGAAAATTCTGCATATGGAAATCTGTCTCACACATACCTTTCTATGTACTGTTTATCTGATACACATTTTTCTATCTACTGTTTATCTGATATTGCATATCAGTGAAAAATGAGAAAAGAGTCAAATTTTAATATCTAGTTACACACAGGTATGCTTTTGCTTTGTTTTATACCTGGAATGCTTTATATATCAGTAGGCTATATAAAATTGTCAAAGGCATTTCTGTACTTTGTGGTGATTTTGGATATGGGTATTGGGTGCTTTCATTTGTCACCACAAACAAACATATTACCACAGAGGGTAGATGACACAGTATTAAAGTACAGAATCAGCCTCTTGTCTTTTGATGTTCTGACCCGTGTAAAAAGAAGTTTTAAAAGTCAATTATATATAAAAAAAAAAAGAAACCAGCCTGGCCAACATGGTGAAACACCACTTCTACTGAAAATACAAAAATTGATCGGGCCTGGTATGTGCCTGTAATCCCAGCTACTCGGGAGGCTGAGGCACGAGAATCACTTGAACCCAGGAGGCAGAGGTTGCAGTGAGCCAAGATCGCGCCACTGCACTCCAGCCTGGGTGACAGAGTGAGACTCTGTCTAAAAAAAAAAAAAAAAACACAACAGTTTTGCTTCAGAAAGACAAATATCTTGTTGTTTATGGTAGGGAGTACTTAAATGCAAGTCTGGAGTTTCTGTTTGAAAGTGTCTGGATACAGGATTTTAGAACAATGGTGGTTTTGAAGAATTATCTGTGTAGCAAAGGAGGCAAAACTAAATGCATACAAATGAAAAGTGCATGTAGATGATGCTGAGGGCTCGGCTGAGATTGGTGAGTATAAATTAGTATTGTTGCTACTTTATAGTTCTGTGATTTCTTCAGTTTCCATCAGTCACGCTAGTATAACAGCAGAGATGGTACTTAAAGTATGTGGTCCAGAGTTGGAGCTTTACTTGGCAGATGTGGAAGCAGTAAGGTTGAAGGAAATTGACAGAGCTAGTGATTATGTAGTTTAAGTGATGGGCTGTAGGGCCATGCTAGATCGTGCAGGAAGGGAGGCCAGGAATCAACTAATAGATGGCTGAAATGAAAAGATTTCTGCAGGCGAAGAGCAGGTACACTGGGGGATGAGAGGGCTAACAAGATATGTGAGTGTGATCACAAAATGGATGTTGGAGATTTCAAGAGCAGCGCGGCTCTGGTCAGTCAGATTACATACGTGAGGTTAATAAGGACTAAAAATCTCCGTGGAATTGAACACCAAATGTGGGGACTGAGAATGTGTGAGAGTGGAGGCCTGACTCTGTCATAGGGTGGGATTTGGATTTTACTTATTTATTTATTTATTCACTTACTTACTTAGTCTTACTCCAACACCCAGGCTGGAGTGCAGTGGCACAATCTTGGCCCACCACAGCCTCGACCTCCCCGGGCTCAGGTGATCCTCCCCGCTGTCTCCTGAGTAGCTGAGACTACAGGCCTGTTGCTCCCACATCCAGCTAATTTTTGTATTTTTTTGTAGAGATGGGGTTTCACCATGTTGCCTAGGCTGGTCGGGAACTCCTGGGCTCAAGCAATCCATACTCCTCGACCTCCCAAAGTGCTGGGATTACAGGAGTGAGCCACTGTGCCTGGACTAGAGTGGGATTTTGAGTTTAAGATTTCAGAGGAGAAATAAGCATTTACTTGTCATCCAGCTAATGACAAAGTACCAATGTATGGTCATGATAGAAGATGACTGTTGAAGTCATGCAGAATGTTTTTAAGTGGAATTAGCTGTGGAGAATCATCCAGGTGCCAATGATCTCAATACTGGAATATGGCTGAATTTTCCATTAACTGCATCAGTGAAATGAAAATGGAGTGTTAGAGTGGAATAGCATGGCTGTAAGGAACAAGGATGAGAGTGGAGTGGTAAGAGGATGAAAGCTATGTTAGGAAACGAAAACCCACTCATTTATTTAGTGTCTACCATGAATTGGGCTTTTCATGTTTATTTCTGGTCTTTATCCTAACCTAGATACAAATGATTTTGACTTGTTTATTATGAAAAATATTAACCATATACAAAAGTAGAGAAAATGACATAATGAACACCTGTGTACCTATCATTCCGCTTCAACAATTCTTGGTAAGTCAATCACTTTTTAAGATGAGATAAACTGAGATTCATAGAGTTGAAGCAGCTTGTCCAGGATTCATAGCTAGTCCATAAGTGGCTAAGCCAGATCCAAACCCAGATCCACCTGGCTTCAAAGCCTGGGCTCTTTTCCTGTGAACCATCACTCTCTTTTTAAAGACCTGATTCGGCTGGGCGCAGTGGTTCACACCTATAATCCCAACACTTTGGGAGGCCAGGGTGGGTGGATCACTTGAGGTCAGGAGTTCGAAACAAGCCTGGCCAACATGGTGAAACCCCATCTGTAGTAAAAATGCAAAAATTAGGTGGGTGTGGTGACACATGCCTATAGTCCCAGCTACTTGGGAGGCTGAGGCAGGAGAATCGCTTGAACCTTGGGAGGCGGAGGTTGCAGCAAGCTGAGATTGTGCAATTGCACTCCAGCCTGGGTGACAGAGTGAGATTCCATCTCAAAAAAAAAAAAAAAGAAGAAAGAAAAAACCTGATTTACTCTAGGAGCACTTTCTCATAACCTTGGAAAGCCAGCCAGTTAGAACTGGTTAAGCTCCTCATCTGTCCTTCTTGGTTACTTAGCACCCCCATGAACTTAACATGCCATATATTTCAGGTGTTCCATTTTAAATTTTTTCATGAGCAGCATTCCTTCTCTTGTAACAACTTTATTTTCTTAGTTAACTAATGTTTTTATATTGATGAATTCTTCCCATATATTTTCTAAACTCACCAATTTGTTTTTGTCGAGGGTGTTGCTGCTCCCATGATTATTTTGAAGGTGAACATACTGCTTTTTGCTCAAATGAGTTATAGACTTTACCAACCAGATACAGGACTTTGGAGACAGAAGTCTGACATTCAGCAAGGGTACAGAAATCTTGCTCTCTAAATTGATGTTACAACATAACATGTCCATAATTAATGTATTATTTGTCTATAATTTTCTCAGGTGTTGAAATGGTAATTTCACACTACTTGCCTTTCAACATATATGGACATTGTTTAGTCCATTCAGAAACTCAGAAATATTCAAGATAAATCACAAATGCAAAACATGCTGTAATGCCGCTAATCTTTTCTATTAGATTTGCTTTAAATGGTAGTGTGTTTATGTCTTCATTTACATTTGTCCATTTAATAGGCTTCCCCAGCAGTCCTGCTCTGGTAATTAGTTGGCTTATTAATATCTCAACACCTTGAGCTGCTACATCTCATTTAACTTATTGCTCTTTAAAGTTCTTGTATCCCAGTGGTTCTCAGCCCTCAATACACATTAGAATCATCTGGGGATCTTTTAAAAAATACTGATGCCTGGGCACCGTCCAGATCAATTAAATCAGAATCTGAAAGTTGTAGCTCTGAGAACCATGGGTTCCTAAACTTTGAGCACTACCACTGCAAACACTGTGTTCAAGGTGAGGCTGAAGCAGTAAAAACAACAACAATCCAATTCTTTTGTTTGTTTGTTTCACGCAGGGTCTTGCTGTGTCACCCAGGCTGGAGTGCAGTGGTACAGTCTTGGCTCACTGCAGCCTCTGCCTCCCGAGTTCAAGCGATTCTCCTGCCTCAGCCTCCCAAGTAGCTGGGACTATTCATATGTGCCAGCACGCCCGGCTAATTTTTGGCATTTTTAGTAGAGACAGCTTTTCGCCATGTTGGCCAAGCTGGTCTTGAACTCCTGGCCTCAAGTAATCTGCCTGTCTCAGCCTCCCAAAGTTCAGGGCTTACAGGCATGAGCTACGGCGCCCAGCCAGCAATCCAATTCGTGATCTCATCCCTTCTATTCTTATTTTCCTTTCCTTGGCAGTAATTACAATTAAATACCATCACATTCATGGGTTATCAAAACTTAGTATTTCACCACCAACCCTAAAATGCCATTGCAAAATGCAGTAGAATTCTGGAAGTAAGATTGTATTTGAAAATTATAAAAGAGATTCATTTGTTTTGTTTTCATTTTATTGTAATGCAAAGAGAAACGGGGCAAGGGACTATTAGCAAAGACAAAGGAGATTGAAAGAGCATGGGACATTTAAGAAGCTAAAGGTTGACTGGGCACGGTGGCTCATGCCTATAATCCTAGCACTTTGGGAGGCCGAGGTGGGTGGATCACCTGAGGTCAGGAGTTCAAGACCAGCCTGGCCATCATGGTGAAACCCCGTCTTTAAAAAAAAAAAAAAAAAAGGAAGCTAAAGGTTGTTTAGCATGATTGAGCCTTAGAATAGTTTCCAAGGGAACAGCGGAGGCAAAGCTGGAGAGGTAAGCATGATCCATGTTCTGAGGGACTTTGGGTCAAAAAAAGTTTGATCATGACTGCTTACATAATTTGTGTGGCCACAAAAAATTATGTAGCCAGTACAGTATGAAAATGTGGGGCCTTTGTTAAAAAATCATTAAGAGTATTAAGTCAGCATAAGAGTATTAAACCATGCTCTTCTAAACATTGGCCCGTGTGTGACTGCACAGGACTTATGCCCAGGAAGTTGGCCTTGGGTTTAATTATATCCTGAGGGTGATGTGGGACGTGAAAGATTTAGATAGTGACTTGAGGTCATTATAAAGATTGTTCTGAACTTGGTTGGAAAAGGGTTGTTGGACCCAGAGAACAAGGTTCTACAATGGCTTTAGGAAAGCTAGTGTATCTCTCTTGGCCAGGTGCGGTGGCTCATGCCTGTAATCCCAACACTTTGGGAGGCTGAGGCAGGTGGATCACTTGAGGTCAGGAGTTTGAGACCAGCCTGGCCAACATGGTGAAACCCCATCTCTGCTACAAATACCAAAAAAAAAAAAAAAAAAAAAAATAGCCGGGAGTGTTGGTGGATGCCTGTAATCCCAGCTACTTGAGAGGCTGAGATGGAAGAATTGCTTGAATCCAGGAGCCAGAGGTTGCAGTGAGCCAAGATTATGCCACTGCACTCCAGCCTGGGCAACAGAGCCAGACTCGTCTCAAAAAAAAAAGGCCAGGTGCTGTGGCTCATGCCTGTAATCCCAGCCCTTTGGGAGGCTGAGGTGATCAAATCACCTGAGGTCAGCAGTTTGAGACCAGTGTGGCCAACATGGTGAAACCCCATCTCTACTAAAAAATACAAAACAGCCGGGCGTGGTGGCATGTGCCTATGATCCCAGCTACTCAGTGGCCGAGGCAGGAGAATCACCTGAACCCTGGGAGGTGGAGGAGGCAGTGGTTGCAGTGAGCTGAGATTGTACCACTTCAGCCAGGGCAACGAGAGCGAAAACTCTGTCTTAAAAAAAAATTAAAATAAATTTTAAAAAAAGCTGGCCGGGCATGGTGGCTCACGTTTGTAATCCCAGCACTTTGGGAGGTCGAGGAGGGTGGATCACGAGGTCAGGAGTTTGAGACCAGCCTTGCCAACAGTGTGAAACCCTGTCTCTACTAAAAATACAAAAAATTAGCCAAGCATAGTGGCGCATGCCTGTAGTCCCAGCTACTTGGGAGGCTGAGACAGGAGAATGATTTGAACCCAGAAGGTGGAGGTTGCGGTGAGCCAAGATCACGCCACTGCATTCCAGCCTGGGCAACAGAGCAAGACTCTGTCTCAAAAATCAATAAATAAATAATTTTAAAAAGCTAGTGTGTCTATCTCCGTATTTTTTTCTGTGAATTTTAACTCTTGTGATGGTAATATTAGTGGTAGTACCAGGAATAGCTTCTACTAATACAACAAGTAAACACTTTCATATACAATACTGTCATTTGATTCTTCAACTATCTGGTTGTCACGCAAGGCATATGTTGTTATCCTTAGTTTATAGATAAGGAAACAGTTAAGTGACTTGCCAAAATTACATGACTAGTGATTGATGTGTATAGGATTTGAATCAGCCCTTCTGACATTTACACTACTGATATTTCTACTCTATTAATACTGCTAGTTTTATTATCAGCTACTTATAGAAGCAGGTTTTTTTTTCCTTTGGAGACAGAATGTCGCTCTTGTCGCCCAGGCCAGTGACAGAGTGCAGTGGATCCTCCTGCCTCAGCCTCCTGAATAGGTGGGACCACAGGTGCATGACACCACACCAGGCTAATTTTTTAATCTTTATTTTTGTAGAGACGGGGTCTTGCCATGTTGCCCAGATTGGTCTAAAACCCCTGGGCTCAAGCAATCCTCCTGTCTCAGCCTCCTAACATAGAAGCAATTTTTAAAACATCCATTTGTATAGTATTTAATAGATTTTATTAAATTCTAATTGAAGTTATTGTCTACTGTGTTTTCAAAGCCTCTCATTACAGAGATCCACATGATGAAATTTTTACTGCCACAAAGATCTTTATGTAGAAAGATGTCTGTTTTCTTTTAGTCAGACATTAAAAATGACTAGCATGGGCAACATGGTGAAACCCCATCTGTACTAAAAATAGAAAAATTAGCCAGGCGTGGTGGTGGGCACCTGTAATCCCAGCTTCTCAGAAGGCTGAGGTGGGAGAATTGCTTGAACCCAGTAGGTGGAGGCTGCAGTGAGCTGAGATTGTGCCACTGCACTCCAGCCTAGGCAACAGAGCAAGACTCTGTCTGGAAAAAAAAAAAAAAAAAAGGACTTAGGCCAACAAATCTACTTTTAGAGATTTTCTAATATCGCTATAAATTCTAGTACCTCTGTGTCCTACTCAGCATCTTCTCATGCTTTTATCATCTTCCTTGCTTAGGCCTTATCATTTTTATTTTAGGCCTTTCTTTGTTGACATTTCTTTATTATAATTTTGTGTATGTCATGACTAGCGATTTAGGAATTTAGATATTTGAAGGTCTCGTCTTTTATAATAGATATAACAAGTAAATTTCAGAAATTTATATTTTATAAATATTTGATATTTTTATAGAATCACTATGTTTAGATTGTTAAAGGTGTTTATTTCTTTGTTGTAATTTAAGCACTTAGACTTAATTATACTCCAGGGAAAAGCAACATTGTTTTAATAGTCTTGGTTTCACATTTTCTTGATTCTCTTGTCTATCTTAGTTTGTTCCTACTTTGTACATGAATAGTGATGAAAGTTCAGAGTGTCTACTGCAAAAGATAATGCTTGAATTTCAAAAATTACCTTATTTCTTTTATGATATTAATGTGTTCAAAGTATCAGAGGTAAATTGTAGCATTTGAGACCATGTGGAATATAAGCTTCTATGTACAAGGGAGATCTTATAAAAACAGCTTGAAAGAAGGTGTTTAGCAGAATTTATTGGCTGGATTGAATATCCAGTCCACCATTCACCCCTGTATTTGAATGGATTCCTTGCCTTCTTATCCTGGCTAGGTTCACAGTTTATCTTGTCACATGCCAGCCCTTGTTGTCTACCTTGGACTTCACCTCTTAAGTAATAGACAGCCCCTGACTTTCACCCATAAATTATCCGATGATGACTGGCCTGCCTCCTTAGTTTTCTTTCACTACCCAGTGCCAGCCTATCTAAGCAAGATTTCTACAGAGGTAATAGTTTTATTTATTAGGACTGGAAAGTAACTTAGAAATGTTCTTGTTCATTGGTCTTAATTTATGGATGAGAAAACGAGACCCAGAAAAAGGAAGTGACTTGCATCTGCATTGAATAACATTTTGTAACATTATATTGGAATCCAAACATGGAGACTATTTCTATAGCACTTTGTCTAGTTTTTTAAAGAAATTATATTTCTCTTTGAGTTTTTCAAGTTATGTTTGTGCATATTAGTTACAGGAGACAGATTAGTCCTTCTTATTTCACACAGATAATTATAGGAATGTAACGCATCCACAAGAAAAATCAATAGCACTTAGTGGAACAATTTAGATGTATCATACTCTATTGAACCTTGAAACTATTTGTTATACATTGTCATCATCATATTATTTTCTCTAAAACATACGTAGGTCACAAAAGAATGAATTGTAAAATTGCAAGTAATTTTTATAATTTAGCAAATTTTCAACTAATATTTATGGAGTTCCAAGTATGTGACATTACATTTGTGTTTTCTTTATGCCATTACTACTTGATCTTGCTTTTGTGTATGAAACACTTACTCTGCTTTTATAATTTCCCTCTATCTTCCCTTCTTCTTCATTTCGCTTGGCAATTTTCACCAGTCCCAAAACTTTAATCAACCCTTTAACATACAGGACTATTAAGTCTTATATCTCCCTTTCTTACTCACTCTTTGGCACACCAGACCTAATCTTCTAACCATTAGCTGCATGTTTCTACCTAGATATAGATCCTCAACCCCCAAACTCAGTATATTTTCTAATAAAAGCATTTCTTTTCCTCTGGAATCTGTTTCTTTTAATATTACCATCACCTTCCTTAATTATATAGGTTTAATCACTGGTGGTTTTCTTGATACTACTCTCTCTGGCTCCCATATCCATTCAATAATAATCATTTTTACCATTTATTTAGCATTTACCATGAGCTTTTGAAATTCAAATATTATCTTTTGCAGTAGCCACTCTGAACTTTCATCACTATTTACATACAAATTAGGAACAACTAAGATAGACAAGAGAATCAAGAAAATGTGAAACCAAGTCTATTAAAACAATGTTGCTTTTCCCTGGAGTGTAATTAAGTCTAAGTGCTTAAATTACAACAATGAAATAAACACCTTAAGCAATCTAAACATGGTGATTCTATAGAATATAATCAATATGTGCCAGGCCTTTAACATTTCATCCTCAGAACAATCCTGTGAGTTAGGAGTTACTGTGATCTCCATTTTACAGTTTGGTCAACTGATGTCCAGAGAAATTAGGTTGCTTCCTAAAATAGAAGACTAGTAAATGGAAGAGTTAAGAATCCAAACTGTACAAACCTGATTCTACTGAATCTACTCTATGATAAGTGCAACATAGCTTTATCTAACACTACTCAAATTGAAAAGAAATTGCTCCTAATCACTGCATTCAGTTGCTTGCTAAATTAATATGTGCTATATTTTCTTCTTTTTTTTTTTGAGACAAGAGTTTCCTTCTTGTCGCCCATGCTGGAGTGCAAGGGCATAATCTCAGCTCACTGCAACCTCTGCCTCCCGGGTTCAAGCAATTCTCCTGTCTTAGCCTCCCGAGTAACTGGGATTACAGGCGTGTACCACCATACCCAGCTAATTTTTGTATTTTTAGTAGAGACAGGGTTTCACCACATTGGCCAGGCTGGTCTTGAACTCCTAACCTCAGGTGATCCACCTGCTTCGACCTCCCAAGTGTTGGCAATTACAGGCGTGAGCCACCACACCCAGCCGTATTTTCTTCTTTTACAATATATTTGTCCCCATCTAGTGACCTTCTGTTATTACCTTAGCACAAGCTCTCATTACTTCTTGCCAGAAATATTGCAGTAGTAGTCTAGCCAGTTTCCCCAGACTCTACCTCCCTCCAGTCCATTTCATATACCGTCCTGAGATAAATCTTCCCGAAGCATGGCTAGGTGTGTTTAGCTGTCCCTAGCCTAGAGAAAAATGGAGTAGCTCCAAACTAATTAGGCCCTTGAATAATATTGGAATTTTCCCTACTACCCTTCATTTATCCTGTGATCTAAGCAAACTTAATTACTTCCTGACACACCATTCTCTTTATGTATTAATTTATCGATGCCTGAAGTTATTAGCTTTATGTTCTTATTGATGTATATGGTTTTATAATTTTTTTTTTTTTTTTTTTTTTTTAGAGGGAGTCTCGCTCTGTCGCCTAGGCTGGAGTGCAGTGGTGTGATCTTAGCTCACTGTGTCCTCTGCCTCCCGAGTCTCAAGCAATTCTCCCACCTCAGCCTCCTGAGTATCTGGGATTACAGGTCCATGCCACCATGCCCAGCCTAATGTATTTTTGGTAGAGATGGGATTTCACAATGTTGGGGAGGCTGGTCTCAAACACCTGACCTCAAGTGATCCACCTACCTCAGCCTCTCAAAGTGCTGGGATTACAGGCATGAGCCACCAGCCCAGCCATGGTTTTATAATTATACATATTATACATTATCCTATGTACATGTATTCCCAGGACATATAGCCATTGTATGTGTGTATTGCTTGTTTTCCCTCTAGATCTTTAAATTCTCTCACATGTAAGCGTATGTTGTTGATGTATTCTGAAAATGTTTTTAATGTGTAATTGGCATGACTGTGATTTTACAACATAATTTCCCAGTGTTTATGTAAACATTATAGGAACTCTGTATTTGGGTATGAAACTATGCCATTAGGGCAATTGCCCCTATCTGTACATTTTCTGGTTCTCTGTTTTAACCTGGGACATGAATTCTACCCTGGCCAGCTATAGTTATAGATATTGGCTACAGAACTTTTTCTTTTCTTTTTAACAAAACTAACTGGCTCGTACAGGAATCGAGACTCATGACCTTGGCCTCATTAGCACTATGAGCTAACCAATTCTGACATACAGAAATTACACAAGCAACAAATCGTAAGAGAGACCATTTTGGGAAATAATTTTCTTAAAGAACGTATCCAAATGGAGACCTTCATTTAGCAGCTTATATCAAATTCTCGATCACAGAGTTCTTCATTCTAAGAGTAAAAAACAATATAACAATAGCAGTAGAAATTGAAAGCAGGGAAGTTGTCCTACATAACTGTTTTCTTGTGTAATGTAGATTTCTATAGAACAGGGGCTCTAACCCCCTGTCAGTAATATGTTTCGTCAATTTTCCTGTAGATTTTTATTCATGAAAATAGCACTGGTGGCAAACATGAGCTAGTGAGTGAAAGTATCCTACACAATTCCCCCAACGCCTCTGCCAGTTTATTTTAGTGTTGATTTTTAGTGCACTTTTTTTTTTTTCAGTGTGGTTGGAGCAAAACAGAGGTTAAGAGAAAACTGCTATGCTTCTATTGGTTTGAATAAATGGACAGGTGCCAACAATTACTACTGGTGTGACTTTTCCCCTCCAAGATAAGCATTACTATTACTACTATTTTGTTTCCACCTTTTACAAAATGCCAGCTGGAATTTAGAGTTCTTATTGTGAAAACTAAGGCCTATTCCTCATTATCTTCTAATTTCATGACTTTGTGAATATCCCTTAGTTTATACACTACAGTTACCCCCTCCATAATATAGGGATACCATGGTGTTGAGATTGATGTGAGAATTAATGTGTTTACTAGTCAGTCTTCTCATCAAACAAAGACACATTTGTAGTTTTAGTTGTCAGAAGGTCAGGATTACATCCTCTATATACTTCTGCTTGTGATATGGAGAGCTTAGGGTATGTTGCTACAACCATATTTATAACTACTGCTGCTTTTTTTTTTTACTATTTCAGATTGTTAACTAAATTAATTTTTCCTCATACGCTGATGCTAGGCATTTGGAATTTAGTAAGTAGCTGAAATTTAAATAAATCACAAATATGGTGTGAGTTTTTCAGGATTTTTTTTGTTTTTGTTTTTTTGAGATGGCTAGAACAGACACATGGATTGAACATGGTATCTGACATTGTTGATAATATACTGAGTAATATCGAGGAACAATGAAGGAAGTGTTGTAGTTTCTAATTTTTTCAATATGGAAGTGAATCTATGATAAGTGCAACATAGCTTATCTAATACTACTTAAATTGAAAAGAAAATGAAAGTTAAATGATAAGATTTAAGAAGTCATGTTTGCAAAACTCATTTGAATAGTCAGAAGCATAGAAATTCATCATTAGGCAGCTCCTCATATATTTGTTATTAAATAATCTATGCAATTACGGGTTTTATATATGTTTTTTTCACATTTACTATTAAGGAACTCTTATTCATTTTCCTACCTGTGTGAGTTTGTCAGTGCTACACAAACTAGGAAGAAATGTTAATTTGCTGGCCTGCCTCCCTTGAGCTGTTTACCACATTGTTGAGGCAGAATAGAAAAGGAAAGGAACTTAATTGAATGTAATAAACTTTAAAAAATCTTTCCAGGCCAATTGAGCATTCATTTCATTACTTTTAATACAAGCAGGGAATGATCTATAAAGAGGGAAAATAAGAGGAGCTAGCTGTGAGGACTAAATGAGACAAAGACAAAGAGTACAGCATAGTACAGGCACGTGGTATCCTCTAAATAGTAGTAATAATATTTATTATTTTTGGTAAGGCCTTGAACTAAATTATACGGGGGACCTTGAGTTACCATTAGTATTAATAATAGTAATATTAATATTAGTACGATTAATACTATTATATTTTCAGGTGATAAAGTATACCCAAAAACATAAAAATTCAGGTTTAAATATGATGAATTGCCCAGTGAAGTTTACCATCAACCCCTATGGATAAGATATTTCATTTTAGAGAGTGCTTGGGAGAAAATGCTAGATGGAAAAGTCAGAGGATTCTTTGTTGCAGACTACATAGCTTGAAATTTATCTTGTAATAATGCACTGATGGAAAAATACTTTAAGAAGACCCCAATCGTAGATTCAACTTTTAGGGATTTTAGACATCACTGAGTGCAGTGTCCCTCAGTTTTGAGATACTGTGAGGTTCAGATGATTTGCCCAACGTCATACCATTTGTTAGTGACCAAAGAAGGTCTTGAACCTCAGACATCTGATATGAAGTTATTCCAGTGTTCTTTCTATTTTAACAACCTGATAACAGGATGGATATTATAAAAATAGTGCCAAATGCCAGTCTAGAGCAAAATATTTTTGTATTTCAATCAAAAAATGAAGAGTTATACACATACGTTGGATGAAATATATATGACTAAAGTAAACAGACTTCTGAAATTTAAATCAAGACTCTTTCATAGAAGCTACATAATAAATGCTATTTATGGTTAATTTATGCTATATGTCATATATTTAAAATGCATTCAAAATCTAATATCAAGACTAAATTGTACTCCAGTTGAAAATCCATGGCAATTTTCTTTGTCTAAAATCCTAGCTATATTTGTTTATTGCACCCCTTTCTTTTAGAGCAATAAAAGCTTGAGAATTATGCTTGGTAATAAGAAAGCATGATTATAGATATAAATGATGTAACAAGAATTGTAGCCCCAGTTGTGTGTTGGAAGACTGACAAACATTGGATTAATGTTGAATAGGTCATTTGCAAGTCTGTGCTGTTTGTAGAGATATTATATTTTGCTATTCTTAGGAACTTATATATGAGTTTAAAGGTTTTCTGAAACCTGAAAGACATAAAAAAGACAGACTTTTCCTGTAGCATGTAGCAATTCATGAAATAACGTTGTACATTGTTCTTCCTAAACTATGTAACTCTCTATATAGTGTATATGGTGATATAGCTTCTTAAGATAGTTAATGGGTTACACAAGATACAGAATAATTGATGTATTCAATAGTAAAGTGCTTATTTGAATTTGGTAACAGATTGTCATCAATAATGATCACAGCTAAAAGGTTTGAATGGTATCTTGATTAGTTTCCTGGTTGACAAATGGTCACACTCCAGAACATACTACTAAGATTTATGTTAGTCAGACCTGTTGTCATTTGGATATCTCAAGAAAAAAGCTGTCAAGTGAGTACTAGAGATTGGTATTTCAGGATGTGAATAAGACATCATATCCTACAAACCTTACAAATTTGACAGTCCCTGAACCTATTGTGAGAATAAAGATGTCATGCCTCATATATTTTGTTATCAGTGAAAAAAGAAATAACATTTTCTTTTCATATTTTGGTAGAGAATGCATACAATTGATAGTGAAATACACACCTATAGTAACTATAGGTAGTTATAAAAGGAGAGAAAACAATTCAGTGAGGCTCTCCAACTTTACCGGGACCTAAAACCTGTACCTTTCCGAGTCCAAAGTGACGAACTCTAACTCTACTAGTAATTGGTTATAGCTTACTTTTTAAAACAAACAAGAAGAATGTCTCCATAGTTATTCATAACATAACAATTGTGAAAATTAAAGTAATTGGATGAGTTGCTTTTATGTAAATTTGTTGCATTAGTTTGATGTCCTCATGGTGTTGAGAGAGCTAAGATGTATATATACAGTTAGACATGAGTCATGCCCTCTATGATGAGTTTAACCATTTAAATCAAATATTTGTTATATATGATACCTTAAGTACAAATGTTTTTTACATATGGTACCTTAATTTATATAAGATACCTTAAGTTATAACCTGTTTGTTTATAACAACAAATAAAGCAAACTATTCAGAATGGCTTGTAGCAAGATACTGAGACATGTGAAGGACTGCCAGATTGTTCTTGATAATTTACTTCCCACCTCTGACTCAGTTTTACACGGTCAGCTTTCAGAGATTAAGCATAAAATATGTTAGCAAAATTAAGGGTACTTTAAAGTTTTTGTTGAGATGTTTTTAAGTCTTAAACAAGATTTCAAACCCGGATATTTGTGGGACCAAAACGATGAATTAAAAGAGAAGGATTTAGTGTATTTTCTGAAAAATTATTACCTATAACTGACATGACCAGTGCCAGCCATGAATCACCTATCCCCCATGTAGTAACAGCTGATTTACATTCTTGCACCAGCTCCTTATCTCATAGTGGATCAGGCTTTTTGAGTAGCATGACATCAGCTGATCTGATTTTTGAACATCAGTAGAGCTCAGCAAAGGACTATAGAACTATATACCCCAGTCAATAAGTTAGACACTTATTAAACCTTTTATAAAAGTATTGGACACTCATCCTCTGAGGAGGCAGTGCAACTGGGGTGAGAAAAAAACTGTCTTATATATCCTTTAGATACAGCTCTAATTTCTGATGATATGCTTGCTATAAAACAATCTATTAAAAATGATTCTGGCCAGGTACGGGGGCTCATGACTGTAATCCCAGCACTTTGGGAGGCTGAGGCAGGTGGATCACCTGACGTCCAGGAGTTCAAGACCAGCCTGACCAACATGGTGAAACCCCGTCTCTACTAAAACTACGAAAATTGGCCAGGCATGGTGGCATGTTCCTGTAGTTCCAGCTACTTGGGAGCCTGAGCCATGAGAATTGCATGAACCCGGGAGACGGAGGTTGCAGTGAGCCGAGATTTTGCCACTGCACTCCAGCCTGGGGGATAGAGCGAGACTCTGCCTCCAAAAAATAAAGATTCTGGGAGATGTCTCCTATACCTTGCATAAGCAAATGATTTGAGGAAGACTTGCTTAATTAAGATCTCAGTTCAATTTTGTTTTGGTGCTCTTGACACTCTTCGTGCTTGACTAAACTTTTTCAGTTTGGATTTGTATGCCACTTTTATTTCTTTCACTTATATAGATAAAAGGTCTACTACCTTATTGGTTTGAATTTGGGTTACTTGGTGTCTCTTGATTAGTAAAGAGAAATAATCTGTTTTAGCATTAATGGATTATGGTCTGTTTCCTGATTGTTTTTGTTTTTCAACTCCATCCTGATGCTGGAACAATAAATCATCTTGTTTTTGCTATGAACAGGTGACACCCAACTATAGTTTGTGTATATTGTGAGACATACAGAGAGTGTTGCAAATTCTCAGTGTTTTCCTCTTAGTCCTGTACTATTCAGAAAATGTTTCATACCAGTCTTGATAAGCTAGCATTCTCAAGAAGGAAGGTTATGATATATTGTTGTTTTGAGATGTTGAAATTATATTAAATTATGCATAGGAGATATTATTTATTTATTGAGTTTAGTGCTCCCAACTGTATTCTACAGAATATCGTTCCACAGGATGTTCAAATAACTTTAAAAAATGAAAAGAAAATGTGTGGAGGTAGTCAGGGGGATCATGTGTGGCAAATGAGTTGTGGATGTGCTGGGTTAAACAAAGACAAACAGGTCTATTTTCTGCAGAACTTCTTAAGACTTTTTTTTTTTTTTTTTTATTTGAGATGGAGTCTCGCTCTGTCACCAGGCTGGAGTGCAGTAGCGCAATCTTGGCTCACTGCAACCTCCGCCTCCTGAGTTCAAGTGATTCTCCCACCTCAGCCTCCCGAGTAGCTGGGACTACAGGCATATGCCACTATGCCCGGCTAATTTTTGTATTTGTAGTAGAGACGGGGTTTCACCATGTTGGCCAGATGGTCTCGATCTCCTGACCTCATGATTCACCCACCTCGGCCTCCCAAAGTGCTGGGATTACAGGTGTGAGCCACCGCACCCAGCCTGACTTTTAATACGCTATTTTTATTGTAAATCTATAAGAAGGGGCTATACATAAAACACTTCCCTAACTTATGTAGCCATGGGCGTGCGTGCGTGTGTGTGTGTGTGTGTGTGTGTGTGTGTGTATAATATTTTTCTTTCTCTTTTTAAATTTTATTATTATTATTTTTTGAGATGGAGTTTCGCTCTGTTGCTTAGGCTGGAGTGCAGTAGTGCGGACTCGGCTCACTGCAACCTCTGCCTCCTGGGTTCAAGTGATTCTTGCTGTCTCAGTCTCCCAAGTAGCTGGGATTACAGATGCTCGCCACCATGCCCAGCTAATTTTTTTTTTTTTTTTTTTTTTTTTTTGCCTTTTTAGTAGAGACGGGGTTTCACCACGTTGGCCAGGCTGGTCTCAAACTCCTGACCTCAGGCAATCTGCCCACCTCGGCCTCCCAAAGTGCTGCGGTTACAAGCCTGAGCCACTGCACCCAGCCAGTAATTTTTAACATCTCAAGTATGGCACACAGTTTGGGAAAAGGTGGTCTAGCTATTCTTGTCTGCAAAAGGCATGGGTAAAATGGACACAGGACACAATTGTTAAAATGTTTGTAACATGTCTACAGACCTCATTAGCAAAGCTTCCTGATTATAGGAAATCCCCATTGAAATGTTCAGGGGGAGAAAATATCAAATAGGATTATTTTTAAGATGCATTGGCAATGATACCCTTTATGTTGAATATGGGAAATAGACTAGTTTTAGCTAATATATAAATAAACAGTATGGATTATATTAAACTCAGGACTTCAGAACCCTATAAAGCTATGCATAAATGCAAGCCTGATTATTGTTAATTAGTACGGATGTGGTTTTCAGATCCTGCCATCCAGTTACAACAACATACCATAAACACTGTCCAAGCATTGTCAGTTTGTAAACGTGTCATTTGCTGTTTGAGTTGCTTAAAACATTTAAAAGGTGTTTAACAACAACAGTATTAGTTGATCTGAGAAGAAATCAACAGTGGTCAAACTTGAATAATTATAACAGCAGCATGAAAACCATGGGACTGCAGTGAAGCTGTGATCATGAAAGAACGTCATGTTACAACATAAAACCCTCTGTGAGCCATTACTGAGAAACAGAAAGACACTGAGAAGGCCTGGATAGATATATTGCTTGAAACAGTTGCCCTAGTTATTTAGTTTCAAAATGAAGTAGCAGAGAATCCCATATGGGAAAACTACTTGCACATATCTCTGTGATGGCGTTCATCTCATGATGTTTGATTCCATTTTGATGAGTTTGTTGATAGCATGATTCCTGCTGTCACTATGATTTGTGTTTATTATAGCTGTTTCCTTTTTAATAAAGGATGCTGTTGCATATAAACACTGACATGAAGCTGTCTTTGCAGAAATTGCATTCTGTATGCTGCTATAGTCATTGCAGTGTTGTAAAGTGAATATTTTGCTACCAACGGAATTGGATTATATTTTTTAATATATCGATTAGTGCATTTTGTTGTTTCAACATAAGAAAGGACCTATAGTTATTTTTATTTTACATTTGTTCTAGGTAGTATACATACTTTCAAGGAGACATACCATAGTAGGCAATAAAACAATGTGGCTGAAGCACACCTTGATAGAACAACAAATAAAGGATTGGGCAGAGGTGAAAATGAATATGTAGGAAGTAGGAGGGTGTCAGATTCACCACAGTCGAAGAGTCATGGCAGGAGACCACTGAAAGTCAATCGACATCATCTATCCTAAGCTGAGCTGAGGCAGTGTCTAACTGCCATAGCCAAGAGTAGGAGCTAAGAAATCTCAGATGGAGAAACAGCCAAAGAATGGGAGGCTAGGCTGGGCGCAGTGGCTCCCGCCTGTATTCCCAGCACTTTGGGAGGCCGAGGCAGGTGGATCACCAGAGGTCAGGAGTTCAAAACCAGCCTGGTCAACATGGTGAAACCCCGTCTCTACTAAATATACAAAAATTAGCCGGGGTGGTGGTGGGCACTTGTAATCCCAGCTACTCAGGAGGCAGAGGCAGAAGAATCACTTGAACCTGGGAGGCAGAGGTTGCAGTGAGCTGAGATCAGGCCATTGCACTCCAGCCTGAGCAACAAGAGTGAAATACCGTCTCAAAACAAACAAACAAACCAAAAACCAACAACAACAGCAACAAAATTGGCCAGGCACGGTGGCTCATGCCTGTAATCTCAGCACTTTGGGAGGCCAAGACTGGTGGATCACCTGAGGTCAGGAGTTTGAAACCAACCTGGTCAACATGGTGAAACCCCATCTCTACTAAAAAAAAAAAAAAATACAAAAATTAGCCAGTTGTGGTGGTGCGTGCCTGTAATTCCAGCTACTCGGGAGGCTGAGGCAGGGAGGAACCCAGGAGGCGGAGGTTGCAGTGAACCGAGATTGTGCCATTGCACTCCACCCTGGGTAACAGAGCGAGACCCGGTCTCAAAAAAAAAAAAAAAAAAAAAAAATGGGAGGTAAGAAGGCAGGGAGCTGTCATTAGGGCAGTTCAGCTGGTTGTGCTGAATAGTGTTTTTCTCACTTGGAGATGCTTTTAACCTCATACCTACTGGCATTTTAAATTTTATGTCTGGCCCCAGAAAAACGTTTGCCTGTAAAATAAATTGAACATGATTGAATAAAAAGTATATAAAAAAAAAACCTTCAGTGCACACTTGGTTTAATTAATTTACAGTCCTCCGGCAAAGTGTCATTAAAGGCATTTCTTTGATCAGATCCAGATTGGCAGCAAATCCAAACCCATCATTTCCTCTCTCCTTCTTCCCTCCCTTCATCTCTCCTTCTCAGGTTAGAAAAGGATGCTGTTTGAATTAGCCAAGGATATACCATGTTGTAGATGGTGAGGGGGAGAGGTACATTCAGCAGAATTCAGTATAGCTCTCTTGGCCCCCATAGTAGCTTCAGGGGGCAGGGCCATTGGTGGCGGTGAAGTTGTGGGGAGGGTTTGCGGTAGGTAGGGATAACCTTCCTGGCCCCTTACTGTAAGCTGTCAGCAGATCTGGAATGTTCAAATCTTGCTGTATCACCGCTCTGTTTCGTACAGACCTATCATTACCATTCAGGGAGAATTTCTGCAATCTGTATACATTCTCATTTAATGGGATGTTTACAAATTCTGAGCCTTCCTTATCTCTGAACCAAATTCAGCATTACCAGTATTGGAGAAATAGAGTCAATGCCAGGCATCATAGAACGATATCTCTTTCCATTTCCTTGCAATCAGTTTATAATTTTCATCCTTCTCCACATTTGAATACACTCTCTAATTTCTTTTTATCTGGGTGGTTATGATACGGCCCTGTTTTTGGAGGACCATGGTCACAAATTCATTTCCCCGTGAGTATTTGTTCCTACTTATCCAACTTAGCCTTATGGAAGCACTTGTGACAGATAAACATTCGCTTTGGAACTCTGTGCTCTTACCTTAAAGGAACTAGCTTTAAGCTTTGAATCTGAAGTAGGAATAGAGATAAGAAAAAAAGACTTTCCACACTAAAGAGACAGTTAACAAAGGCTGAGAAGTGGGAAACTCTGAAAGGTAAGGAGCAGTGAATTGTTACATTTAATTGGATTATTGGGTAGATAATGAATTGTGAATGGGGCAGCTTAAGATAAGACAGAAATGTCTATTGAGACCAGACCCCTCTGAGTCTTGAGTGCCTAAAGAAGAAGCTCTTATATGTATAAATAAGGTTTTTGAGTAGAACCCCACTGAAAGGCTGTTGACTTGAACAAAAAGCCACTGTTGAATCACCAGGATGATCTTGCCAATTACAAAACCCTTGCCATGTGAAACTAAGAATTTATTCCCGTAAAGTAGAAATCATCATAGCTGATTATGGGGAAAAATGAAATGAGCATTTATGCAAAAGCTTGGAGTATGCACCTGCCTTTCAGGTTTAACCCTTGCGTCTTGTTTGGCAAACCAGTTGTGCCCTTTGTCTGAAACAGTCCTGCCCTTCATTTGAATGGAAACTCTTTCATTTCTGTTATGAGATTGAATGATCAGTTGATTAGGGGGAAGACTATAGGTAAATGTGATTTATAAGCAATAGATTTTGCCAGAGGAGATTTTGAAGCTATGTAAAAATTCGTTTTATTTTTTACATGATATTTACTCAGGTTTTATAGGTTCAGACTCAGTCTCAATAGAAAATAGTAAAAACATTAGTCATGTAAATTTTATTAGCACATACTTAGATATAAGAAATCATTCTTATAGATTAGATTGGCATTACTCAACCTTCTTTAGAGGTTAGTTGTTTCTACTTAGTATGTTTGCCATTTGGAGACCTGGCACTTGGGTAGTATTTGTGCTTCAGGTGGCTTGAAAGGCAGATCCTATGGGTTCTCCATATGTTTGGAGTCTTAGAGATTACATTATCATCTATTTTCAATAGGTTTTTGATATTGAAAGGAATCATTTCCAAACAACGTCACTACTGTCTAAACACTGAGTAGTTACACATACATATTAGCAATGACTAAAAAATACTGTTTGTAGCAAGGTTGGAAAGAAATTGAAGAATCTAGGCATAAACCACCTAACTTCCTAATTAAATGAAAACAGTATTTCATTACTGGTTAACCTACTCTTGTCTTACAGATTGACCTTGACTCACTTCCAGGTCAGAAGTCTTCTCACACTGTGCTTATTAAGGTCTCTGGCATTTGAAGTGGCAGAGCTGCTCTAATCCTCAAATCCCATCACTTTGCTTTGCTTGCTATACTCCCTTTTCCCTTTACTTCTGTACAGCCTACAAGTCTTATGTGTTAAAAAGCCTCTGCTAAGGCCGGGCATGGTGGTTTACGCCTGTAATCCCAGCACGTTGGGAGGCCCAGACAGGCAGATCACCTGAGGTCAGGAGTTTGAGACTAGCCATGACCAACATGGTGAAACCCAGCCTCTACTAAAACTACAAAATTAGCCAGGCATGGTGGTACATGCCTGTAACCCCAGCTACTTCAGAGGCTGAGGCAGGGGAAGCGCTTGAACCTGGGAGGCGGAGGTTGCAGTGAGCCTAGATCGTGTCATTGCTTTCCAGCCTGGGCAACAATAGCGAAACTCTGTTTCAAAAAAAAAAAGCCTCTACTAGCAGATTTTTGTTCAACATTTTCTTTATCAGTGGCTTGCTCAATTATACATTTTTTATACCCAGTTTTCATTGATACATTCTCAAGACTTAAATAATAATGAAATGTCTGCCCACATGTAATATTTCCTGATGGTCCATGGATTTTAGCAGTAAGGTAACTTTGTCATACAAGAATCTAAAAAAACTGTAGTTACACTTTTAAAATGGCTTGTTTTGCTAGTGTTGCTAGAAAAAATGCTTTATAAATAACATTTCAAGAAGTATATTTCTCTGAATCTCCTTATAATTGCCAGAATGTTTCCCAGCAACTTATCTGTATCTACAAAGAAAGTGCTGTGTTTAGATACTGGTCAGTTCTAAATGACAACATTAAATATAAGTTATACAAAATAGTAGATAATCCAACTAAAATTTTATCTCTTCTTTGTGAAGGATCTGTTTGAGTCCTTAAGAAATAGTCAGGCCGGGAGTTGTGGCTCACGCCTGTAATCCCAGCACTTTGGGAGGCTGAGGCAGGTAGATCACCAGGTCAGGAGATCAAGACCATCCTTGCTAACATGGTGAAACCCCATCTCTACTAAAAATACAAAAAAAAAAAAAAAAAAAAAAAAATTAGCTGGGCATGGTGGCGCGCACCTATAGTCCCAGCTACTTGGGATGCTGAGGCAGGAGAAATCACTTGAACCCGGGAGGCTGAGGTTGCAGTGAGCCAAGATCACGCCACTGCACTCCAGCCTGGGCGACAGAGCAATACTCCGTCTCAAAAAAAAAAGAAAGAAAATTTGGGTGGGGAAAACCTAGAAACAAGTTTTAAGGCCCAAGGTATGGTGAAGTCACCAACCTGTTTTTTCTCTGCCAATTCTAATCTTGACATAACAAGAAAGTTACTGGACAATCAATCATGGCCTTTAGGGGTATGGGGAAGGAAAAGAAAAGGCAAGGTTAAGACTGTTCCTCTATTCCTAAAGAATACCATAGAGAAATTTAAATCCTTGCTATACTTCTTACCTGGCCCCCTCCTGGATTAATTCATGAGGAAAATGAGATTCCCCTCACTCTGAATTTGCCAAGTGACAAGATTTCCACGGAAGAATCAGCATGAATGGGATTCAGAGAATGGAATAAAAAGTGAATTAAGCTACTGATCACCCTAATTTTTAAGACTAATTCATTCATTCATTCAGCAAAAATTTATTAAGTGCCTCCTAATCTGCTAGATAGTGTTGTAGTTCTGGAATACCATAGTACACAAAACAGATAAACATTTCTGTCTTCCTGGAGCTTATGTAATAGTAAGGACAAACAGGCAAATTAAAGACATTGCAAAGTATATTCAAAGATGATAAATGCCATAGGGTAAAAAAGTGAAGAGGGAGTTTGGTGGTAAGTTAGCATTTTAGACAGCACAGAAGGGAAAGCCTTATTGACTTGCTGATTTCTGAATAAGAATCTAAAGAAAGTTAAGTCATGCAGATATGTGGGAAAGAGCATTCCAAGCATTCCAAATGCAAAGACCCTGAGGCAAAAAGTATGCCTGGTGCATTCTAGGAAAAGTAAAGAGTAGTTCAGTTGCCTGAAGCTCATGAATGAGAGGGAGAGTAATAGAAGATAAAGGTAAGAAAAATTGTGAGGGGTGGGAGGGAAGTTGTATACCCATATGATATAGAAACTTATGGGTCAGCCAGCATGGTGACTCACGCCTGTAATCCTAGCACTTTGGGAGACCAAGGTGGGTGGATCACTTGAGGTCAAGAGTTTGAGACCAGCCTGGCCACCATGGTGAAAACCTATCTTTACCAAAAAAATACAAAAATTAGCCAGGCCTGATGGCAGATGCCTGCAATCCTCACTATTCAGGAGGCTGAGGCAGGAGAATTGCTTGAACCTGGGAGGTAGAGGTTGCAGTGAGCTGAGATCGCACCATTGCACTCCAGCCCGGGTGACAGAGTGACACTCTGTCTCAAAAAAAAAAAAAAAGTTAAAAAAAAATTTATGGGTCATAATAAGGACCTGAGCTATGATTAAAAGATGAGAAGCCATTTGAAAGGTTTTGAGCAGAGGAGAGACATGTACTCACTTAGGTACAAACAGAATCACCCTGAATACTGTGTTAGGAACAGACTCATAAGCGAGGCAGGTAAGAAGCAGAGAGACCCGATAGGAAGTAATTGCAATAATCCAGGAGGCTATTGCAGTAATCCAGGCTAGTGTTAGTAGAAGTGATGAAAAGTAGCCCAATACCTAGATATTATGTAACCACCCAATGAGTTCACTTTGTCAGCTGCCTAGACAGAGCTGATTTATCAAGATAGGACAATTGTAATAGAGAAAGAGTAATTCATGCCGAGCCGGCTGTACAGGAGACCAGAGTTTTTTTATTACTCAAATCAGTCTCCCTGAGGATTTGGGGGATCAGAGTTGTTTGTTTGTTTGTTTGTTTTAATACTTCACATTAAGGCCAATGTTAGACAGAGTTTTTAAGGACAACTTGGTGGGGGGGAAGCCAGTGAGCTGGGAGTGCTGATTGGTTAGATCAGAGATGAAATTGTAGGGAGTCCAAGCTGTATTCTTGTGCTGAGTCAGTTCCTTGGTGGGGGACACAAGATCAAATGAGCCAGTTTATCAATCTGGGTGGTGCCAGCTGACCCATCAAGTGCAAGGTCTGCAAAATTTCTCAAGCACTGATCTTAGGAGCAGTTTAGGAAGGTTCAGAATCTTGTAGCCTCCAGCTGCATGACTCCTAAACCATAATTTCTAATCTTGAGGCTAGTTTGTGTAGTCCTACAAAGGCAGCCTAGTCCTCAGGCAAGAAGGGAATTTGGCTTGGGGAATGCCTGTCAACATCTTTGTTTTAAACTATAAACTAAGGTCCTCCCAAAGTTAGTTCAACTTACACCCAGGAATGAACAAGGACAGCTTGGAGGTTAAAAGCAAGATAAAGTTGGTTAGGTCAGATCTCTTTCACTGTCTCAGTTATAGTTTTGCAATGGTGGTTTTAATGTCAGTTTGTACCATATGAAATTGCCAGTGTTTGACCACTTTTGATCAATAGAATCCATAATTTCTTTTTCCTTTTTTTTTTTTTTTTGAGATGGAGTCTCGCTCTGTCGCCCAGGCTGGAGTACAGTGGCATGATTTCGGCTCACTGCAACCTCCACCTCCCCAGTTCAAGCGAGTCCCCTGCCTCAGCCTCCTGAGTAGCAGTGATTACAGGTGCCCGCCACCACGCCCAGCTAATTTTTGTATTTGTAGTAGAGACGGGGTTTTACCATGCTGGCCAGGCTGGTCTTGAACTCCTGACCTCAAGTGATCCGCCCACCTCGATCTCCCAAAGTGCTGGGATTACAAGCATGAGCCACTGCACCTGGCAACAATCCATAATTTCTAATGGTTCTTTCTAACTTTTTGAAAGTATAATGGATAGAAGTTTACTAAAATTATACACTAGATGTGTGAGATGTGACAGGAGTGAAGGAAAATTTCCAAGGCTTTTGAGCTAAGCAAATGGTAAGAATAGAGTTGTCATTAACTGACACAATGGAGAGACAAGGCTATTAGTGGGACACTTCTGAGCTAGTCAGCTTTAGTTTACTGAAGTTTAAATTCAGGCAGCTTTTTTGTTGCTGTATATCAGCGGTCACAAAGGAACACTGGAGAATGTGCATAATTCATTGTAGATGCATCTACATTGCTGGCAAAGAATAATCAAGCTTTCCTGTTATACTGATTGATATTGGATCAGTATGGTCATCTTCATAGAAGAAGAAGAATTATGGTCATCTTCATAGAAGACCTTTATATCTTTTATATAACCGTGGTTTGAAAAATGTGATTTTAATTTTGTTATCGTGCTGCTTTCAACTTTTATTGTCTAAGCTCATTTTCTTCGTTTTATTGTATTTCATGACTTCGTTCTAAATCAGTTAAGATTCAGCTAGAATGTATGTTGGTACATACAATTTGGAAAGATTGTCTTTATGTTCTGTTGTTCTGTGATCAAATGTGAAAAATAGAACCATGGAGTCAAAACAGAGTAAGGCTTTACTGTTTTTCGTTTGTTTTTTGGTTTTTGGTTTTTTTTTTTGATACGGAGTTTCGCTCTGTCACCCAAGCTGGAGTGCAATGGTGCGATCTCGGCTTGGCAACTCTCTGCCTCCCAGGTTCAAGTGATTCTCCTGTCTCAGCCTCCCAAGTAGCTGGGATCACAGGTGTTCACCACTATGCCTGGCTAATTTTTTTGTATTTTTAGTAGAGACGAGGTTTCACCATGTTGGCCAGGCTGATCATGAACTCCTAACCTCAAGTGATCCACCCGCCTTGGCCTCCCAAAGTGCTAGGATTACAGGCGTGAGTCACCGCACCCGGCCTGGCTTAACTGTTTTGTAAAACTGCTTTCAGGAAGTAATTAAGGTGGATACACACAAGCCCAAGTTGAACAACATTATATCTCACTTACTTTGAATGACCTTGTCAGGAATATTGTATATATCCATAGACGTGAAAGCAAAACATTTGGTAATGCATTTTCTTTAGATGTGTTAAGATATAAGGCCAGGCTGGGCATGGTGGCTCATACCTGTAATCCCAACACTTAGGGTGGATGAGGTGGGAGGATCACTTGTGCCCAGGATTTCAAGACCAGCTTGGGCAACATGGTGAAACCCTGTCTCTACAGAAAAAACAAAAACAAAAACTACGTGTGGTGGCACAGGCCTATAGTCCCAGCTACTCAGTAGGCTAAGACAGGGAGGATCACTTTAGCCCTGAAGGTTGAGGCTGCAGTGTACTATGATCAAGCCACTGCACTCCAGTTGGAAGACAGAGTGAGACTCTGTCTAGAAAAAACAAAAATGGTATGAGGCCAGTTCATTGCAATAAGAAATAATATTGTGGAAAATCTACAGTGTTGAGTTACATTCAAATTAGAAATTAGCAAACACTGATAACTACTTGTCAAAAATGCTGATAATGTACTTTTAATAGAGGTCACAGTATTTGTCTAGGATGAGTTAAAGATAAGAGTCTATCCCTTTGCTGAGACTTTATCTTTTTGCCTGACTAGCAGTCTCTTTGATAGCTATCTTTCTATACTGTAGGGGCTGATTTCTTCTTCTGCGTTGAATTTATGAGAGAAAAAATAGAATTGGACTGAAAAGATGTTAGAGAATTTAGAGAAATACTTAAATGAATTGTTCAGTTTGTTTAAATTTAGAAACAATAAAAGCTGTTTGTTCAGGCTACTATTTTCAAGATACCATGTTGTGTGTGAACATAAGTAGTGCCCCAGGTTGCTGGAAGGCAGGCTTGGTTTTGTTGTTGAGAAATGTTTTAGTTGAACAATCCTTAAAAGAAGAATTGGTCATCCACATGTTTAACATTTCACTCCTCCAGATATACTTGTGGTGAGACAGGAAGGAAGATGAGAAACAATATTCTCCCATGATTATGGAAACATACCTTTAATACATGGCCATTGACTGAATGCTTAGTTTTACTTGTCATTCTCCTTTTTTGTTAGACTCTTTTCTTTATTCTCCCTGCCCTTAAAGACATAAGAGAGAAAAACAAGTATACAAGTCAGTTGCCATGGTGCACAACTGTAGTTTCAGCTATTCAGGAGGCCGAGACCAGGAGATCTGGGCTGCAGTAATGACCATGGTGCCTGTGAGTAGCCACTGCACCCCAGCCTCGGCAGGTGAGACCCTGGCTCTTAAAAACAAAACAACAAAACAAGACAAGTACACAAATAAAGCAAATAATATATAATGCATGATATGGTGTAGCAGAGATGCATTTGTGTTTTAAGCATTTTTTACTGGAGGTTTACGAGTGGATGTGAATTTTAAGGTGTGCTCCAAGGTACCCAAGGGATTTTGATCAACATGCATCAGAGGTTGCTGATGGGATTGGAAACTACCCCCTTCACCCCCATTCCCCTACACATGTGCTCACACAGAGCAGCTCCACTTTTATTTGTTTTATAAATTGGGTTTTTGTGTAGCACTGTGAAAAGAAAGTGTTCTTTTTTGGGGGGAAGTGGGTTTGAAAGTGTTCTTTTGACCATTTTTTTTTTTAAACCACAGCTTAAATAGAAAGAGCATGAGCTTTGGAGTAAGAGAAATCTGAGTTGAAATTCTGGTTTTGCTCTTAGATGATGTTTACCTCATCCACCACCATAAACTCTCTCTATTTCTCAATGTTGATCTTCATTTTGAGGATCAAAGGAGAGACGTGTAGAGTGCATATTGTAGTGACTGACCAAGGATTCCTATTAGATTGGGAAAATGTGGCTTCTATTGAACTATTTATTTATTTATTGAGACAGAGTCTTGCTCTATCACCAGGCTGGAGTGCAGTGGCACAGTCTTGGCTCACTGCAACCTCCACCTCCCGGATTCAAGCGATTCTTCTGCCTCAGCCTGCCGGGTAGCTGGGACTACAGGCATGTGCCACCATGCCCAGGTAATTTTTCTATTTTTAGTAGAGATGGGGTTTCACTGTGTTAGCCAGGATGGTCTCGATCTCCTGACCTCCTGATCCACCCACCTCAGCCTCCCAAAGTGCTGGGATTACAGGTGTGAGCCACTGCGACTGGCCTATTAAACTATTTTTTATATCATAGGTATTATTTTAAAACCTTGAGAGACCGGGTGCAGTGGCTCACGCCTATAATCCCAGCATTTTGGGAGGCTGAGGTGGGTGGATCAGGAGGTCAGGAGATCGAGACCATCCTGGCTAACACAGTGAAACCCCATCTCTACTAAAAATACAAAAAATTAGCTGGGCATGGTGGCATGCACCTGTAGTCCCAGCTGCTCGGGAGGCTGAGGCAGGAGAATCACTTGAACCCAGGAGGTAGAGGTTGCAGTGAGCTAAAGATTACACCACTGTACTCCAGCATGGGTGACAGAGCAAGACTCCATCTTAAAAAGCAAAACAAAACAAAAAACCTTGAGAAAAGCAACTTCACATATTTATTAAGCTGATGATTACATTTTTTAACATCTCCCAAGTTTCTTTATGTAATTTTGCCTAAATAACTATATCTGAGATCCTTTAAACCATCTGTCTGTATTTGTACTTGATCATCGCATCATAGTGATCTCACTAAGTTGAGATGTTAAACTCCTGAGCCCTTGGGGGTAGCCAGTGTCCTCTAGCGGACTGGTTTGCCTTAGCAACCTTGAGCAACCTTGTCCGTCTACCCTAGTGTGCCATACAAATAATACCATTTCCTAAATATGCCGGGAAGACATTGATTTCGAGAAGCATAGGTGATCCTTAATGTTCTGTTTTTCTCCTTCTCCTCTGTTCTTTCTCTTCTCACTTTCTTGTTTTCAAATCCCCTGGTTTATAAAGGCCAAAGAACTAAGTAGACTAGAGGGTAGGCAGCATAAGCCATTTGATGACAGGAGACAGTCCATTTCTTTTCCTGTACCTCAAGCCCTATTTAGATAGACTTTATTTACACATTACGGAAAAAAACATGTTTGACAAGTTGACTGGTTTCCCCCTGGGTTTCCATTTGTCTTGAGCAAAATCTGCAACAGTCTCATGTAGATGGGGCAAATGCGTTCATGTATGGGGGTCCACGCCACATGAAAAAGTTAGATGTCCACTAGCTTCCATAATAGGAACAGCAAGAAGTGAAACAGAAAGGAAATAGAAACCAGTGCAGGGTGTCTAGGCAAGATGAGAAAGCAAATTGCTTGGAATATGAACTGCATGATGACTATTGTAATGCTTCTATTATTTTTTGAAAAGTAACGATGTCTTTATGTTGAGCTTGAGCCAGAAGGATTACTGAGTCCATTCTGTGTTCAATCTGCAAAGAAATAAAACTAAAGCAGGTGAACGTTGAAAATGTTACAGTATCATAATTTGTTTTCCAGCCCAATCACCACTTTTCTGATTGCAAAGTTAAGTTCTGCAGTCACGTCCATTGTTTGTTTGTGGTTCTCATGATTAACTTCTTTAAACTCAAATAATGTTTTAAGGATGTTTTTAAATAAGCATTATTCTAAAGGTGCAAGGATATTTTTTAATACTTTGCCTTGTCTTGCCTAGGAAGAGGCAGAATTTAGACTTGAAATATCATTTTCCTTTCTTTTAAGTGATTATTCAGTATTTTAGTTGATTGTAAACAGACATTCCTCTTTTGCTTATCATTACCTGATGATAATTCAAGTTAAATCATTGAGAGAATAAAACTCATACATTGATTTGATGAGAGAAATCAGTGTTAACGCCAAACTATGTTGAAATTGGTCTTAGAGATATAAGCCATTTTGCAAGACTATGTTTTTGACTAATCATGCCAGAGAGAAATTAATCAAATTGTGGAATATTATACTTTGCATTCATGAAAGAATGTGATAATGGCACTACTCTTCAAATGCATGAATGTAACTGAAGAGAACAGTAATTACCTGCATTCCTTTCTACTTTAGAGCAGTGTATCCTGATCTTGTGAGTGATAGTAATCACTGTAACTTGATTACAGTTTTTTTTTTATTTTTTAAAATTGACACATTGTAATTGTATGTATTTACGGGGTATAATCTAATGTTTGGATACATAGCTATATTATGATACAACCAGTTTAGTATATCCATCACCTGTGTATTTATCATTTCTTTGTAGTGAGAAATTATATAACATACAGTATTTTACTGTTAAACATAGTCACCCTACTGTGCAACAGAACACCAAAATTTATTCCATATTAATTGTAACTTTGTACCATTGACTAGCCTTCTCCATCCTTCCCTTCGTCTTCCCCTCTTCAGTCTCACCTAACCACTGCTCTATTCTTGATTACAATTTTCTTTCTTTTTCCTTTTTCTTTTTTTTTTTTTTTTTTGACATGGAGTTTCACTCTTGTTGCCCAGGCTGGAGTGCAATGGCCCATAATCTCGGCTCACTGCCACCTCCCCACCTCCCCAGTTCAAGTAATTCTCCTGCCTTAGCCTCCCAAGTAGCTGGAAATATAGGCATGCACCACCACACCTGGCTAATTTTGTATTTTTTAGTAAAGATGGGGTTTCTCCATGTTGATCAGGTATAGGCGTGAGCCACTGCGTCCGGCCTAAACGTAGCCTATTTTGTATCCAAAAAAGCCTACTCTATTTATTTTTTTGTGAATCACTTACAACATAAGTGGTTAAACAGCATAAAGGACCATATGTTTGAGTGTTACCTCCACATTACCTAACTGTAGGCACTGAAGGAGTTCTGTGAACACAGGACTTTTTTTTTTTTTTTTTTTTTTGGAGGCAGAGTCTGATTTTGGTTCTGTCGCCCAGGCTGGAGTGCAGTGGCATGATCTCGGCTCACTGCAACCTCTACCTCCTGGGTTCAAGCGATTCTCCTGCCTCAGCCTCCCCGAGTAGCTGGGACTCCAGACACTTCCCACCACGCCCAGCTAATTTTTTTTTTTTTTTAATTTTTATTTTTAGTGGAGACTGAGTTTCACTGTGTTAGCCAGGATGGTCTCCATCTCCTGACCTTGTGATCCGCTTGCCTCAATCTCCCAAAGTGCTGGGATTACAGGCCTAAGTCACCGTGCCCGACTCAACACAGGACTTTTTAGTACTAAAACTTGGCAGGGGGGCGGCTATCCCCAGGCAGACCGAAACAAACTGATCACCCTTAAAATTATCTCTCAAGTTTAGGCTGCCTTGAATGTAGGTAAAACTTTTTGGATAACATCTTACATTAAAATTTTTGGGATAGGGCGCAATGGCTCATACCTGTAATCCCAGCATTTTGGGAGGCCAAAGTGGGTGGATCACGAGGTCACAAGATCGAGACCATCCTGGCCAACATGGTGAAACCCCGTCTCTACTAAAAATACAAAAATTAGCTGGGCGTGGTGGCATCTGCCAGTTGTCTCAGGCTACTCGAGAGGTTGAGGCAGGGGAATCGCTTGAACCCAGGAGGTAGAGGTTCCAGTGAGCCGAGATGGCGCCACTGCACTCCAGCCTGGATACATAGAGCAAGACTCCGTCTCAAAAAAAAATTTGTTGGATACTTTCTTACATTACAAACTGAGTCAAATGAAGGATTCTTTATTTTACTTGAAATATATAACATATTCAGCATAGAAGGAGTAAAAAGTATAAAAATTATTTTAATTAAAACTGTGCCTTTAATTTCAGATGGAATTAGTAGAGATTTTATTACTAATTCATTTAGTATTTATGAGTCCACTATGGTTGTCAGTTATCCTTTATGACATAATTTATAAGATTACTGATAGGAGCACATTTTCTAAGCTGAAACATTTAGAATACCTTTATGCAATTCTTTAATAGCTGGAGATTGGAAGAGAGAGTGCTAGATGGAGAATTAGCCTCTCAATCATGTTGTGCACTAGGGACTTAGGGTTACATTTGGAGTAGTATGGAAACAAATTTAAGAATAGAGTGTGCAGTACAACTTTATAACATGACTCATTTTCAGTGACAGAGATGGAATATATAATGTGAAATGTAGCATTACTATGCAATAAAAATCCAAAATAATGCAGGTAGCATATGATACAGGCATTATAAGTAGCCCTTAACGCACAACAAAAGATATTTATTATTATCATAATGTTATTTCCCCTAATATTTCTTTGCTTTAATAAATTGTTATTACAAAATAAGTAATATAAATTAAATGAATTTATATATCATTGCATTCAGATGTACATATATATACATATGCATGTATGTTCACATATGTTCACATATTTATGTGTTTTAAATGGCTACTTGCCAGATCTTTAAAGTTACCTTCAATTTTGGTTGAAAATCACCTTAGAAATTGTTTTGATTTCAGGCATATTTATACAAATGACATGCTAATTTATACCTTTAAAAATGTATTTGTATGTGTCATAATTTGAAAAGACATAATTTTATTTAAGTATTTGGATTAATAAATGTTAGTGTCAAATCTAAAAGCCCACAGCAATACAGTTGAAAATTTAATTGTAACTAAATTTTAATGTATTCATCAAATACATGTCCCACTGTATTTAATAAGGATATATTGTTTATAATTCTCACTTTGCAGACCCCTTTGAAGACAATAAAGGCATACTTTCAGGACAGAAAGTAGTCTCATAGTTTGTGAATTGGAGCCAATGTTCTCTTGAGTTTATTCTTCTTAGCTTTAATGCAATTTTAAAAATGTATTTAGGGCACATTTCTGTAAGTTTAAGCATATGATTCTTTATGGGAGAATACAAAAAGAAATCAAATATATTTTGTGAGTTAGAGAGAAAGCTGAACATAGGATATAGAAGGGGCAATGCCAAAAGGAAAGGAAATAAAGATGGGGAAGAGCCATAGTTTTAATTACTTCCAAAGGGTACTGGTGTATGTTTTATAACCATTCATCTGTTTTTTATGAAGCACTAACTCCCTGAAGCACAAAAATTACATGTGTGTGCCTAAAGGCATACAGAAAAGAAAACACCAGGAACCATAGCTAACTCTTAGTCACTGGTTTAATATGTACAGTTTTGGAGAGGTCTGGGAGTCTATCTGAATCTTCTGATTTTGATTAGTTTTTAGAAAAAAAGAAAAAACTTTCACATGAAACCTACCACTCAAAATTTAAGTTAGATTAGAGATGGTGCTTTGAGATTTCCTTCCTGACTAAAAAGTAGGTTGTTGATAGCAGAAGATCTTTGCAACTCTAGTATTTCCTGTAAACTATGATATATTCCTACAAATAGAAATATTTTAACTTTTATTCTTAAGTTTATCCCAGTTCTTAAAAAATGAGCTCAGGGGCTGGGTGCGGTGGCTCATGCTTGTAATCCCGGCACTTTGGGTGGCTGAGGTGGGCGGATCACCTGAGGTCGGGAGTTCGAGACCAGCCTGACCAACGTGGGAAACCCCGTATCTACTAAAAATACAAAATTAGTTGGGTGTGATGGTGCGTGCCTGTAATCCCAGCTGCTCAGAGGCTGAGGCAGGAGAATCGCTTGAAACCGGGAGGCGGAGGTTGCCATGAGCCGAGATCACGCCATTGTACCCCAGCCTGAGCAACAAGAGCGAAACTCCATCTTAATAAAACTCAGAAAAAGAGGCTTTTTATAGGCTAAACCAGATAACTTGTTGAACCTAATTTTAAAATTTGGCTCTTATTTGTATACTCAGTATCTAAATCTAATTTGACTAGGATAATAACCGACTTTAAGGGAACCAGCTACCCTTTGGTGCCTACAGATGACTTTCCTTTCAATATAACATATTTAAATAGATAACAAGTGACATATTCTATAATATTCCCATTTGAGAAGCCCCTTGCTCTGGTTCCGGCAAGGCTTCCACAGCAGGTGATGCGGGGCTCATGAGAGGAGTGCCTTACTTACTCCTATAGAAAGCTATGATAAAAGGAGCAAATAAATACCTCCTGTAGCTAAGAATCAGATGTACCACTTAATATTTTCAGGTGGCAACTGCACTGTCATTTCATATAAAATTCCTTTCATTAACTATAAAAAACATTGCCTGCCTGCCAGCTGCTTGGAAAGCATTGTAAGATCAGTAAAATGACAAAACAGCCCCACATTCACAGTAGATACAATGAACTAAGTTAAATAGTACATTTTTTAAAGCTATCTTTTGCAAAAGGAATTTTTGCTTTTCATCTCATGCGTTTTTGTTTTTAATGACGGCATCTCAATTTTTGTTCTTGTTTTCTGTCTAAGCTAATAAACAGATTGTAATAGTCTGTACTCAAACACAAAGGTTCGAGACATTTCGAGAACCTGCGGTATAGTAGAGGAGAAAAGGCCTGTGCAACTTAGACTCAAATACATCTATGCCCTCAGGGAAAACACCACAGATCAGCTCTTTGTATATTCTCTGCTCAGGTAGTAACAACCTAAACCATCTCTATGAGACTGCTTAAAAGTTACCAGTGTAAATTTATTTTCTTTTTTTTTATGAGATGGAGTCTCACTCTGTCGCCCAGGCTGGAGTGCAGTGGCGTGATCTTGGCTCACTGCAACCTCTGCCTCCTGGGTTCAAGTGATTCTCCTGCCACAACCTCTCGAGTAGCTGGGATTACAGGCATGCGCCGCCACGCCCAGCTAATTTTTTGTGTTTTTAGTAGAGACAAGGTTTCGCCATGTTGGCCAGGCTGGTGTCAAACTCCTGACCTCAGGTGATCCGCCTGCCTTGGCCTCCCAAAGTGTTGGAATTACAGGCGTGAGCCACTGCGCCCGGCCAATAAATTATTTTTCTTAAAACATGTATCATTCATCTTAGAGTTTAGAAACATTGGCCCTGGTGATGACCATTGTTATTTGTGCACGTGGCTGTGGATGAAGGGATAAATGAACAGCTTCCCTTGTCACTGCCTGCATGTGGAGGAGGCTCTGTGGTTGGCCTTGTGTCTAATGAGTGTAGTCTGCATCTGCAACTCTGATTCTTAGAGCTATACTTTACTTAATAGTATTGCTCAAGGAGAGAATACATATCCATATTTTCAGGAATATAGGACCATCTGGTGAGAATTACTTTTAATGGCTACACTGAATATTAGTAGTTGATCGTTAATACAGAGAGCAGGAAGGACATTCTATTATAATGCTCAGTAGTTGTCCAGTCTGGGCAGTTACTCAACTGTCTTAGACAATACCAAGTTTTGCCTTTCTTAGTGTTTCATCTTAATGTTATTTTAGGTATTTTAGGTGTGGTGCCTGGTTTTCGACTCTTGTTAAATTTTTCTTAATCCATAATTCCAAGAGGCTTCATTTTAACTTGATCTACTTTATTTCATCTAAGGCATTTGCAGTATTGTTTCTGTTCTTTAATTTAGTCAAAGGAAGGTTAATTATTATACTCTTTGGAGTAGGAAGTCTTTGTGAATTTAAATATTTGTTGTATAGAAGTCTAACAAACAAAATGTTTTTTTTTTTTTAAATATGGTCAAATACAAATTGAAAGCAACTACCATCTGTAGAAAATTTTTCATAAAAATCATCGACTGAAGGAACAAAAGCATGTCATTGTATATACCAACCCTTCTTTATGCATTATCCACTAAAATGACATTTCAAAAGATTCACAGTGGGTAGCATATGGAATACTCCATAAACACTGATTAGATTTAATAATGTTTGTATCACTGTTTGGGAACATGTACAAGGAATGCGACCGCCATATATTATTAACATCAAAATAACTCAGAAGTAAAGCTCCTAATTAAAGCAGGGCGGGTTTAAAACTTAGCAAAATTGTAACCAGAAATAACCACCTACCCCACCTGCCTGGGACTTGGGGCTTGCTTTCATGCATGCAAAACAGACTTGGTTCTTAGAGCTTCAAGATAGCTGCTATGAAAATTATAATGGACTGTGACAATACCATTTTCAGCCTGTCCAGATCTGCACAAAACCTAGTTTCAGAAGGACAACAATGCTGCTTGAGTTGAGGTTTCAGCCAAGTAGCATCAAAGGAAAGCAAGTTTGTGGTTTGCAATTCTGCTGAGCTGCACTCAGTGACTCTGCATGATGGATTAATATCCTTTTGCTTTGCAAATGTGCATATATTAAGTTCAGCATTGCAGTTTGCAAAGATTCACTCATGGCCTGCCATGGTAATTGATGCACACCCTGTCCTGGGAAGCAATGTATGAGTTCTTTTGTGTTTTCATATAAGAGGTCTCTGGGGTATTTTTAATTGGTCATTTCTAGAACAGGGAAACAGGAGCAGATTAAAAGTAAACAGGAAAAGGAGGGTTGTTCTACAAGCAGTTTGAAAATCTATTCGAAAAAGATCCCCACCACTTATAAACTGAATAGTTATACTATAATCAGTTTCTGTCCCCTGCATTCTAAAATAAGAATACTCAACAGGTTTTGCTTTTATGGACAAGTATCTGTAGGCTTAGGAAATTTCTTTTTTTTTTTTTTTTTTTTTTTTTTTTTTTTTTTGAGTCGGAGTCTTACCCTGTTGTCCAGGCTGAACTGCAGTGGCGGGATCTCAGCTCGCTGCAACCTCTGCTTCCCAAGTTCGAGCAATTCTCCTGCCTCAGCTTCCCAAGTAGCTGGGATTATGGGTGACCACCACCACACCCAACTAAGTTTTGTATTTGTAGAGACAGGGTTTCACCATGTTGGCCAGGCTGGTCTCGAACTCCTGACCTTAGGCGATCCGTCCACCTTGGCCTCCTAAAGTGCTGAGATTACACGCGTGAGCCACCGCACCCAGCCTAGGAAATTTCTTTGTTATTTGTGGTTGTTGTTGTTGTTTTGAGACAGATTCTTGCTCTGTCACCCAGGCTAGAGTGTAGTGGCATGATCTTGGCTCACTGCAACCTCTGCCTGACCAGTTCAAATGATTCTCATGCCTCAGCCTCCTGAGTAGCTGGAATTACAGGTGGCTGCCACCATGCCTGGCTAATTTTTTGTATTTTTAATAGAGACAGGGTTTCGCCGTTTTGGCCAGGCTGGTCTCGAACTCCTAACCTCAGGTGATCTGCCCGCCTTGGCCTCCCAAAGTGCTGGGAGTACAGGCGTGAGCCACTACGCCTGGCCGAATTTTTGTATTTTTAGTAGAGATGGGGTTTCACCATGTTGGCCAGGCTAGTCTTAAACTCCTGACCTCAGATGATCCACCTGCCTCAGCCTCCCAAAGTGCTGGGATTACAGGCATGAGCCACCGTACCTGGCCTGTTAATATGTTTAGCCCTTTTTCCAAGTTGACATTCACTTAACTTTGGCTTTTTAAATAGCATACCCTTTCCTCCAATTTGTTTAATGAATCCCTTCTTAATTCACTTAAAAGCAAAGATGTTCCTCCAGAAGAAATCAGTTTTTTCCCTATTGTTTAGTTTAGGATTGTGTTTTCTGGTTTTGTAATAGTATCAAAACATATAGGTAAATACTACTTAGGAGTCTAGTTTAATCAGATCACTCTTTTGTTACAGAAATATATTTTTAGCTCCGTAATGGCTGGACACAGTGGCTCATGCCTGTAATCCCAGCACTTTGGGAGGCCAAGCAGGTGGATCACTTGAGACCAGGAGTTGGAGATCGAGCCTGGCCAACGTGGTGAAACCCCATTTCTCCTAAAAATACAAAAATTCGCCGGGCATGGTGGTGCGCACCTAGTCCCAGCTACTCTGTAGTACCCACTAATGAATATTAGGAAGCACTATACATCATTAAAAGTGTTTATTCCAAGATGATTTCCCCAAATGTGTTACTATATAAACATAACTGGTTCACCCCCTCCCTTTCCATCAAGAATAGCCTTAAGGCATCATGATAAAAATGATAATGTATGTATGGACAGGATAAATCAAACACAGTAAAGATGAAAGAATCAGATTAGGCATTCCATTTGCTTACTCAATATGGTTTCTTTGATGCCCAGGTTTCCATCTTTACAGAACTTATTGGGCATGTTTCACCCACACTGCAATCTAACTGATTTTCTTTTCTCTGCCATCTGCTGTTCAGTTAATAGTGTTTGGATGTGTGTTTTTATGCAAAATAACTAACAGTCTCACATTTTTGGCACATTTTGCTCTTATGTCTTGACAATGTCTGGGCATTTGTGGATAAAAGAAATACATTTTTGATTTACATGTAAGTGAGATGAAAATCACTTTCCCCCACTCACCTCTCTAAAATGAGAATACATTCAGAGGCTAAAGAAAAGAGTCCATATTGAAAAAAGAACCAAACACTAAATCTTATTTCAGAGTGATTCAAATATTGATATCCATTAGAAGCATGTATTAACAATTACAGTGTCTTGTTTTTATTTTTTTTGAAACTGTTTCACTAAACTGAACACTGGTGTGTATAACCTGTTCTATCGGTTGTGGGAGCTCTATCTTATTTGAAAGTCTTTAGACCAGCCGATGACTACTTTCAGTATTCTGAGGTAGTAACTCGTCCTCCAAGACACCAGGGCATTCCAGAAAGGGGCGAGCACATGGGAGGGAGACCAGCCGGATTCTCCACTTATGGTTGGCTCAGTCATAGACGTTTCTCTTGTAGCTGGTATCTGGTTCCATTGCTGTTCTCAAAGTAACTCTGTGTAACACTTAGAAGCCTTCTCTCAGCATTGTCACAAAGGAGCTCTAAAATGTGGATCTCAAAGTCTATCTGGGCAAGTCTACTGGCATTTTTTCTTCCTCCCTGCATTCTTAGACCGCGCATGCGCGCAAACACGCACACACACACACACACACACACACACACACACACACACAAAAAAAAAAAAACATGCTTTTTCTCTGGGATCTAATCAAAGCCTGTGTGTAATGAATTGCCAAGAGGAGAAGAAGAAAGTCATTGACCCCTCTCCCCTGAACTTGCACAGAGCCATATGAACTCCTGAAACACAAATAAAAATTTAGATTCTGTGTGTGTGTACGTGTGTGTGTGTGCGCATGTGTGTAGAGTTAGTGACCTAAATAGAAGTTTGCTATTTTTTCCTTTTTTATTGTGGTAAAAACACAGTATAATATACTCTGTTAATAAATGTTTGAATGTACAGTACATTGTTATTAATAAGCACAGTGATATACCACAGATCTCTTGAAAATTTTCGTCTTATGTAACTAAAGCTCTACACCTACTTAATGAGCAACTCCCCCACTTCCCTCACCCCTCAGCCCCCGGTAGCCACCTACTCTCTGTTTATTATTAGTTTGATTATCTTTAGATACTTTGTATACGGGAAATCAAACAGTATTTGTCCTATGGCTGACTTATTTCATGAATCATAATGTCCTCAAGGCTCATCCATGTTGTAACATATGACAAGATGTCTTCAGGCCAGGCGCTGTGGCTCATGCCTGGAATCCCAGCACTTTGGGAGGCCGAGGCAGGCGGATCACAAGGTCAGGAGTTCAAGACCATCAGGCCAACATGGTGAGACCCCGTCTCTACTAAAAATACAAAAAAATTAGCTGGGTGTGGTGGTATGCGCCTGTAATCCCAGCTACTCAGGAGGCTGAGGCAGGAGTAGCTTAAACCCGGGAGGCGGAGGTTACAGTGAGCCGAGATCACACCACTGCACTCCAGCCTGGGCGACAGTACAAGACTGTCAAAAAAAAAAAAACAAGATGTCTTTTTTTTTTTTTTTTTTGAGACAGGTCTTGCTCCGTCGCCCAGGCTGGAGTGCAATGGCACGATCTTGACTCACCGCAACCTCTGCCTCCCGGGTTCAAGCGATTCTCCTGCCTCAGCCTCCCGAGTAGCTGGGATTACAGGCGCCCGCCACCACACCCAGCTAACTTTCCTATTTTTAGTAGAGACGGGGTCTCACCATGTTGGCCAGGCTGGTCTTGAACTTCTAACCTCAGGCCATCCACCCACCTCGGCCTCCCAAAGTGCTAGGATTACAGGTGTGAGCCACAACGCCCGGCCTTTTGATGTCTTTCTTTTTAAGACTCGAATAATATTTCATTATATGTATAAACCACATTTTCTTTATTCATTGAAGGACATGTAGATTGTTTGCAACTTCCTGGCTATTGTGAATAATGCTGCATTGAATATAGGAGTGCAGCTATCTCTTCAAGATCCTGCCTTTTTTTTTCCTCAGTCCACAGAGCTGGCTTTGAATAACACATTGACATTGAAATATATATGGTTTCTAAGATCATGTAATTTTTTGAAATGTCAGAGACACCTGGAGACAGCAAACACATTAAAGATAGATTCACAGTTCTAGTTTATATCCATGTCACAAACTGAACACTACTGAAGCTATTTTGTTATTGTTTGTTTTCCTCAGAGCAGAAAATTTTCACAGGGCGCATTTTTATCTTAACAAAGGAAAAGAAAGAAATGTGTTCTGGAAGTAATGGCACTGTATTCAAATAGCTTCTTCCACATAAAGCTAAAAATGTCTTTCGGAGTTAAATAATGCAGTTGCATATTTAAGACATACGTTAAATTGATACTAGGAAAAAACACAAAATCCACCAGTGACCCAGCAAAATTAGTAAATTCTTAACATATGTATGAGTATATATACCTACCTACATACACATACACATGAATGCATATATGTTTAGGGAAACCTTCAAATAAAAAAGAGTTGCTGAACAGCTTAGGAAATATAGTATAAACAAAAAGCAGTATTGTCTGTACCAGAAATTTTTGTTGCAAAAATAAAATTTTCCTAGTGAAAATTCTGGGCCAGAGTTTGGGCCAGAATGTCTATTACCTACATTGAATAAATTAGGGAAACATTCTGAAATGTTTGACTGCTATGATTGAAGTATTATATTAAAGTACTTTATATCCTGAGATGCACTTGTTTTCAACCATGCAAACATTTTTATTAAGTAGGAGGATATCAAGGTTAAGGTTAGGGTTACATGACCATATAAGAAAATTTATACAAGGTGATGGCATGAATGGATTCTGCTCTTCAAACTTAGAGAACTAGAAGTTGGAAATCTAACGTCTAGGAGGTGTAGAACAACTCAGATGGAAAAGAAATGAGAGTCTTTAATAAGCAATTGGGTTAGAAAATATAAAGTAGTATGTCAATGTCATTATTTTATTTCAGAGTAACTGACTGCCGTCAGTTTACTGTAGGTTAAATTCAAGATGAGGTTGCCATGTACTTTCAAGGTCCTTAACCTGGTTTAAGAGATCATAAGAGTGTGCAAAATATATTCATTCTAGAATAGGGAGTTTACATACATTAAACAACCAGCTTAAATAATATAGTCAAGTATTATCGATAAAAAAAAATCAAAATACTTTTTATCAAGATGTTAGTGCTTTCACTTTACTCGAATATGTATAGAATCTAGCATTGTTCAGCTGGAAGGAACCTTGCAGAATTTCTACTCAAATTGCTTTACTTTGTATTCTGCAGTGAGGAGTGTAAATTCGGCAGATCATCCTGTATGTGTGTAAAATGGGCTAAATCTCTTGCCTCAGTTCATAGATCTTTTGAATGCACAGAGTTGGCTCTTATCTTTATTGGTGAACTTGATTTGGAAGACATTTCCTTTTGTTGCCACTTCTTTACCTCATTGGTGATTTTAGTTAAGTAAGCAAAGATAAACAAGAAGTGGAAAAGCAATATGAGCTGAATTGAAATCACTGCTTAGATTGAAAAAGCATGATTGGACGCTATGTATAATTCAGTATAATTCTCAAACCTAAAATGGGACATTTGAAAATAAGTGTAGAAAAAATACTTATAAAATGGGAAAAATGAAAATAAAATGTCCGAAGAATTCAGAAAATTATACTAAAAGGACATAATCTAATATCTACGTATTCATTCCAAAGCAACAGACATATCAGAAGTACTTGGTACTGTAAAAATTAAAATACACACTCACAAAGACTGTACAATATAATGAGAAACATAGTCTCAGACACTTGGCATCACCATTTCTAAGTAATTTCATAACTGTATCCACTTATTCTTGAATATGTAGTAATATTTCTTAAACTCCTTTTTGGCCTATTTTTGTCACTGTTCAATAAACTAGATTCCCCAGGGACCTGCCCTTTGGCAAAATTCACACTGAGTATACCTTTTGTTTCATGGACATTTGTAGTAAAATCATCTTTTACAGTCATTGAAACTGTTAGCACAGACTGCAGGATCTGATTAGGTATTTCCAGAATATCCCATCTTTGGGGGGAGCTTACCAAGGCCAAGCATATTCGGACTAAACGAGCGTCCTCCGAACCAACAGGAATGTTAAGGGAGCCTTGTTAAGGTGCTGTCCTGATCTCGATCCGATTGGATAAGAGGAAGTCTTCCTGTCCTTGCTCCGTTTGCTTTGGCTTTGCACTTACCGCTGCCGTGCAGCCTGATCTCCATTTTATCAAGGAGCCTGTGTACTTCAACTGCCTATTAGATTTCACTATCCCAGTGTTCACAGATACCTCAAACTCAATTTGTTTAAAACTCGTCATTATTCTCTGCCCCCAAAACAGTACTCCCTTGTTTCTAAGTTCTGATAAAACATAAGCTTACACAAAACATAGTCACCCAAGCTGGAAAACTACAAGAGGCATTCTCAATATTCACCTCTCTCTAGCCACTAGTATCTAGTTAGTCACCATGTTCCATGGATTCGACTGTCCCTCCCTCCCTCCCTCCTTCCTTCTTTCCTTCCTTCCTCCCTCCCTCCCTCCTTCCCTCCCTCCCTCCCTCCTTCCTTCCTTCCTTCCTTCCTTCCTTTCTTCTTTTTGATGCAGTCTCCCTCTGTCGCTCAGGCTGGAGTGCAGTGGCACAATCCCCACTCACTGTAACTTCTGCCTCCCGGGTTCAACAATCCTCCTGCCTCAGCCTCCTGAGTAGCTGGGATTACAGGTGCGCACCACCACGCCCGACAAATGTTTTGTATTTTTAGTAGAGACAGGGTTTCACTATGTTGGCCAGGCTGATCTCAAACACCTGACCTCAGGTGATCTGCCTGCCTCAGTCTCCCAAAGTGCTGGGATTACAGGTGTGAGCTACCATGTCCGGCCCACATTTCTTATATCCATCCCCTACTTGCCATTTGTAGTACTATTCTGTTAGCTTTCCAGATGCTCTCCCTATGTCCAATCTCTCATCCCTCCAAACTATCCTTCCCACTGTTGCCGAGACTAGATTCCTAAAAACAGGTACAGTCATGTTACTCCTCTGCTTAAAAATATCGATTACTTCATCATCTACAAAGGAAACTTGAAAACATTAACATGCATTTCATTCTTTTTCAAGCTTATTCCCTCTGTATCTCCTTGCTTGTGCAAACTACCTTATCCCAGAATAATCACAGTTCCTTGACAATTCTAGATACATTCAGACCTTTGCTCATACTATTGTCACTGCCTGGAGTGTCTTCTCTCTGGATAGAAAAATCCTTTCCATACCTCAAGATGGAATTTGGAAGTAACTTTGTGAAACTTCCTGGAATTTGTGAAACTTCCTGATAATTCCAAAATCAGGCCTTTCTATGTGGAATTTATTTTACCACATGCTTTAAAAAGAAAAAAAAAAAATGGAGGAAGCAAGCTATGTGCTAAACATGCTGGTTTAGCGCATAGTTTTGTGTTCCAGTGGTATAGGGGGAGGGTACCCCTTTCAAATCCCGCATCCACCACATACTATTTAGATTGCAATGAAAAAATTAGTTGGTCTCCCTGAGGCTAACTTGCTCATGTGTAAAATGTAGTTAATAATAGCATATATAGGCCATTGCCAGGGGTGGGGAGTAGTGGGGCAAGGTTTCAATAAGACAAAGCTTGTTAAGCATCTAGTTTATAAATTCAGTGAGGGTTAGGAGCCATGTCTTACACTTTACTTTCTTTTTCTCTATTTAATCCCTAGCAGTTTCTTATATATTATCACAACACGATAAATGATGCTAAGAACTGAATGTGAGGTAGGGATGGGGGTAGGACTTTATCTAATTAACATCTGTGTATGCCTGCTATGAATATTACATAATACTGACATTCTAAAATATACATGTCAATCTCAAAAACGTTTACCCATAACTCTTATATTCCTGTAAACACAGCTATATGACAATCTTGATAGTTATATATTGCCTAACACCTGTTCTTTTTTAACTGCCTTTGATTCTGTGTAACATTCTCAATAATTTATCAAATGTACTTTAATTGGTTATTTACATACTGCATACTCTTCTCATTAGTAGGAACTAGCAAATAGACTTACTATCATTTAGATCGTATTCTGTGCTTCATTTAAATTAGTCAGAGGGTTTTTGGTTATTGTTGTTAGTGTGTATGTATGTGTTTAATTTAGGTACCCTTTTTATGCCTTTGAGCAAAGGAAATCTGATCCCACCACTTCTCTGTTTCTACCTGGTCAGTGACTTACATTTTAGCAATAAATTTATTTATTTATTTTTTATTTAATTTTTTTGAGATGGAGTCTCGCTCTGTCACCCAGGCTGGAGCGCAGTGGCATGATATTGGCTCACTGTAACCACCATCTCCTGGGTTCCAGCGATTCTCCTGCCTCGGCTTCCTGAGTAGCTGGTACTACAGGTGCGCGCCGCCACACCAAGCTAATTTTTGTAATTCTAGTAGAGACAGGGTTTCACCATATTGGCCAGGCTGGTCTTGAATCCTGACCTCATGATCTGCCCACCTTGGCCTCCCAAAGTGCTGGGATTACAGGCGTGAGCCACAGCACCTGGCCAAGAAAAAGTTTTAAATGCTTAATAGTTGTATAGAATCTGGTTCCTGCTTACCTCCAGAACCATCTTCTTCCTCACTCCCACTTAACGTCATAGTCTCTAGCAATACAGGCCTTTTTCCTCTTCTTTGTGTTCCTGGAATATTTAATATCCTTCCAAGCCTTCCCTCATTCAACCCCAGTGCTCCTTCTGGCTCTTACCATGCAGGTTTGAGTTTTCATGCTTCATTCTTCAAGAAACATTACCAGAATCATGGCCTACGTCTGTCCCCCACAAGTCTATTAAGTCTCCCAAATATATATTCTGTTATAAGAATATATATATATATATATATACACACACACACACATATATATTAAGCTTTGCAGTCACGTTTTTCAAATTGCAATTAAAAACATGTTTTGTATTTGTTTAATGTATGTTTTCCTCACTCAACTGGCATCTCCTTGGAAAGCAGTGACCTTGTCTGAATATTCACTACTCTGTCATCAGCACCTAGAAGATACCTGGCACATAGTAGGCATTTAATCAATATGTTTGAATAAATGAGTGAAGAAATCACTCTGTTGGGTGACTAAGAATGCATAGATAAACTCTGTCTTCAAAGGAAGGATAAAAAGACAAACAAAAGACACAAGAGAGTGACTAAAGAAAGTGGGTAGAAAAAAATTAAGAGTGCTAAGTGTACTTCTTATCTCTCTAATAACTACCACATTTGTGACTTTAACAGGAGGCTTATTTAAAAGCATTTTCTTTATTCTAGCTGACTCAGACCATTTATGGAAAAGTGGGTCATTGCAAAATGTTTTCATCTCTCTGCTAGCATAATTACCTCCTGTATGTTAAAAACCGAGGACTTTGCTTCAAGATCCTCACCACTGACTACTATCTTTGTTATATTATTTAAATGTCCTATGCCTCAGTTTTATTTCTTTTGTTTTTATATTTGATTTTAACAGAAGATTTACTCTCCAAGTAGTGAGAGAGCACTAAGAAAGTGGCTACTCCAGTGGGGCAGGAGGTAAAAAGAGATGCAGGGATATTTGACTTACTTCAGATAGTACAAATCTGGTGATTCTGATCCCCAGAAGGGATTATGGACTGATATGGTTTGGCTGTGTCCCCACCCAAATCTCATCTTGAATTGTAGTTCCCATAATTCCCACGTGTCATGGGAGGGACCCAGTGGGAAGTGATTGGTGGCCGGTCTCCCCATGGTCTTTTCATGATAGTGAGTTCTCATGAGAGCTGACGGTTTTATAAGCGAACTGGCATTTCCCCTGCTGGCACTCATTCTCTCCCCTGTCGTCCTGTGAAGAGGTGCCTTCCTCCATGATTGTAAGTTTCCTGAGGCCTCCCCAGCCATGTGAGACTGTGAGTCAGTTAAACCTTTTTCCTTTATAAATTACCCAGTCTTAGGTATTTCTACATAGTAATATGAGAACAGACTAATACATGGACGTAGCCCCACATTGGGTGTGAGAGTAATAGAAGAGATGCAAGAGTGAGGTGACTGATTCTCCTCTAGACTGTTTGGGACGAGCCTGGAGGGGGAGGCTGTTCTGGTAGGCTGCCACCAGGGTAGTTGCTACGCACCTGTGTCCTGGCCTGGTCCTGGCTGAGTCCTCGCCCAAACTCCTCTGATGGGTGGGAGTAATCATAGCCGTACCTCAGTTTTACAATCTGATTTTTTTTTTTTTGTGACGGAGTTTTGCTCTCATTGCCCAGGCTGGAGTGCAATGGTGCGATCTCAGCGCACTTCAACCTCCATCTCCTGGGTTCAAGCGATTCTCATGCCTCAGCCTCCCAAGTAGCTGGGATTACAGGTGCATACTACTATGCCTGGCTAATTTTGAATTTTTAGTAGAGATGGGGTTTCGCCATGTTGGTCAGGCTGATCTTGAACTCCTGACCTCAGGTGATCTGCCTGCCTTGGCCTCCCAAAGTGCTGGTATTACAGGTATGAGCCACTGCAGCTGGCCTGTAATCTGATTTTTCATAGAATTTTTTAGTCTGTATCTTGAACTATTTTAAACTATTATGTTGACCCCAAATGAAAATTAATATGTGTATTCCATATTATCCTTGTTAATGTTTCACATTTGTAAATATTTGTCCATATTCATCACCTAATGTGTGGTTTATAAGTAAATTTCATCTATTTTAATATTATTTTTAAAAGATATTTCTTTGAAATATTAATCATTTCTAACTAAAAATTATCTACATTAAATGGAAAAATTCATGTTTTGTTTTTAGCATTAAGAGGAATCTTTTCTGACAAGTTTTGGAAAGTGGAAATGCTGTCTATATTTTAATACATTGTATATTTGTGATTTCCTTTTATTTAAATGGGTAATTATGCTAGGTTGTTAACTAAAGCTTTGTGTGAAGGTTAAGTGGATCTCAAGTTGATTTTTCCATGTTCTTCAACAACCCAGCAGTAATGATATTTAATATTTCAGGCTTTTAAAATGATAAGTAACTAATGTACTGCCTCTGAAGATGAAAAATTATAGCGACTGATTTGATTCAATTATCTATGAGCTGTATAAACTACTTCAGCCCCAGTGCTCTGCTAATGCCTATTCTAGTTATAATGGAACAAGTTTTTCTGTGGTAACAATTACTCCTTACATCAAAATTAAGTAAAATGATAAACAGTTTTCTACATATAGCATTGATGAAGTAATCCTATTTTACCAATAGGATCAGTTAGAGGGCAAGTGGGTATAACACCTGCCTTCAGCTACCTAAAATAGTCAAAACCAATATAAATGTACATTAAACTATAAAGAAAATAATTTACTTTCTATTTGGGTATAAGCCTATGGAGGAATTACAACTACCTCAGGTTGAATTTTAAGTCCATACTGTTCGTATATTATTAAGGAATGTAATCTAGAAATTCGTATATAGTCACACAAAAACATAGGTGATAAAAGCTTTAAGAGAATTCTCTATAGTGCATAAATACCCAAGTAATTGTGATCACTGCTTCCCTAAATGAGATTTTCAAATGAGTTAATATAAAAATGCTTTGTGGACCAGGTGCAGTGACTCACAGCTGTTAATTCCAGCACTTAGGGAGACTGAGGCAGGCGGATCACTTGAGGTCAGGAGTTCAAGACCAGCCTGGCCAACATGGTGAAACCCCATTTCTACTAAAAATACAAAAAATTAGCTGGGCCTGGGTGGCATGCACCTGTAATCCCAGCTACTCAGGAGGCTGAGGCAGGAGAATCTCTTGAACCCAGGAGGCAGAGGTTGCAGTGAGCCATGATTACCTGACTGCACAGGCCCAGCACAGTGGCTCACACCCAGAATCTCAGCACTGTGGGAGGCTGGGGCGGGCAGATCACTTGAGGTCAGGAGTTCAAGACTAACCTAACCAACATGATGAAACCCCATCTCTACTAAAAATACAAAAATTAACTGGACATGGTACTGGGCGCCTGTAATCCGAGCTACTTGGGAGGCTGAGGCAAGAGAATCACTTGAACCTGTGAGGCAGAGGTTGCAGTGAGCGGAGACTACACCACTGCCCTCCAGCCTGGGTGATAGAGTCAGAGTCTGTCTCAAAAAAAAAAGAAAAAGAAAAAAAGAAAAATGCTTTGTAGGACTTATGATAAGTGTTTTATAAATTAACTTTCCAGATTCATGACTGAGACCAAACCGATTTCAAATTAATAACATTTTCAAAAGATTAGCATTTTACCTTGCAGTGTTTTAAAATGCTGCACAGATTTTAGTTTATAAATCCTGCAAAGAATACTTCTGTTAGGAGAAGATGATGTGATTTTAGCTTACAGTTATCTTGAATAACTTCCACGCTTGAAAAATCAGAAATATTTGTCTTTGTAGAACAAGAAATTTGAAAGGGGACTAGTAAAAGGAAAATTGCATTGAATTTCTTATTTTCCTCTCATACTTGACAAGTTTATATGTATCAGATATGTCCCACTTCACCACCATAAGGTTATATTTATTTTATGTTATAAATTACTCTGAATCACCTTCATCTTGGAAGGTCCATTGTTTTCCCAGAATTCTTCTCTTTGAATATTTCAGGGACTTCCAAATTTGCTTAAACAGATGGGAAGAGGTCACTCTACATTTTGATCCTAGAATAATCTAATCATTATCCCCCACAGTGCCCTGTTCTTGGAAGCTTTTATAGTTGTCACTCTCTCCTGTAGCACCAAATCCCAGGGAGATCTGGGTATTCAGGAGCAAATGCGCCTTGGCTGCTGATCTTACCAATGGCTTCAGTAGTTTCTCAGGGAACTCTGTTAGGAGAGCGTCTAGCATTAGTTATATAGTGTGCCCATAACCAGCCTTGCCATGTCACCCTAAATATGGCCATAGGCTTCTCCCTCATTGCTGCCAAAACACAACTAAGGGGTAGGCTGCCTGGCCGAGTCAAGTCAATCATAATGGTCTACAACACACTTTCTTAAGACTCAGTTATATTCAATCTTAACCCCAAGTAAGAAGTAACATTTACTTGGGAGTAACTTACTCCCAAGTAAGGAGTAAATGTCATTCTGTTTCTAGAATCAAAACTGCCTGTAAGCCGCTAAATAGCCTTTTTTTTTTTTTTGAAATGGAGTCTCGCTCTGTTGCCCAGGCTGGAGTACAGCGGCATGATCTCGGCTCACTGCAGTCTCTGACTCCTGGGTTCAAGTGATTCTCCTGTCTCAGCCTCCTGAGTAGCTAGGATTGCAGGCACCCTCCACCACACCCTGCTATTTTTTTGTATTTTTAGAAGAGATGGGTTTCACCATATTATCCACGTTGGTCTCAAACTCCTGAGCTTAAGTGATTCACCTGCCTCTGCCTCTCAAAGTGCTGGGATTACAGGTGTGAGCCACTGTGCACGGACAATTAGTCTTTCATAAAATACATTTTATAGTGATTTTTTTTTTTTTTTTTTTTTTTTACCGGGCATCTCACTACATACATTTAAGTCTTATTTCTGCTGAGGGTGGTGGTAGATGCCTGTAGGCCTAGCTACTCAGGAGGCTGAGATGAGAGGATTGCTTGAGCCTGGGAGTTCTGGGCTGTAATGCACTAGGCTGATTGGGCATCCGCACTAAGTTCCACATTAATATGGTGACCTTTCAGTAATGGGGGACAACCAGGTTGCTTAAGCAGCGGATACCTAGCCCAGGTCAGAAACAAAGCAGGTCAAAACTCTCATGCTAATCAGTAGTGGGATCGCACCTGTGAATAACCACTGCACTCCAGCCTTGGAATGTAACAAGACCCTATCTCCTACTAAAAAAAAAAAAGACTTGTTTTCCTTTAAACCCTATTCTTAATTTATATTCTCTAATATAGGAGTTAAACAAAATGGCCTATATATATATATATATATATATATATATATATATATAAAATATATTGATTCTTTTTTCTCTGGAGAACCCTAATACAATAGATAAAATTGATTCTTTCATATATATAAAAATTATATATATAAAATTTCTTTTTTATATAAATAAGAATATTTTATACATATATATGTATATGTACATATCGAGAGAATTATGGAGACTGAACATCTTATCATTTAACCTCCAACTCTCTGCAAGCTAAAAACCCAGGAAAATTGATGGTATAGTTCCAGCACAAATCCACAGGCCTGAGAACCATGGGAGCCAGTGGTTTATGGCCCCAATCCCAGTCCCAGTTTCTTGCCCAAAAACCAGGAGCATCAGTGTCCCAGGGCAGAAGAAGATGGATGTCTCAGCTCCAAAAGAGAGAGAATTCACCCTTCTTCACTTTTTTTTTTTTCCCTTCTTCACTCTTTGGTTCTATCTTGGCCCTCAACAAATTGGATCATTCCCACCCACATTGGGGAGGGTGATCTTCTTTACTCTGTCTACTGATTCACATGCAAATTCTTCCAGAAACACCCTCACAGGCACACCCAGAGACAATGTTTCACCAGCGATCTGGACATCCTTTAACCCAGTCAAATTGACACATAGAATTAATCATTACATCTACTAAAGTATCTACTAGAGCAACATTCAGGTCTAAAGACACAAACTTAATTTAGGCTGACCATCATTCTACTGATAATGTATTCACTATTACATATGTAGCTTTAAAATAAACATGATTGAAGCCAATCTTGTTATTAAAATGTATTTAAGATGTTCAGATTGATGAAACTATATGAGGGGATTAAAATGTGTTCTCAAATACAATGAAATAGTACTGTAAAAATATTATCAGTAAATGAGTTTTGCTGTGAAATTGGTTTATCTTAAGATTCGTAAAAGGGATTTCAGGTTTGGAAATGCTCAAGTAAGCCCATGACCCAGCCTTCAGTGGGGTCATTCTTGTGAGTGTTTAGAATGAGCCTTTACTCCTTCAACAAGTATTTCTTAAGAAGCTGTATAGCTTTCTGGTTAAGAACATGGGTTCAGGAGGCACACTCAGTTTATTTCTGTTTTGTGACATGCTAGCTGTGTGACCTTATGCAATTATTTTTTTTAATCTCAGAAAGCTGTTGTGAAGATTAAATGAGTTAATCCATGGTAAGTCTTCAACAGCAGCTCACACAATTTATGTTTAAAAAAGGTTAGGTACAGATACATTGTCGTTATTGTTGATTTTCATTTCTTTTGTTACTGCTACTATTTCTTCTATGTGCCAGGCACACGTCTAGGTGTTGATGAGTCAGTGATCAATTAGAGAAGGTCTACTTTCATGGACTGTATTTTTCAGTAGGGAAAGGTAGGCAATAAACAGTAAATAAACAAAATAGACAAAAGAGATAATGTCAGATAGTGATTAAGTTCTCAGAATGAAATGAAACAGGCCAGAGTAACAGTGATGGGGATGGATATTTTAGATTGGATGGTTGAGGAAAGCCTGTCTGAGGAAGTGGTGTTTGAGCTGAGACTGAATGACTTGGTGGGAAAGAAACATTCTAGGCAGAGAGAACAGCAAGTTCAAAGGCCCTGAGTTGTCTATGACCTTAGTATGTCCAAGCAACAGAAAGAAGGTTGATGCGGCCACGCATAGGACTTAACAGGGAGAATGGCATGAGCTTACATTGCGGGGATGGGTAGTGAACAGATCACGTAGAGCCTTGTAAATCATGGGAAAGAGTCTGGATTTCTTCCAAGTGTTGTAGAAAGTTATTAGAGGGTTTTCAGGATGGAATTTACATTTGAAATATCAATAGATGTCATTTTTCTAAAAATTCAAGTAGAGATGATATGTAGACAGTTGATTATAAAAAATGTGTGTCTCGAGAGAGATTGGTATAGGAGATATATAAATTTTGGCATCATCAATATAGATATTTAAAGCTATGTGACTTGCTGAGATCAAACTAGACAGAGGATGTAGATAGAGGGCTAAGGACCAAGCCCTCTATTCTAACATTTGATAGAAGTTGCCAGAGGAGTCCAGGCACGGTGGCTTATGCCTGTAATCCCAGCACTTTGGGAGGCCAACGCAGGTGGATCACCTGAGGTCGGGAGTTCAAGACCAGCCTGGCCAACATGGTGAAACCCCATCTCTACTAAAAATACAAAAATTAGCTGGGTGTAGTGGCATGCACCCGTAATCCCAGCTTCTTGGGAGGCCGAGGCAGGAGAATCACTTGAACCCAGGAGGCAGAGGTTGCAGTGAGCCAAGATCATACCACTGCACTCCAGCCTGGGTGACAGAGTGAGACTCTGTCTCCAGAAAAACAAAAACAAACAAAAGAAAGAAGTTGCCAGAGGAGAGGAAATGAGAGAGAAAACTTTTCATTTCTGTGTCACAGAAATTAAGAGAAGTGGCTAAATGTGTCATATGCTGCTGAGACCTAAAAAGAAGAATAAAGGAGTGAACATGGATTTTGCCACATGAAGGTCACTGTTATTGTAAACAGTACACTTCTATATGAAAAAAACTAGGCGTCATGTCATAGACTATTACAGTGTCTACATTCGAACCCTAAATGGTTAACTGCCTTTTATCTAGCTCCCTCAACTCTAAACTTTGAATAGTAATATTGCTCTGCCTTTTTGAAAAGGTTGTTATGAAGAATATGGAATACAATGGAAGGAAATGTATACAGTAAGTGATAAAGTCTTATATACATGCAAATTAATGGTGGTAGAATTATTTGTACTATTAGATTATAAACTTCTTCACTGTAGAGATTAAGACTTTAATGATCATTCTATCGATCGCGATGCTTAGCATGATACCACCCCAGTATCTTGTATTTAGTGGCTGCTCAAAAAACAAAACAAAAATTTCCCATATGAAGCCAGGTGTGGTGGCATATATCTGTAGTCCCAGCTACTTGAGAGGCTAAGGCGGGAAGATGGCTTGAACCTGGGAGTTCGAGGATGCAGTAAGCTATGATTGTGCCACTGCACTCCAGCCTGAGTAACAGAGCAAGATCCTGTCTCTAAAAAATAATATAGATAATTAAAAATAAATAGCAAGTTTTTTAAATTCCCACATTAAATACAGGGATGATATGGAGTGATGTCCACTTCTTTTCTTACCTGCAGTCCCATGTAGGATTTGGTGACATGGTAGCAATTATGAAAGATTTCAGTGCTGACTCACCAACCATCTCTCCCTTTTACAAAGTAATCACTCTGAAGATAAGTGAAGGATTTAGAGATTGGGCTGCTTTCCATTTGTTATTGTGAAGAGAAAGCATTCCAAGAATTTTCAGATTTCCTCACTTGGGTTCAGAGACAATTTCTGAAATCAGTTTTTGTTCTATAAGAACAAATTTATGAAGCTCGGTATCACTACACGGACATGTTTTAGCTGGTGAAAAATTGTGTTATGTGATAAATGGAGAACATACGAATTTTGCCTTTTTGGTTATCTTTGGCTTTTTCTCTGTGTTGTACATGTTGAGCTTCCTGCGGTATGCAGACAGTTTAGTAATTTGCATTGCAAGTAGATTACAAGTAAATGACCTTTGCAAAGTGTTCTGCCTAGCAAGTCCCTGGAATGAATCTATTTTATTTAGGGAGAGAGAGGCCAGAAAACAGAAATGTCACTTTCATTCTATGCTAAAAAATGAAGAGTCTTCTTTCTGCTACACTTAAATATGATGATAAACATTTTCTTAAAAACCAATATATATATGATGACAGTCTCGAAGGTAAAAATCAGAATGTTTTTATATGAAGTGTTACATACCCTTTCATTGGTAAAAAGGAAGTAGAATCTGTCAGAAATGTATTTGTTCTTTCGGGTCTGTTGACGAAAAATGGGCTTGAGGGATTGAAAGATTTAATGTCACTTGTGAGCATGAAAAGGGGCTGTTATGTCGTTAATGTGAATGCTAATACTTACATAGCATAAAAAAAGAACATAGGAAGTGGACATCTCGCTCTTAAAATCATGGTGTATTTCATAAGTGTCAGCTTCGAAGTAACTTTCCAGAAACAGTCTGATTTCCCCCATTGACTTCCATTATAGAACTAGAGCTGTGTTCCCATGGAAAATAAATTTAGCCCTAGGTTATAATAAAACACAGTGAAGAATTCAGAAAATCTTATAAAGTCAAGTTTTTCAAAGCACAATTATCAGTACTTGATAAAATAATAGCACCACAAAATATTAATATACTATAGTAGATCTTAAAATAGTATGCCCCAGACTGCACTATTATTTGTCTTTACAATTCTAAGTCTATTACTTTTCCATCTAAAGAAATTTTACTTCTGTGTTCATTATTGATTTTTAATGGATTTAACTCTAATTTTAAACTGTTGATTTTGTTTCCTTTATTCTTTCTGGTTAGTCCACTTACCTTTTTCTAAAACATTCTTATCCATTAACAATCAAAAGTTACTAGCCATAGAAGAAAGACCAGAAGAAAATGTTCCAAAATGTTCACAATACATGTTTCTGAGTTGGAAATTTTAGTTGATTTAAGTTTTTAATATCTAAGTTGTAAAAAAGGGTCATTTATATCTTCTATAATCAGAAAAAAATATAATTTCTTTCTATGAGTATAAATTTATATATAGTGAGATCTTTAGTAGGACACATTTATATATTTGGTTCATTTTATTATTTGGTAATGGTGGTTGTTAAGATCACTTATTTCTTCAAAGTTTTGTTAAAACTGGTAAAATTAGTTCTGGAGATAATAGCTTCTACTTAATTTTCTAGAGCATACTACTCAAAGTGTGGGCCTGGACCAGCAGCATCAGCATCACCTGGAAATTAGTTAGAAATGATAATTCTCAGGCCCCTGATCTGGGGCCCTAGCAAACAGCTATTTGTGTTTTAACAAACTTTTTGGGTGATTAGGTCCTAAAGCTACAGAAAATCCTCTCTAGATCTATAGCAGATTCTCTTTACCTCTCTCTCCCTCTCTTTCCTCTCTCCCTCTATATCCCTCTCTCTCTCCCCTTCCTCCTCTCCTTTCCCTCCCCCCCTTCCCTGCTTCTCCCTCTTCCTCCTTTCTTGCCAAGCCACTTCCTCTCCTTTATAGAGGAAAAGCAGTTTCTCTCTCACCCATTGCTGGGTTTGTGGTTGATACCTCTGAAACAAAAGACAGATTAACAAGAGGAAAACTTATGGATTAATTTAATATAAATTTTATGTGACACAGGAGCCCTCAGAAATGAAGACCAAAAGAAATAGGGCAACTTGTGTATTTTTTTTTTTTTTTTTTTTTTGAGATAGAGTCTTGCTCTGTCGCCCAGGCTGCAGTTTATTGGTGCGATCTCGGCTCACTGCAACCTCCGCCTCCGGGTTCAAGCGATTCTCCTGCCTCAGCCTCCCAAGGATCAGATTACAGGCGCCCGCCATCACACCCAGCTAATGTTTTGTATTTTTAGTACAGACAGGGTTTCACTGGTTAGCCAGGATGGTCTCCATCTCCTGACCTTGTGATCCACCTGCCTCAGCCTCCCAAAGTGCTAGGATTATAGGTGTGAACCACTGCGCCCGGCCGACTTATGTATGTTTATGGTTAGGTTTGATGAAGAGTGGACAGTGGGGAAATGCAATTGGGCAAAGGGGGTATGATCTAATGGTAATGAGCTGGGGGGGACTTAGCAAGGCATGTTTGTTCAGATTCTTCTCTGTGTCCATATGTCTCCAGAGATAAGGACATTCTTTTCCTTCATGTATAGGAGGAGCAGCTCTGAAGTGAGGGTCTAGTAACCTACTTCAGAGGCAATTAAGAGAATTATTTTCTTGCATGCTTCAGAAGGAAAGGATTAGAAGAAAATCGAGAGAGACCTTCCTGCTTTTGCTGATTTCTCAAATGCCAAGGTGCCATATTTTGGGGAAGTGTATCTTGAACCCTATCACCTTCTTCCTTCTCTCTTTCCCCTCCTCATGTGGGTTATGCATATATATATACACACACATATATATAACTCATATACAGAATTCACTATAACCTCTTATCTCTATTTATATACGTATATTAAAAAGAGAAATATATAGTTTTTTCTTTAAATTTTTTGTCACTGTTTTCTACCTTTTTTTATTTTATTTTTTTCTTTTAGTTCTCATGAGATCTGATGTTTTCTACCTTACTTACAAAAATATGAGGCCTTTTCTGGTATTTATGCCTATGTGCTTTCATTTAGCGACATTTTCTAACAAACATGTTCTGTGTGGTTACATATTGAATAGTTCTGCCTAATTTAGAGATCTTCAAGACTCACTAACCAATGTAATGACTCTATCTAGCAAGTTATTTTGGGCTAAATTGTGTCTTCCACAAAATTCATATGTTGAAGTTCTAACCACTCAGTATTTCAGAATGGGACTATATTTGAACATAAGGACTTTAAAGAAGTAATTAAGTTAAAATGAGCTGATGAGGGTGGGCCCTAGTCCAATATCTCTGGTGTAAGAAGAAGCAATTAGGAAACAGAGGAACGACTATGGAGAGACCTTCAGAAGAAATGAAACCCACCAAGACCCTGATCTCGGACTTCTAGCCTCCAGAGTTGTGAGAAAATAAGTTTCTGTTGTTTAAGCCACCTAACCTGTGGCATTTTTACCACGGCAGCCCTAACAAACTATACACAAGTGTTTGTGAATTACTAATGTATTTATAGAAGTGATGGTGATGGTTTCATTCAATCTTAACACCTAGTGATTGCCTTTAAAAGGTACTGTTGGGTCATGTTCCTTAACAAAAAGCTACAGCTTTACAAAGAATGCCAGAGAACAGTATGAAAAACTCTCCACCATGCACAACAACATGCTGAAGCTCTATGAGAATCTTGGAGAATACTTCATTTTTGACTCAAAGACAGTGAGCATAGAAGAGTTCTTTGGTGATCTCAACAACTTCCGAACTTTGTTTTGGTGAGTAAATACATCTGAAAGCATTGCAAGGCCTGTTGCTTATATTTCTGAATGTCTTCCTTCTATTGTCATTTTATGTTCCTATTGACTATATTGATTTCATGTGACAGTTTTTTTTTAACAAGAATTGACAGATATTTTATACCTGTGACATAGATAAAAATTAAGTTATAAGTCATGCCTGGCTTAACATAATGGGGACCGAAATGAATTATCTTCAATGTTAGGTATACTTGGGAAATATTTTACTGAAATTTTATAGAAAATGAATGAATTGGTACTTAACTAATATCAATTTTTATATAGCATAATTTATAATTTTACATAGCTTAAAAATTACTATCTAGAATCGTTCACATAATAAATTCAAACACTGTAATTTACAATGAAGTTTCTTTCACAGCCTAAATGAGAAACTGATTTTGAATTGGACTGTGTAAATGCTCTTGACTATCTAAAGTTTCTTTCACAATGTGGGCTCTTGTTTTAAACTGGAACTCTTGAGGATCACAGTAAATATTAGCATTAATTGGGGGTGGTCAATTAGGCTACAAGTTATGATGCTAAAAGGAATCAAAGGCTTTGCTATATAAATGCTGTGGAAATATACCTCCTCTGCATCCAACAAAGAAGTAGCAGGAAGATTACTCTGTAATAGTAACAGAAAGATATGCACAATGGTTGATATCAAACAGGTAAAGATATATATATATAAATATATGTATAGTTTTTTGAGTTTATATATATATATCTATATATATCTTTATATATAGATCTTCTTTTAATATATGTATCTTTACCTGTTTGAGATATATATATATATATATATATATATATATATATATGGTTTTCATCCATAATAATCCTCTTGCATATTTAGTGTAACAATAGATTTTTTTTTTTTTTTTGAGACAGAGTCTGGCTCTGTTGCCCAGGCTGGAGTGCAGTGGCACAATCTCGGCTCACTGCAACCTCTGCCTCCCAGGTTCAGGTGATTCTCCTACCTCAGCCTCCCGAGTAGCTGGGATTACAGGTGCGCACCACCACGCCTAGCTAATTTTTATATTTTTAGTAGAGGCGGGGTTTCACCACGTTGGCCAGGCTGGTGTCAAACTCCTGACCTCAAATGATCCACCTGCCTCAGCCGCCCAAAGTGCTGGAATTATAGGTGTGAGCCACCACACCCAGCTTATATATTCGAAAGAAGGACCTCTAGCAATAATCCCCAGCAGGAATGTCAGTTAGCAAACAAATTCATTGCAGTGTGAGGTATGTTTCTATTCCCAAAGCAGTACTTTCTTTTTGATGCTGTTTTCCGATGACATCATTTGATTTTGGTATGACTTCATCTGTGAGATATGAATATGCTTGTGGAAATCAAATTGCTTTCATCTCCTAACCCAGGGTCCATAACCCAGAGTACACCCCAACAGTTAAACAAGCAGCTTTGGTCATAGAAGTTAAACCACAAACTTCCAGAAATATGATCATATGTCTTCTTTTTTGCTGACAATATTAGTTGATTTTGGTCTTAGCATTTCATAGGGACACATACTTTTTAGCTAACCCATAATTAGTAGAATGTGTTCTACTGGCAGTGAGAATAAGGGTAAGAGAAAGTGGTCAAATCATTTTCAAAACTTAAAAGCTGATTATATGCTATGAACACTTAAGCGCACAGGTTATATCTACTTGGATTATTTTCAAAAAGGAAAAAAGTGTGCATTAAAAAGCAATGAGGACCACAAAATATATTCTTTAGTGGACACACTGAAACAAATCCAATAATTTTTTTGTAACAATGCTGTGGGTGAATGGATATATAGAATTATATATGTGGGCTGGGCGCGGTGGCTCACACCTGTAATCCCAACACTTTGGGAGGCCAAGGCAGGTGGATCACGAGGTCAGGAGTTCAAGACCAACCTGGCCAAGATGGTGAAACCCCACGTCTACTAAAAATACAAAAATTAGCTAGGCATGGTGGCGCGTGCCTGTAACCTAGCTACTCAGGAGGCTGAGGCAGAGAATTGCTTGAACCAGGAAGGTGGAGGTTGCAGTGAGCTGAGATCATGCCACTGCACTCCAGCCTGGGGACAGAGCAAGACTCTGTCTCAAAAAAAAGAATATATATGTGGCTGGGTGCGGTGGCTCACATCTGTAATCCCAGCCCTTTGGGAGGCCAAGGAGGGTGGATCACCTGAGTTCAGGAGTTTGAGACCACCCTGGCCAACAGGGTGAAACCCCGTCTCTACTAAAAATACAAAAATCCGCCGGGCATGGTGACAGGCACCTGTAATCCCAGCTGCTCAGAGACTGAGGCAGGAGAATCGCTTGAAACTGAGAGGCAGAGGTTGCAGTGAGCCGTTGGAGACAGAGTAAGACTGTGTCTCAAATAAATAAATAAAAGAATATATATATAAAATATATAAAAATAAATATTAATATTCTTGATCTCCATTTAGATGCTAAAACACTGTCTGTCATATTACTCCCTTACCTCCCCCAATCCACAGACACAGAATAGTAGATGGGTACTTCCCCCATGTTGCAGCATTCTTTTAATGATAATTCCAGTGCTACAGCCTGTGTGCACTCATGTTAGCCAGCTGCCTAGAAGGCTAGGAACTCTACTTATATCACTTCTCAATCATAATTTGTTTTAAAAATGTGACAATATTATTGTTCAGCAGACCTGATTTTTTGTCCTGGTATTACCACTAAAAGCTGTGTGACTTCGAGTAAGTCATTTCTCCTTTCTAGCTATCCATTTCTGTCTGTCTTTGTCAAATGAAAGAGTTAGAGGATTGATCTCTAAGAACTCTATTCCTTGTTAGTCTGAGTCACGGTCAGAGTTGAGAGATGCCAGAGTCATATATATTACATACATATGTAGGAATATGTTTTATGTCTTTCTGCTGACTTCACTGCACATGTAGCTTGAGTACAAAGTAAGAATTTGTCACATATTATTACTGATTATAAATAATTTTATATTCTTGGCCAGGCGTGGTGGCTCACGCCTATAATTCCAGCACTTTGGGAGGCCAAGGTGGGTGGATCACCTGAGGTTGGGAGTTCAAGACCAGCCTGACCAACATGGAGAAACTCTGTGTCTACTGAAAATACAAAATTAGCCGGGTGTGGTGGCACATGCTTGTAATCCCAGCTACTCAGGAGGCTTAGGCAGGAGAATCGTTTGAACCTGGGAGGCAAGAGGGCTGCGGTGAGCCAAGATCGTGCCATTGCACTCCGGCCTTGGCAACAAAGCAAAAGTCTGTCTCAAAAACAAAACAGAACAAAAATAATAATTTGATATTCTTGTATCCAATTTCATGTCCATTTAAGTTAATTTCTGAGACCCTGTTAAGATTTACTTTCAAAACAAGTATTCAGATCCTAAAACGTGTCAACCAATCTGAAACACTTACCTAATGCACTCCTGGCCAGCCATTGACATCTTTGCCTTATGTAACAGTACTGCTACCATTTCTATCTGTAAACCTTTATCAACTTGTTGCCATGAGAATTAGGTGCACAACGTATTAACTGTTTTGAACATGGGTGGGTCATATAACCTCTCTGGGCATTTGTTTCCTTGCTTTATAAAAGACAGAAAATAATTTAAGTCATGACTTCACTACTATGTGAAAAAACCTTGAAACCAATGCTATGCAGATGTAGAGTATTATTAACCATTTTCTGACCATCCTTTCCATTAATTATTGAGAACCAACTTCATTTTGGTAATGTTCCAGTTCACAGATAAAAGGAAGAGAATAGTTTCTCTCTATCATGAGTGGAGACAGACAAATAAATGCAATATAATTTGATAAGTGCTGCCATAGAAATATGTTAAAGTGTGATAATAACATAAAGGAGGAACTGCCTAACTCTGCCTGTGTTAGCCAGAGAGGCTTTCATAGAAAAAAGTGACATTTGGGCAGAAGTCTTGAAAAATCCATAGGCATTTGACAAGCGGATTTTGACAAGCAGGTTTAAGGTTTTTATACCTGACCTTTAAGTCAAAGATTCCTAAATCAACATCACCAACTTCAGTCAATCATTTGTGCTCACCATGTTCCTGTTTCATGGTGAACTTCAAAGTGATTTCACTCTCCCAGGGGAGGGAAAAACCTTGAAAGAGAGGCAAAAATTGTAATCGCCAGAAGTTCCCATTTTCTTAGTGCTTTGTGTGTTTGGCCTCAGGGTTCTTAGCACTAAAAGCATATTGGACTATAGATGGAAGCAATAAAATACCAGATAGTGCTGAGAAGAAAATAAGAGTTTCTGATTTATGTGCTACCAAAAATTACTTCCAAATGAGCTCAGAGTTTCATCTTGAGACATCTATTTGGCATGTGTAGCATAAACAAAATGCATATACCAAAAAATCTTCCTCAAGATAGAGATATCCTCTAAAATATGGGGCAAACAGAAATAAACAAAAGACGTTGACGTTATAGATTAAGACCTTTTTCAAAGTAATCACTTCAAATGAATGAAAGAATTGGGTAATGTCTATGGAATACTTCTCTATTAGTTAATATTCATATTCTATGTTACTCACCTAATGATGATATTAAAGGTATTCCAGATGAATGTACAATATATTGGTATTAAGATGTATGTAATTAGAAACATTTCTAAATTCAGAATTAAGAAGACTCTCTAGTTAATTTTTCAGAGATTTCATAAGAGTTTAAAGAGCAGCATACAATATAGACAAAATTAATAGCCCCTAGATTTAAGTTGAATATTTTGTGGAAGAAAGTCAAATTCCATCATAGACAGTGGAGACTCAGGAGGGTTTCGGGGTAGGAGGGGTGTGGATAATGAGAAAAATTACTTAATGGGTAGGATGTATGTTATTCGGGTGATAGATACCCTAAAAGCTGACTTGACCACTGTGCAGTCCATGCATGTACAAAATTATACTTGTACCTCGTAAGTGTATATAAATAAAAAAAATCCAATTCCATATTTATGCAATGTCTAAACATCATTTTTGCTTATTCTCCTTTATATGCTTCATTCTGCTAGTTCAAATAGTTGACTGCACAAATAGCCTTTTTTTCCTTTTGAGATGCTTTGAATGGAATATTCAAAATCACTGAAGCGTATATGTTTCACCACCATGCAGTATCTTGCTTAGGCATAAAAATTAATTTGAGCTGTTGGGAAAGTGTTCGAGGCAAGTATTATACTTCGATAACTTTCATAGCTCCAAATAAATTATAGAAAATTCTTCTTTTCTGTTTAAATCTGTCAGTTTCCTACTGCTTCTGTGTGTTTTTGTTTTGTTTTTTTTTAAAGAACAGTATGTTACCCAGGAACTCAGTAAATATTTTGTTGTGCGTGTCCTCATTCTGTACCTCATATACTAGAAATATAGGAATAAGGCTTTGCTGAATTATTGAGATTCTATTGACATAGCTTGAAAATGCTTACCGTTGCTATTCATCATGCTAGCCGATTTCTCCTCAGACAAAATCAGTATGTGCTACTCCTCATTAGATAAACTTTGGAACAGCTCCTAGATGAGCATTAAAATTGCTAAGTGTTAAGATGCTAAATAATACCAAGTAATCATAGTGTTTTATGCCATTGTTCAAGTCTTAACTGTTTCTGCTTTCTAGATTGACTGATTGATTGAGACAGGGTCTTACTCTGTTTCCCAGGCTGGAGTGCAGTGGTGTGGTCATACCTCATTGTATTCTCAAACTCCTGGGCTCAAGTGATCCTCCCACCTCAGCCTCCTGAGTAACTAGGACTACAGGCATGCACCACCATGCCTGGCTAATTTTTAATTTTTTGTAGAGATGAGGTCTCACTATGTTGCCCAGGCTGATCTTGTATTCCTGGCCTGAAGCATTCCTCCTGCCTCAACCTCCCAAAAATGCTGGGATTACATGCATGAGCCACTGTGCCTGACCCTAGATAACTTTTGAATCCATCCATTTCTCTCCAAGCCCATTGATGCTATTTTGAGTTCCTGGCTTTAACCATTTCTCGGCTGGACTATAATAATGACCTTCTGACTGCTATCTGTGTCTTCTTCTCTTACTCATTTCTATTTCCTAATCCATTCACCCCATTTTACTCAGAATAAAATTTAAAACAAAAGAAACCAAACAAGATAACCTTAGTTTCCTGACTTAAGGTTATTTCATAACTTCCCTGTGGCCTGAGGATAAATCTGAGCTTTTTTTTTTTTTTTTTTTTTGAGACAGAACCTTGCTCTGTCACCCAGGCTGGAGTGGAGTGGCACAATCTCAAACTCACTGCAACCTCTACCCCCTGGCTTCAAGTGATTCTTCTGCCTCAGCCTCCTGAGTAGCTAGGATTACAGGTTCCCACCACCATGCTTGGCTAATTTTTGTATTTTAGTAGAGACATGGTTTTGCCATGTTGGCTAGGGTGGTCTCAAACTCCTGACCTCAGGTGATCCACCTGCCTTGGCCTCCCAAAGTGCTAGGATTACAGGCATGAGCCACTGCGCCAGCCAAAATATGAGCTTTTTAAACTAAAATGGTTTACACAATCAAAAGAGGTATGGTTACTTTAAAGGCCAGACCATCTATGGTTGGCTCCGAATGGCCCGCAATCACTTAGATTGAACTCTCTTCCCCAAATTGGGAAATGTTATGGCTGGAAAGTGGAAGCAGTAGAGCAAGACAATAAATAGCAAGTTCCTAAGAGGAACTGTGTCTCTTAGAACAAAGAGAAACTTAGGAAGCACCGTATGAAAACTTGAAGAAGGCTGAAAGTCCAAAGTACGATTGTCATTATGCCTTTATTGCTCCCATAGCTGGTGTGACATGGAGAGTTATAACAACCAAGTTCACTCTTACGTTAATTCTCAGGGATGTTCTTCCTTCTATCTTAAGTAATTGTTTTTTAAAAACCTAAACTTGTCTGAGGGCTCCCTGTGTAGCCATGTTGGCTCATGGAGACAATTAATTTTGAAAAACTCTCATCTCTCTAAGCTATCTTCCCTTTTACAAGGCCTCAATCATGTCTAAATCTAAACTATAATTGGAAAGCCAATGAGTACATCTGCATTTAGTTAGACTCGAAAGACTAAATTGATAATATACAGAAAATTTTATTCATTTATTAATGGTAATTTAAATTTAAAGAAATGAGGGTTAATTTTTACATGAAAGGATTGTGTATATAATCCCTTATCCAAAAAGACTTGTTATTTTGACATTTTTAAACCAAGCACTTGACATTAGAAAAAAAAATAGACTTTAATGATAGGCTTATGTAAGAAGCCAAATATATTGTTTAATAAAGTAGTGTCTTAATCAGTAATGTAAATTATGACATCTAGAATTCCATCATCCAGAAATTTCTATTAGATGCCTCATAAGTAGATGCCTCTTTGCTTTGTCAATAAAATGGTAATATTCTGAAAAGAACCTTAAGAAGCTGCAAGATCCTGATGGGCTTCTTTCATAATATAGTTTTCTTTGTAAACTAGACATCTCCCAGGTCCCTTCATCTATGAATTCAGAGGGGGGTGGCCTTAGTAACAGTGATTCAAATAACCCAGTTATCTCCTCTTTACCCGACTGGCAGGACTCAAGCTCCCTGCAAAGTCTTGACTCCTAAAAGTTCGTCTGGAGTCATTTCATGGGTGCTGAAAACATGTCATCTGTAGTCACCATTTGACATTTGCTCACAAATCAGCAACTGAGTGCCTGTATTCTAGAGTCATGAAAATATAGCAATTAGCAAAACAGACAAAGCCCCTACCTGTCCTGTCTTGCTATAGCTTCAGCTCTGTTCTGCTAAATGCTTTTTGCTGGCAAAGCTGCTTGAAGTTGCCTTTAATGAAAATCCCTATGTGTGGGCCAAGGGTGCAGTTTCCTCCTGCTCCAATTTTGCCATCAATCTTAAAGTACCATCATGGTATTATGTTCAGGGGCAGAAGTAGCCATGTGTTACAGGACACTTCATAAAAACAGTGCCTTCTGCATTTCTTCTGATCCCTTTCTCCTTGGAGAGTAAAAAACTGTTTCAACTCCTAGAGACCTGAAGGGGATCCTAAAATCATAAGCCTCTCCATGGCCCTCCTTCCTCCCTTTTGTTCAAGTGCCTAGGTATGTATCTTCTTTTCCTAGAAGCTGGGAACAAATAAAATGCCAGCATAAATCGTTTCATGCAAATAGAGCCCTACGGGCCCACCAACTCTCTCTAGTTAATCATATACACCCAGATAATTCCCTTTGAGCTCAGCTGGGACCACCCTGGGTACATAGCCTTAGGTTTATTTTGATCTATTGCAACTCTTTGAAAATAGGCAGTCCATGTAAAATATATGGTAACTCTATTAAGCAGAATATTTGACCAGAATACCTCATTCCCCAGCTGTGCCAGAGAGCAGACTTTGCTGTATTTCACACATATCATTGAATTCTTCTTTAGAAAGAGATGTCACCTATCAACTGTTATATTCTCTTTGACTGTTTACTTTTGGGCCAGAAGTGGATGTCCTATTTTTCTTATATGATTGTTCCTTGTATAGAAAAGCTAAATATCATATCATAGGGAACTGAAGGAATATGTAATAAGGGAAGACATGGTTTAAAGAAAACTTAAACTCCCTAACATGATAAAAAATATTTACTGGTATGGATAGTTTTTAAATATGTATACATTTTAGATTAATATTATAAAACTAAAAAATACCATAATTATTTCTAAAAATATTTATAAAAGTTGTCAGAATTGTTTATGACAAGCTGAATTTTGCCCTTTCAAACTCTGACAATGTAATAATTAACAATGAAAACATTAACAAAATCAGTTCAAAGCCACCTTTTCCTATTAAAGTCTAGTAAGAACTAGAATCAGGAAACAAAATGTGTTATCTTTAGTTCCAGCAACAACACCTCATACAGAATTTTTCACAGAAGTGTTCCCCATAAATAAGTTATTATTGAATTATGTCCAAAACACCAGGAAGTGGGAAAGCGTAAGATAAGCAATACGGTGTACAAGCTGACCTTTTCCAGAGGTCTTAAGATTGGCCAGAGGGTATTGATTGTGATCAGAGCATGCCTGTTTCAACCTGAGCATGAAGATGCCTGAGGTTAATACTGCTGGTGGCACCCTCTCAGCTGGCTGAATTTTTCTTCATTCTGCTTCATCCTGTTTTGTTTATCCATTTGCTAATTAATCTTCTATCAGAAAAGATGCCCCTCGCCCCTGAATAAGGCAGTAGAAGGGAGGACTCTCCCTTGATTGTGCCCATTGAGCTCCTTTGTCTGGTATGCCTGCCCCCTCTTCTCCTTCTTCTTCCTTCTTCCAGTTGTCTACCAACTTGTTCAAGTCATTTCCTCTAAGAGCCCTCCCTAACACTTCCATTTTGGTGTGGATTACCCTTCTGTGTGCTCTTATACCTCTATCCTAGCACATTTTACCCTTAATATGCTCATCTCCATACCCTCAGTGATGAGTACTCTAATTAGCCTACTCTAGGTCAAACACAGTGCTAATCTCTAAGGATATATATGAATGGTTTAATGAAGTAATAGAACAATGAGTTACTCAAACAATAAAAAATTTAAAAATAAAAATATTTGCTCTCCAAAGCTCACATTCCAGTGGGAAGGGTAGTCAAAGAACAAATAATAATAATGAAATATAATACATATGTACAGAGAGCTTATAAGCACAGAGGAGTGAGGCGTTTCTTCTGTCTGATATAAGGAAGGCTTCAAAGACACAGGGACATGTGAACTGGGTCTGATCATTGTTTTGCTACTATGTGGCCTTTCCTGTTTTAAGGAGCCCTTTCCTTTTTGTTCTCCCCCCACCTCATTTGGTGTTTAATTTTAATGGTAAACATATACTGTCTCCTAGTTTTCCATGCTGAGCTCCAAGTGGAAAAACAGCTATTTCGTTGCCAGAGAAGCAGTTACCAGCTAATGATGATGATGTAAAGGTTATTTACCATATGCTTGGATGAGCAGTAACCAAGCTTCAGTTACTTCTTAAGACTGACAGTTGTCCTGAGCAATAGGACAATTGATGCAGAGTATCTAGGGCAAAAGCAACGGCTTAACATCTGACTTGAGGCCGGGCGTGGTGGCTCATGCCTGTAATCCCAGCATTTTGGGAGGCTGAACTGGGCAGATCACGAGGTCAGGAGATCGAGACCATCCTGGCCAACATGGCGAAAAAATACAAAAACGACAAAAATAAGCTGGGCGTGGTGGCACGCACCTGTAGTCCCAGCTACTCGGGAGGCTGAGGCAGGAGAATCGCTTGAACCCGGGAGGCAGAGGTTGCAGTAAGCCAAGATTGCACCACTGCCCTCCAGCCTGGCGACAGAATGAGACTGTCTCAGAAAAAAAAAAAAAAAAAAAAAAAGTCTGAATTACCTGGTGTTAATTTAGGCCAATGGTTCTTACCCAGGAGTGATTTTGCCTCCCAAGGGACATTTGGCAAGATCTAGAGACATTTTTGGTTATCACAACTAAGTAGGATCTGCAAATGGCATCAAGTGGCTGAAACCAGGAACACTGGTAACCATCCTACAATGTACAGGACAGCCTCCCACAACAAATACACATTCAGCCCAAAATGTCAGTAATGTTGACATTGAGAAACCCTGTTTCAGGGCTACCTGCAAAAGAGTTTTTTTTAATTATAAAAAAAGATCAATGGAAAACAATGTTCAATAGTCCAAATTAATAAGCAAAATCTACTAGATAAGTTAGTAACATATGTCACATTGATGTAATGTTTTCACAATTTCAAATGTCAATTTGATCACTGTATTGTTTCAAGTTACTAATTTTCTCTGTATCTTTGAAACGTCCAGTTTATACGGCTTGTAGAATTTTTAAATTACCAATCATGCATGTAAATTGTAGGAAAATTAGAAAATATAGATACTAAAAAGAAACTGTTGACTGAAATTCCACTACCCAGAGTTAATTAATATTAATACCTTGGCACTTACCTTCCAGGCATTTCCCTGTACATGTACATGTGTATTTAGATTGTGAATTTGTTTTTCTTAAAATAATAGTCTTCTGAAAATTTGTTTTAAATTTATATTTTCTTGTAAAAAAGCTAGTGGCTCATGCTTGTATGGATATGTCCATACACATTCAGTGTATAGTGCCCATGGTTATGTCTTCCGTTGTGATTAAACATGTTAATTGGCTCATTTCATGATGTCTTTTCCAAACACCTGGTCTTTGGCACCATGCTAACAATTGTGACTACTGTAAGCCATCTGTAAACAGACCAGTGGAATCTTGATTACTGTTTTTGTTTTCTACATAATACCCTCATCAACCTTCCCTGTGTCGAGGGGCCTTAAATCAGTAATTGGTGACTGGCCAGTTGGGCCTATTCAGTAGTGTGTCTTAAGCACTTTGCTGAAGTTCTCTGCTGCGGACTTTGACTTAAGAACCATTATTTACCTCCGCTAGGGTGTTCTGTAATGGTTTCTAATCTAATCACAGAAATTCTTAACAAAAGCAATGTTATGATTCAAAAATGAGAGTAAGTGTGTGTGTGTGTGTGTGTGTGTGTCTGTGTATTTTGTTTCTGTCATCTCTTCTTGAACCAAATTTCAGTGTCATGGAATACAGTCTCCTAAACTCCTTTTTAAAGCCCTGAAACATGTTACAATCTTAATAATGAGACAGCTACTATTTTTGCTCATATCTCCATTTCAATTTCTGTTTTTGCAAATATACGAGCTTCAGAATATTCAGAATTTCCCAACATTGTTCATGGGGATTGGGCAAACCAGAGAATACATAGTATACTTGAAAAGCCAATCATCCATTCAAATCTTGGCATTTTGAAATGGAAGATGCTCCATTGTTCTTCAGGGATCTTATATATTTTGTGTTCAAACTACTGACTACTCAATATGACAGTGCAGTTGAAGTCATTTTATTTTATTTTTCAAATTTTATTAATCAGGCACAAAAGTACCAACATTTATATTGGAGACACTATAGTTTAGAGTAGTATATTATTTGTTTGTGCTCAATTGTGTTTGGTCTAGGAATAAAAAAACTAAAGTCTCGGCAGGGCGCGATGGCTCAAGCTTGTAATCCCAGCACTTTCGGAGGCCCAGGCGGGCGGATCACCTGAGGTCAGGAGTTCTAACCAGCCTGACCAACATGGAGAAACCCCATCTCTACTAAAAATACAAAATTAGCCAGGCGTGGTGGCACATGGCTGTTACCCCAGCTACTCGGGAGGCTGAGGCAGGAGAATCACTTGAAACCAGGAGGCAGAGGTGTAGTGAACTGAGATCGCTCCTTTGCCCTCCAGCCTGGGCAACAAGAGTGAAATCATAGCTCTCGGTAGCCTCAAACTCCAGGGCTCAAGCCATCCTTCCACGTCGAGCCTCTTGAGTAGCGAGGACTGCAGGTGCATACCACCATGCTCGGCTAATATTCTTCTTCTTTTTTTCTTTTTTTAGAGACAGTAAGCAGTCTTCCTGCCTCAGCCTCCCAAAGGGCTGGGATTACAGACATGAGCCACCATGCCTGGCCAGAAGCATTTTTTAATATATCCTAATCATATGGTTATTCTTTCATACTATATTAAAAGTTTTAGAATAGAATGTATTCAAAGAAACAGACTTTTGTTTCATTTGAGCATTATTTAGGCAAAATATGTTTTAGGTAACTCTTTTAGGTAACAGTCTTTAATGAATAGGACAAATAAATTTTCAATTATTACTATGATTGCTTGTGTATGTAGATATTATGCTCAAGTTTTTCTGTACCTGAAAATAATTGATTTAACTGTGCTTTTTAACAGACTAGCATGTTTTGATGTTTGCTTCTTTGTATAATGTATCAGGATGCTTTCAGCTGCCTAGTGACATAAAACATAACGAAAATTAGCTTAAGAATATGGGTTTACTCTCTTACAGGAAGTGTGAAGGTAAGGCAGTTACAGGGTTGGTTAATTCAGTAGCTTAGTGATATCGTTAAGGACCCAGGATATTCCAGATGTTTCTGTTCTGCCATCCTTGGCATGTTGGCTCTTGGTCGCACAATGGCAGTAGTTGTTCCAGGCATCACATGCAAACATGGTAGCATCTAACAAGGGAGAGTGTGTTGTCTCTATGAAGCTTTTTTTTTTTCCTTTTAACATATTAGGGAGAAAAGCTTTTTCAGAAGCTCCTGGGCAGATTGATTCCTTTAGAGTTTGTTGTCCAGGATGGTGCAGTATTCCCATCCATCCCTAAACTAATCACGGTCAAGGTGAACCTTAGACTAACCATGATTCACCCCAGGAGTAAGATAGGGCCCCTTCCTTGAGTATGTGACTGTATAGAGTGAGCAGCCAAAGCAATCCGTGGCTTTGCCAGCAAGTAAGAAGACTGGCATTGGCAGGGCATGGTGGCTCACACCTGTATCCCAGCAGTTTGGGAGGCCAAGGTGGGTGGATCAGTTGAGGTCAGGAGTTCAAGACCAGCCTGGCCAACATGATGAAATTCCGTCTCTGTTAAAAATACAACAATTAGCTAGGTGTGGTGGCGGGCACCTGTAATCCCAACTACTTCAGAGGCTGATGCAGGAGAATCACTTGCACCCAGGAGACGGAGGTTGCAGTGAGCCGAGATCATGCCACTGCACTCCAGCCTGGGTGACAGAGTGAGACTCCTTCTCAAAAAACAAACAAACAAACAAACAAACAAAAAAACCAGCAACTGGCATTGCGTGGAGGAGTGGTACAGGCACCTAAAAGTATCAATACGGCACAAAAGTAAATAGTCGCTCAGTGCTTAGTATTGTTTGAATTGTCAAACATTCCAAATTGGCAAAATAAAAATGAATGAGATATTATTTGTGAAATATACACTTGTGTTCAATAAATAGTTTTTAAAAATCTGAGAAAACAGAAATGTAAATAGAAAACATTACCCATTTATTTTATCCTTCAATGTTTGTGTTCTTTCACTAGAATATACCTATACAAGGACATTCAGCTTTTCTAATTTGCTTGAAAAGCTACTAGTTTACTTGCTTTTTTTTTTCATTCATTCATTCAAGGATTACTTATGGAGTGCCTGCTAAACAGTGGGCACTGTTCTAGCCACTAGCATGGTTTGATTTACTTCAAAAACTAAAATGGATTTTAAAGCTCTGCCCTCATGGAGCCAAATGAGGAAAGTGAGACGATGAACTATAAATGTAATTATTGGGAAAATTATATTACATGTTAGAATGTAAATGCTATGGAAAGAAGAAATCATACCAGTGGAATGGCTACGTGACAGTGGCTAAAAGGTTTCAACGGTGGTTAGAAAATTCCATTGTACACCCAATTTCTTAAGCTAAGATTTAGATTTTTAAAACTGTAAATGTTTCCTGAAATGTGGGGATTACTGGGTTGTCCTATTTAGAAGACTTCACTAGTTACAGTTAGATGATTTTTATTACAAACCCTAACTCTTTCATTAGCCATGTATCCTTATGTGATGTAGAAGAAATAAAAATGAATTCTGTCCCACTTGAGAGAAAAAAATCTTGCCAATGGCTTTATTGTTTCAGTTAAATAATTGTAACATTGTCATCTGGAATATGGGGGGATATACAAATGGAGAACTTTACCTAGAAGCCTGGCATCTTATCTACTTTTAGACACAGCTCAAGTTCAAAAATTAAAGAGGAAACTCCTGAGAAGAAATCTGTCCTTTTCCTAATGTCATTTCAAAATCTATGTCTCTTGTCTTTGTTAATTAAGCAAGTTAAAACCTTTCCTTGTTCAAGAGAAAACAGTGGCTCATGCCTGTAATCCCAGTGTTTTGGGCGGCTGAGGCAGGTGGATCACCTGAGGTCAGGAGTTTGAGACCATCCTGGCCAACATGGTGAAACCCCGACTCTACTAAAAATACAAACATTAGCTGGGCATGGTGGCACACACCTGTACTGGGGAGGCTGAGTCAGGAGAATCGTTTAAATCCAAGAGGTAGAGGTTGCAGTGAGCCGAGATCGCGCCACTGCATTCCAGCCTGGGTGACAAAAGTGAAACTCCATCTCAAAAAAAAAAAATGAAAATAAAGGAAGAGAAAACAAAACAAAGGAAAACAGTATTCTGCTATTAAAAATACCAAGTAGGCCAGGCGCAGTGGCTCACGCCCGTAATCCTAGCACTTTGGGAGGCCGAGGCAGGTGGGTCACTTCAGGCCAGGAGTTTGAAACCAGCCTGGCCAACATGGCGAAACCCCATCTCTACTAAAAATACAAAAAAAAAAATTAGCCAGGCATTGTGGCATGCACCTGTAATCCCAGCTACTTGGGAGGACGAGACAGGAGAATCACTTGAACCTGGGAGGCAAATGTTGCAGTGAGCCGAGATCACGTCACTGCGCTCCAGCCTGGGTGACAGAGTATGACTCTGTCTCAAAAAAAAACACAAAAAACACTAAAAAATACAGATTCAATCTCTGTCACTACTTCTTCCTCAATGGAACTCAGATATCTTATTTAGGAAGATAGACTTTAACATCCAAAAATGGGTTTCTAGACAGCAAGCTCTGACAAAAGGTGAGGTGTATAGCAAAGCATGTAGTGAAGTAAAAGCATAGTTTTAGTGCCAAAAATATGAAAAATTATAAGGAACTTACAAAGACATTTGGTTCATCTTGGATTCCTTTTCCCGTGGTCCTTGTTCGCTGCCAACTGTCAGCTAGTTGATCTGATAAAGTAATGCAGTACTAATGTGTCACTCATTCTGTATTACATACATGCCCTTTAAATTCAGGACAATGCCTTTATCCAGCAGAGCAATTCTGCTGTCAAGAACTTCTTGCAACATGCCTAGCTGATAGAGGAAATATTGGAGGGGAAAGACAGCCTTCCTTGTACCTCTGAAAGAGCATCATATATGTAGCTGCACAATCTTCCTGGGTCTCGGATTGTTCCCTCCCCCTCACACCCTCCTCCCAAGGACATTTCACAATTTAACCTGTCTGTTCTTGACTCATAATACAGCTTTGTCAAATTGGCATCTTCCTGGGGAATGCCCACCCCTTTGATATAGATCAGAGAATTCAGGCAACCCAAGACCCCAGTCCAGCCCAACCCGGCTTTTGAGAGGCTGGAAACTCAGGAGTTTCATTGGCAGAGATGTAGTATCAACTCAGCTTTGATTTCTTCTTTCGTTTTAGGTGACATTTACTTCTTTATATATTGTCCCTTAAGCAGAAATACTACACTCACCTTTTAGGCTTAGCAGGATGTCTACAGGGGGTTACCCCAGGCTTACTGTGTGAAACCCAAGCCATGCTCAGCCTGTAATCCTGATTTCACTTATCCAGGGAGACAAAAGACAGTTAGTGCCTTATAGTATAGTGAGTACAAATGAAATGTTTTATACTCCAGATTTCCACCCTACTCTACCTTATGGTATGGTACATATACAGCCTAATCACTAGAATAATCCTTTGTCATAATGAAGGCAGGGTTTCTTGGTTTTGATTTTCCGTAGAAGTATCTCCTTATTTTTAATTTTATTTTTATTTTTATTTTTTTGGATATCCTTCCTTGAATCTTAAAGCATTTCCAAAGGTTTACCTGTAGTCCTGCGTATTTTTTCCCGGGGTAGTTCATATCTATTTCAATGGTTTCTACACTTTCCTGAGTTATGATTTTATTCTTCAGCTCTAGACTCAAGTTCATTTTCTGTTGGATGCCTCTAACTAGATTTGCCACAAGTACCTCGAACTCAGCATATTCAAAATGGAACTCATTACATCCTTTTCAGTTTTCTCCCATATTCTCTTTTGATTGGTACAACTTGATATCTTCTTTTCGCTTTTTTCCTTGCTATTTGCATCTGTTCAGTCTCCATTTCTTGTCTTTTGTTTTTTTTTTTTTTTTTGAGACAGAGTTTTCCTCTTGCCCCGGCGGAGTACAATGGCGCGATCTTGGCTCACCACGCCTCTGCCTCCTGGGTTCAAGCAATTCTCCTGTCTCAGCTTCCTGAGGAGAAGGAAGCTTCCTGGGATTACAGGCATCTGCCACCATGCCTGGCTAATTTTATATTTTTTACTAGAGACGGGGTTTCTCTATGTTGGCCAGGCTGGTCTCAAACTCCTGACCTCAGGTGATCCGCCCGCCTCGGCCTCCCAAAGTGCTGGGATTACAGGGGTGAGCCACCGCGCCCAGCCCAGTCTCCATTTCTTATCCAGCTTATGCAGTTAAAACTCAAGAGACTCTATCTGTTTTTTATGATTTCCCTATTAAGAAACTTACCAAAGCACCCTTGTTTGCATGTTCTTTATTAAGGCTCAGCAAAGAAAAAATACATCTTACTTTTATCCTCACTTCAGCTGCCCAAGTTTCAGTATTTGTCCTCTCTCCCTCCCATGGACTACTGCAGTAATAGTTGTCATGAGCTTAGTCTTAGCACTGTCCAAACTGTATGCTGCTACAGATAATTTTTTTTTCTAAAATGTAAGTCTCATTGGGACATTCACCTTCTCAGAAACCTTCAGTGCTTTCCAAGGGTGACAGTAAAGTCTAAACTAGCATTTTGAAACCCTTGCTAATCTAACTCTCCCCCAGCCACTGCCCTTTTTCTCTGATTGGAATACAATCATACTCAGTCTCCGTTCTACCTGGTGAAATTGTTTTCAACCTTCAAAACTCCATTTAGTGGCTACTTTCTCTGTTATGTCTTTCCTAATACTCCCTCCTGAACTCCAGGGATAATTAATTAATCCCTATTTGGTATGCTCATATCATATTTTTCTTTTCTTTTGTTCTGAGATGGAGTCTTGCTCTGCTGCCCAGGCTGGAGTGCAGTGGTACCATCTCGGCTCACTGCAACCTCCACCCCCTGGGTTCAATTTTCCTGCTGTAGCCTTCCAAGTAGCTGACACTACAGGTGCACACCACCATGCCCAGCTAATTTTTGTATTTTTAGTAGAGATGGGGTTTCACCATGTTGGCCAGGCTAGTCTCGAACTTCTGACCTCAAGTGATCCGCCTGCTTCAGCCTCCCAAAGTGCTGGGATTACAGGTATGAGCCACTGCACCTGGCAATCATATCATATTGTTAATACGGCTGTTGTAACTCTCAACTAATTGGTAGTGTGCAGACCTGCCTTCTTTGTGCTGTGAATTCCTCTACAGTAAATGCATCTTACTTATCTTTGAATTTTTATTACACAACAGAATGTGTGGCACATAAAAGTAACCAGCAAATATTTATTGATTGCTAACCATGTTTGTAATTGGTAATCATGTTTCTACTGTTCTAGAAATCTAATAATAAATGGCCTTTTAGATTATGTTTCACAGCTCTCTAGCTGGTTTTCTCTCTCTCCCTCTCTCTTCTCTCTGCCACTTTTTCAAGATCTTTCATTATTTTAATGACTTCTTTGACTCTTCGTCAACATTGATTTAGCAAATATTTGACTCAAGTACTTAAACTTGTCTACTTTCACTCCATCACACTAAGTTGTGAAATCCCAAAGTGAGCTATGTTTTCTTGGTATAATTCTTTTTTTTTTTTTCTATGAGCCTGTAAAATCAAAAGCAATCCTGGTATAATTCTTGAGCAGAGCTAATCATAGGCACAGGAAGACCTCATGTTTACTCCATTTTATTTGTATATTCTAGCATCAAACCTCTCATTTGTCAGCATGACTTTGTGATTTACTGTTCACCTGTGACCGAGCGTGACCTTTTATATCTTCATTATTGATGCATAGCCAGCAGACACCTGCTTATGTCACCAGATTTTTTTTCTCTTTATGATAAAAATCATTAGAGAAGGACTATTCTTCAAACATACCTATCTTTCTGCTTTCTCTAAGTCTTACTATCTTCAAAGATCCTTTGAAGAGAGAATAAAAAATTACAAATTCTCTTTTCTGGGTGTTGCTATACTTTTAAAAAGTGAAATTGTAAGTTTCACGGGATAAAATTTAGCCATTTTAAATTTCTTAAGCATATTATAGTGTCATATTTTATTTTTATGAGTGCTTAAGTATAAACACAATACGCAAAAAGTAACACAGATTTCATTATACTAGAGTATCCACGAGTCAAAAGGGCATACAGAAGTTTACACTGAAAGAAGTCAAGTCTAACACCTAACATTTATTATTGCAAAGTTTTGGTTAGGAAATAAAATCCAATGTGTCTGTAAATGCCCCAAATCCTCTTCTAAGTTATTTGTCCAACATGTCAAACCGAATGGAAAAAATCCCTTTATGCCAATAAATAAGGCAACTCAAGCAGAAGATTCATGATGAAGCCAGAAAACTCTATAAGTAATAGGATAGTACCCAGGGAGGAGGGAGGGTAAAGGAAAGGGCAGTAGATCATTAGCATAGTAAGGAAAGGATATTCCCATCAGTAAGTAACAGTGATATTTGGCCAAATCTAGGTCATGATCAAGGATATAATCACAAGTGAGATGTTTTACATTGTGCAATGTAGCTGGCATACTCATCTACAGATGGAATGGCTTGCTTCCCAGAATGCAATCACTACTATATAACAGTGTCCTTATTATTTCTAGTTCGGAAAAGAAGATTGTAAAGCAGAATATCTCTGGTTCCGACCTCTATCCCACTCAAACCCAATTTTGAAATGATCCATACAATTTTGTATTTTTATGGGCCAACTCTCTGCTGCAGCATACCCAAGATTCAAGGTGTCAAAGAAATATTCATTTTTTTTTTTTTCATAAACTAGTGACTCAGAAACATATACCTGTAGAGCCAGAATAAGCTTAGGATAGAAACTGAGGTATTCTCTGTCGGTAAATTATCTTAATAATTCAGGCTCCTGGCAAGTTTTCCCTAACCCTTCAGCAGCTAATTAACCTTTCAAATAGTTTTCTAGAGAAACAAATAGTTTTCTAAAGAATAGTTTTCATAACTTGACTTTGTTCCATTGCTTTGTCATGCTTAATATAAAGGTCTTTTTAATTATCAGAGCTTCTTTTTTTTGTTTGTTTTTTGAGATGTTTTGATCTTGTTGCCCAGGCTGGAGTGCAATGGTGAGATCTTGGCTCACTGCAACCTCCGCCTCCCAAGTTTTAGTGATTATCCTGCCTCAGCCTCCCGAGTAGCTGGGATTATAGGCATGCACCACCAAGCCCGGCTAAATTTTTTGTATTTTTAGTGGAGACGGGGTTTCACCATGTTGGTCAGGCTGATCTTGAACTCCCAACCTCAGGTGATCTGCCCGCCTCAGCCTTCCAAAGTGCTGGGATTACAAGCGTGAGCCACTGGGCCCGGCCAGAGTTTCTCTTTTAAAATTTAAATGCAGGTCCCATTATTTTGACTTCTGAAACCCTGCAAGATATGTATAAGCCTTGTCCTGTAAATATCCACTTCTTGTCCATGGATATAGTTATATTCCTTAATTCAGTCTTCCCTGAGCTTAATTATCCATCTTTTGTTCATGGTTTGGCATTTCCCAAACTTTCAGCACTTCTTATATTCTTCATCAGACATCATGTTTTTATATATCCTTTAAACAGAGGAGGATCCAGATTTGTGAAGCTGGATTTTGTATAATTTGGGAGCAGCCATTTAAGAAAAGGAATATGTATATATATTTAAAAAAAAGAAACCATTTCATTTTTAAATTTTAGCAAAACACATGGCCAGGTGAACACATTGCCGGCGCCCCTCCCATGCAAGTGAGAAGTCCTAATGCTTTTGCTGGTTAGCTTCGTGGTGAATCTGTCTCTGCCCTTTGAGTTGTTCAGCCCATAAATTAACCACAGCTCTTTAAAAAAGGCCAAAATGTCAAAAAGGATAAGCCCAAGTAAGATGTCGCTGTCGCATATGCATGCAGGTCTGGTATTTACACTAAACTAATCAGCACTGTCTTCATTAAGTAAGAAATAGTTATTGCATGCCTCCTTTGTATTAGGTGCTATATTAGGCTTATAGTTAAGAGTGCGTAGCTCAGTAGATATATCACACCTGAAGCAAACTAAACCAACACAGATTCTACCCTTTTCAGAGGCTGTTAAACTAAGCCAACACTGAAGCAAATGTGCACAAAGGATATCTATGAATATCTGAATGCATGTTAAATATGTAACAGATATATTAACATTATATATAAGATAGGGTGAGTGCATCTTGTAGTGATGGTTAGTGAAGCAGCCCTTGAAGTCTCCAATTTAATCTGAGGGAGGAGAGGTTTAAAGGTATGCTTGCTCTATTTTAACGAAAACTTCATTGCCCTTTCCATCAATATTACCTGGTGGTGTGAGGTTAATTTAAGGACCACTGTGACCCCTAAGTGCTATGTTTTTGTACTTTCCCAGGCCTCAGCAGGGCTCCTTTTTGTGTTGCTCGGTTTCCATTCATTTTTGATATTATATATATATTTCTCTACATATAAAGATTACCCTGAGTATTCAGACAACATCAATAAAGGGAAAGGTGCTACCCCATAATTACTGAAAGGACATCTTGCTGTCAATATCTTGGAAGATAGGACAACAAATCATCAAACAGTCACTTTCTTCATAGAAAAGTACATGGTTCTGACTGGCAATCAAGATGGCTTTGTGAAAAACAAATTGAGCAAAACCATCTTAATCTACTTCTATGAAAGAATCTGTTCCCGTACTCCAAGAGAAAGAAATCTCTCTTTTCGCTAGGATTTTTATTCCCTCCCATGTGACATTCATTCTCGATGATCGAAAAAATACAGGAACTAGACTTCAGAGTACGATTTTAACTGATAGTAAGACAGTGTTCCAGGTGGGTCTGGGAGATAGAGCAAAAGTAGACTAACCCTCTAGTGCTGCTTTTGATGACCCCTAAGAGCCATGAGTGAAAGAGGCTTGTTTGTGATGCTTATTACTGATTACCCAGGGACTAGAACAGTATATGACAGTGCATGCTAGATAATGAATGAATGAATGTTTCCTGCTTCTCAGTGAAGGCATAAGTCACTGGATATTAATCAGCCTACTTTTTTCTTACCCTTATTGCTTCCTTGGCCTCTTCTTCCTTTTCCCTGTCCCTCTCATCACCCAAAGGAAGGATAAATTTTCACTGGCAGTATGACCAGAGAGATATCTAACACTTCATTAAAAAAAGAATTTTATTGGCTCTGTATGTTCCCTCAGAAATAGGCTCAAGCTCCGTTAGGAATTAGTAAGATATAAATTAAGGGCACCAACCAGGTAGCATGCAGACAGGAATATACATAAATTCACCGGAAGAATATTCTTGATCTTTAGTGGAACAGTACAGTACTAAGCATGAATTAGCAGTATATGAGGTGTAACTGTGTTTTAAAGAAGACAAATCAGAAATGTGTAAAGTCGAAGAAATTTTAAGCCTCTTACTATCTTAATTGAAGGATAATGACGTTGCCCTAAATGTTTTGGAAATCCTTATTTTGGATTTCCTTAAGAGTTATGCAGCATGTACTTCAGGTCTTTCCAGGAGTACTAAATCTTTGTAATCTGAGGGGTGCACTTGGTTTTTGGAAATAGCCAAAAGTGATATTGAGCCAAATTTTATCAATAAGACACATGATCAAATGGAATAACAAAATCGATGGTCAAAAATGTTGTGAATATAAAATAATGAGACTAATTTCATTTGATTCAGAGGTTAATTTGGAAAGAGCAGTTTCAATCACGGTGTAATAACCCTCACCAACACAAGTTTAGGACTTCCAAAGGTGGCCATATGTAGGACAGGATTCAGCAGCTATATCAGAACCAGTCTTCTAACTTCACAGTTGCGCTTGAAAATGTTACAAAATAAATGCTATAATATTTTAGGGAGATTTAGAGCATGAAAAACTGGTACCTATTGGATAGCACGTCTCTTAGAGTATTGTTTCCAGCTTTGTCTTCTTCTTTCTGGGGAGACAGGTGAGGATGGAGAAGCCTATAATTCAAAAATAATATCTGACAAGTAGAGAAGACCCAGAAGAAAACCTAAACATTATTCAATTTAGGAAAATTAGTCTCCATGAGAAAGGTATTGTTCTAGGAAATGGTATTGATTGGCTTAACTTGAAGTCCCAACCGTTTTTTCCGAGGGTTTCTTGGATCCCATCCTTCCCCTGTCTGTTACTCTACAAACTAAGAAATTCACCTGCAGTGCATTTGGGGATTAGCTTCATCTTTGTGGAACTCAGGCAATATGGTGGTTCCTGGGGACAAACTACGCTCCATGAAAAAGTCTTAAGGAAGATATTGACCAAGTTTCTATTTCACAGAGGCCAATAGACAAGACCTGGGCTTAAAAACCTGACAGCTTTTAGTGAGACATAAGGAAGTATTTCCTTTTCGAGGCAGTTAAGTATCAGAACGGGTTCCTGAGGGAGGTCATGGAACCCTATCCACAGGCAGAAGACCAGAGCAAGCATTTCTTGAGAGCCCTTCCTGTTCTGTGACTCTGTAATTCTACTTGTCAAGGTAATTTGAGTATTCTTATCCAAGTCTCCGAGGTGCTTTTGCCACCACCTAAATTGGTCTCATCAAAAACCTTATTGATTGTGCTGCCTCTCCCATCTTCTAAAATGGTGACAGGATTAAGGCAGTAAACTCAGATCTCAGACCTGTCACATACCACTTGTTTTGTCATTTCCCTCCACCCATACCTCCCCGAGACATTTTCTCATTAAAATATTGTTATCAGTCTCTTTAGAATTTCATTCTCTTCCTTTGGTTCAAAAAAATATACATTAATTTCCTATAGTCACTTAAAGTGCTTCGTAGATTTTAATCAACAGAGGTCTACAGAGGCATGTTGAGCTCAGTTGTTTATCCTTCTCAGATGGAGAGAAATATTCTCAAATATGTACTAAGAAAAATGTGTCTGCAGAAACCTGCAGCATTGGAAAACCTTTTCCTTGCTACAGATTGCAGATTAACTTCTAGCTAACAGAGTTCAGCATTCTAATGGACTGTGACGGGAGAGACAGTTTCTCCCCCAACTTCAGATCACATGTTTCTGCAGTTGTAAGGCAAATTTTTAAAGAAGGCCTTGGGGATCACAGCCAGCCTTCATTACCGGTGCGTCACCGCTTTGTAACCACCTGCAAGTTTAATATCCAAGGAGATTTGCACATAACAGTCTTTTTTCTTTCTTCTTGTTTTTAATAATTTACCTTTGAGATTCTCTTCACCACCATGCTGGTGTGCAGAGATCTGTTTGTCTGTCAAACCTCCAGATATGTAGCGCATGTGAAAGCTACATTAATTTTTTATTTGTTTCCTAAGGAGGCTGAACAATAAGCTGGTTATGCTGAGTACAAGAGGGCTACTTCAGTGAACACATACTTGAATTCACTTCAACTGGCTAGCTCCCTCACCTGTAGCACAGCAATTTCTCCTATGATTCTCCCCTCTGCCATAAGGGAGTCACTTGTACAAATAAACTCAAGGAACTTTTTGTATAAAGTGTCCACCTGAACCTGAGAAGGTTTTGTCTGAAACCAAAAGATTTCTAGAAAAGCTGTGTAATACTGTTTGTGGATCCTGCAAGTATCTCATTCAAAACAAATGCCTCATTTTCAAAATTAGAACACCTCTTTTAACCTTGGAGGCTCTATGTAAGCACTAATCTCTACACAAGTGAATTTCCTTAGTAGAATATTGAGCTATGTCAGCGTGACAAATGTCATAGATACCGGGCCTCTGAAACACTAAGCACTGGCATTTTTAAGTAAATAAATGTAGATGTCAGTGAACCATAACCTATAGATGATTAGAAAGAAACTTACCATTCAAAAGTGGATAATGTTTTCTTCAAGGCTGCTAAGATTTTCTACAATAAAGAAATATGAGGTGCATAGGGAACTATGTGTAGAGAAGTTCTTGGTAATTTAATGTTTTGAAAACTCCCAGGCTGAAAACTATTATTATGTAAATCAACTAGCTCCAGCTGCTAATTCTTAGAAAATGGAAAGAGTATCTAAAGTTTAACTAGATTTTGACCTTTTATGTTATGTAGACTACAATAGGGAATAAAGAATTAGGAAGTTTGTTAGGGGGTTATTTATTTATTTATTTTTGAGACAGAGTCTTGCTCTGTTGGCAGGCGCCAGTCTGGAGTGCACTGGCGCGAGCTCAGCTCATTACAATCTCTGCCTCCTGGGTTCAAGCAGTGCTCCTGTCTCAGCTTCCCAAGTAGCTGGGACTACAGGTGTGTGCCACCACGCCCAGGTAATTTTTGTATTTTTTAGTAGAAACAGCGTATCACCATGTTGGCCAGGATGGTCTCAATCCCTTGACTTCATGATCCACCCGCCTCAGCCTCCCAAAGTGCTGGGATTACAGGCGTGAGCCACCGTGCCCGGCCTGGGGGTTATTTTTTAAGGTGGTCAGGGAAGACTTCACTCATAAGGAGACATTCAAGCAGAGACTTGAGGGAGATACTTAACAGCAGAAGGAACACAAGTGTAAAGATGAGGAGCGAGGGATATCAGTGGGATTGGAAGAATATAGCTGAGGAAGAGATGAGGACAGAGAGAGGCAATAGGTCAGATCACACAAGGCTTTATATGCTATTGGAAGCACCATTTGTTTTTAACTATGCATAGGAAGAGATGCCTTCGCTGGCAGAAAAGAAGGGACAGAGATGAGGACAAGGCTTTGGGAAAGCTGAAAATGAGAGTGGGACAGGAAAGTATAGTCTAGAAAGGATATGGAGGGAATGCAATGCTTTCTATAGGAAGAAATGAACATAGTGTGACCGAATTGCGAACGATGGACTCAGGTCACTCCCTGATAGGATGTGTTCTTCCAGGCCCTTGGTCCCTCACTCACCCAAGAGTGGGGGGAGAGGACTCCACCAGGTGTGGTGAGCTCATTTAAGTAAATACCAGACCCCAAAGAGTTTTACAGAAAGTGATTTATTTAGGCAGAGAGAGAGAAAAGGAGAAAGAAAGAGATAGAGAGAGAGCGAGCTCCACCCTGTGGTGAGAAGGGATCCAGAAATGGAGTCTGCACAGATGTGCGAGAGGGAACTTTTAACCTGGGAGATATCCGCGTATTCGAAGTTTTCTGTCCTATGAAAGGAGTTCCTTTAAACTTCCGCTGAGTGATTGATTTTTGATTTCTGAAATCTGATTTGTTGTTTGGCCCAGAGTCTCCCATAGCTTCTCGAGGGCATTTCTCAAATAAAGGAAACTCATCTGGGCAGTCTATCTTCCCACACGCGAAAGTTAAGACCTCTCATCTCCCGGATGGAGACGAAAAGAAGGCAGGTCGGGCATGTTGCTGGGAAGTTTTTGCCTTTGAAACCACGCCCCTTGTGGACCTGAGGAGAGAATGCAATCCCTCAGATAGTACCTCAGGAATCAAAGAGGGAAGAACATTTCTATTTTGTTTAGTTTAGCAGATTACCTATGGTCTGTTATACTTCTGTGATTCATGCCATATTACATAGGTTCATAAGCATGCCTTTAATCCCTGTTTAACTGCAGTATCAATGCATCTGTTCAGTGTCTGTTACTGAGGCACCTAACTACTTGAGCAAGCTAATCAAGGTTTCCATTACCCCAGTGAGAAAGAAGTTATACTTCTCTGTTGTAATCATAGTTGATTGGTTGATGAAGTATTTATGAGATCTTTCATAAGACGAACTTTAAAGATCACTTGTACCATAATAAGTGGAAATTGCTGGGAAAGAAAAAATTTAGCAGTTTTATGGTGCTGATAAAGTCTTCAGAGGTACTGACTCTCAAAGTCTAGTTACTGCAGCTGAAAATTCTTTGCCTTGAGCATTCGTCATGACTCCTTCAATCCAATATACCCCCTAAACACAGTGAAACCATAGAAAAGGAATATCTAATGTTGTTGGGTGTTAATTAAAGAGTAGGTTTCCTTCCTTTCCTTAATGGAAAGCCTTAACTTGTCTTCAGTTGCAGCTGAAAATTCTAAAGACTCATTTCCACCATCTTATGTAGGCTTTTCTCTAATGATCAGGTTGTTCAATTCCTTGTTCAAATGCTGAAAAACTCATCTTGGCTCACACTGTATCTTCCTATTTGTAACCTGATGTGATCATTCTAAAATGGGAGTGAAAAGACCTGGACAACTATATGAGCTCCTGATTTATCTTTGATATTCCTTAGGATTTTCACCCACCTTTACTGTAATAACAAATAAAGAACCTCAGTCCAAGCTACAAATCAGTTAGAGGTAATATACGTTGGGATCTGTGTTTGCTATCACCTCTTTTCTCCTTGGTTCCAGGCAAGTGCAGCAAATTGCAAGAGTGTCAATAGTATAGGCTGGGTGTGGTAGCTCACACCTGTAATCCCAGCACTTTGGGAAATTGTGGCGGGTGGATCACCTGAGGTCAGGAGTTTGAGACCAGCCTGACCAGCATGGTGAAACCCCATCTCTACTAAAAATACAAAAATGAGCCCGGTGTGGTGGTGCACGCTTGTAATCCCAGCTACTTGGGAGACTGAGGCAGGAGAATTGCTTGAAACTGGGAGACGGAGGTTTCAGTGAGCCAAGATCGCGCCATTACACTCCAGCCTGGGCAATAAGAGCGAAACTCCATCTCAAAAAAAAAAAAAAAAATGTTACTAGTAGCCAAAACAATTCAAGCACAGAATATGTTGACTACATGAAGTAGAGGAAAAGAGAAGGAAGGAGAATTTTTAAAAAGAAAAAATTTTTTGGTAAAATGATGAAAAGTTGTTGCATGTAGAATTGCCTTTCCTTCTTCATTGTCATGTTTAGGACATTGTTTGGGACAGGGGAAAGGAAACTGCTGCTGTAACCCTAGTTCACTGGTCTGGACAACCTGTCCATTGCTTCTTATTTTGCCTCCTCTTATGACTGGAATGAAATGAGAACCCCACCAACAAGCAAAAAGTTTCTGCCTTTCATCTTATCTCCTATTTGAAATCCCTCAGTAATGATGTCGCAGCACAGCTAACAGCCTCCTATTAGTGCAGATGGGAAAAGTACAAGAAAGTTTAACAAGGCCTGGGGTAGGGAACCAAGTGTGGCTAATTCTCTCCTGGTCCTTCCATAAACACTGAGGCAGACTAAGTGAATCCCTCATTCTAAGACAAATGTTCACTAAGGAAATAAAATTAAACTCCTAATTTCCAAAGCAATTGGACTTTCCTTAGACTGTGTGCTTTATTTTCTCAGTGAAGTGACAGAACCAGAGATGTTGAAAAAACAAAAACAAAACAGTAATTCTCCCCCAAATTCACTACTTCCCCAGGAAGCTTCATCCCTCAGTTTTTGCTCCAGTCCTGTGAGGCATGTTGGAAACTTGAGTAAGATGATGAACGAATTTCTTTGTTAGTCAAAATAGCAAATTAGTCTATGATCTTTATTATTTCTTAGATTTGTCAAATATGACATCCTAACACCAAGAATTTTCCCCAAAACCTCCTGTTGTTCATTCTACCTCTATCTTTTTTCTCATGGCACAGAAAGACAAGTCTCTTATCTGTTCAAAGTTGGTAGCTAAGAGAGTGTGTAGGTGTTTTGTTTCTTCAAAGTTTTCCTGATGTTGCACAATTTTCATATCAAAAGGAATGTTTCCTTCTCTCCAGTGTGCATGCACATATGTGGACATGCTCCTAGGTTGGAGGAAATGGTGTACAGACCCTGAAATGCATAGGACCTTTGTATTGCCCAAATGTGGGATAATATAATAACAACCACCATTTATTGAACATGTTTTATGTGCCAGGCACTGTGATTAATAGCTTTATATGTGATTCCTAGATTAAACTGCAAACCAACTCTGCAAAGTACAGGTATGGTTATGTGTTGCTTAATGACAGGGATACAGTCTAGAAATGTATTGTTAGGTGATTTCATTGTTGTATGAATATGATATAGTGTACTTACACAAACCTAGATGCTAGGGCCTACTACACATTCAGATTATACAATATAACCTATTGTTCCTTGACTACAAAACTGTACGGCATGTTACTGTACAGAATGCATTATGTAACACATTAGTAAGTATTTGTATTTCTAAACGGAAGAGGAACAATAAAAATACTATATAAAAGGTGAAAGTGGTACACCCATATTAGGGCACTTAGCATGAATGCAGCTTAGAAGATTGGAAATTGCTCTCGTCAGACACAAGCACACACATTAGCCTAGGACTACACAGGGTCAGGATCATCAATATCACTGTCTTACATCTCCATGTCTTATCCCACTGGAAGATCTTCAGGGGCAGTAACACACATGGAGTTGTCATCTCGTGTGGTAACAATGCCTTCTTCTGGAGGACCTGAAGGACCTGCCCGAGGCCATTTTATAGTTAACTTGTTATAAGTAGGTGTACACTCTAAATGGTAGAAAGTATAGTATAGCAAATACGTAAACCAGTAACATAGTCATTTGTTATCAGTATCAAGTACTGTGTATTGTATATCATTGTATGCGCTATACTTTTATAGGACTGGTAACACAGTAAGTTTGTTTATACCAGCTTCACCATAAGTGCATGAGTAATGTGTTGTGCTATGACATTACGAAGGCCATGACCTCACTAGGTGAAAGAGATTTATCAGTTCTGTTGTAATCTTATGGGACTGCCGTTGTATATGTGGTCCCGTCAGTTGTACTAAATGTCATTATGAGATGCATGACTATATTTCACAGATCGGGAAAAGAGAGTTAAGTAAATGGCCCAAGAGCATAAAGCAGTATAGTCTCTAGAGAAGCTTGGATTTAAACTAGGTCTCTCAGCCCATCAAGGCCATCCTGTGTTCATTACAACATGCTGTTTTACTTAGAAAGTCTGGATTATGGATCCCGACTTAAAATGAACAATATAAAGAGGCCACTTTCCCATTATTTTTATTCTGAGCATAAAATTAGAGGTCAGAAATTTTTTTAAAAATCTCATCAAGATGCATAAAATTAGAATAACATTTCTCTAGGAAATATGGAAATGGATGGTATTCTGGTCAGTGGTTCTTCAATATAAATTTTAAGTGTTTTTGTTGTTGTTGTTGTTTTGTTTTGTTTTTGAGACGGAGTTTTGATTTTGTTGCCCAGGCTGGAGTGCAATAGTGCAATCTCAGCTCACCACAACCTCCACTTCCCAGGTTCAAGCAATTCTCCTGCCTCAGCTTCCTGAGTAACTGTGATTACAGGCATGCGCCACCACACCCAGCTAATTTTGTATTTTTAGTAGAGACGGGGTTTCTCCATGTTTGGCAGGCTGGTCTTGAACTCTCAACCTCAGGGGATCCACTTGCCTCTATTTTATTTTTAAAAGAGGTGACTGAAAGAAACAATTTAAAAAGTCTTTAGTGTCTAGCAAAAAACCCCAGAAAATTAAAAAAAAAAAACCTCTAAAAGCACAGTCTGAAATAAAGCTAATAAAGCATTAGTTACTCAGAGAATTCAAGTTTAAAAATGTGAAAAATATTTTTAAAATTAGCGGAGTGTGGCTGGGTGAAGTGGTGCATGCATGTAATCCCAGCACTTTGGGAAGCTGAGGCAGGAGGATAACTTCAGGTCAGGAGTTTGAGACCAGCCTGGACAACATGGTGAAACCCCATCTCTACAAACACAAAAATTAGCTGGGCGTGGTGTCACACGCCTGTAATCCCAGCTACTCGGGAGGCTGAGGCGGGAAAACTCTTGAACCCAGGAGGCAGAGGTTGCAGTGAGCCGAGATGGCACCACTGCACTCCAGCACGGGCAACAGAGCAAGACTATGTCTCAAAATATATATATATTAGCTGGGCTTGATGGTGCAAACCTGTAATCCCAGCACTTTGGGAGACTGAGGCTGGAGGATTGCTTGACTTCAAGACCAGCCTGGGCAACATACCTAGGCTCAATATGTACAAAAAGAAAAAAAAAAGAAAGAAACTTTGCCAGGCATGGCGGCTCACGCCTGTAGCCCCAGCTACTTGAGAGGTTGAGGCAACAGGATCTCTTGAGCCTAGGAATTTGAGGTTGCAGTGAGGTAAGACTGAACCACTGCACTACAGCCTGGGCGACAGAGAGAGACCCTATCTCTAAAAAAAATGTGGAATTTCCCCGATTTTGTTGAGTTTTCATTAAAAATACTATCTCAGTGACTCATATTTAGTGTATAAAAAGATTTTCAATATAAAGATACCAGGTTTCTTTATATTGTTGCCAAATCATTTTTCAGTATCATTTTCAAATCCTTCCAACATCCCTGATGAATGAAGAAATACTCCTCAGTGTGATCACAGTATTCCTCTGGTGCCAGAGTTACCAGTTTGTTCACCAGGACATTTCCAATTTACATAAGTTTATGGTTATGTGACTCTACTGTCATACAACTTCTGATACTGTAATGAACTGAAAGTCTTGCCAACTGTCTTCACGTGGGTAACCAGAATGATCCAAAACTCAAAAGAGAAAATGAATGCATTCCAATTTTTTTTTCTCTTCATGAGTGCCAAGTTATAGTGTTATATATGGAATTGTAGAATTACCTTAGATGCCAATAATATGGTACAGTTGAAAGTCATATTCAATATAGTTATGAGGGTAGATCAGGTTGATGTATTTTTAGTCATAGACTGTGTCCTCATAACTTCCGAATAAAAGGAGGGAAGGGGTTTGCAAAATAAGTCATTGAAAACAGATGTGGTCATTTGTCTGTCAAGGACTGAATTCTTACTGTTCAAACTTTTAGATGTTCCTGTTATACATAATAATCACAGCTACTATGTAATGAGCATTTCCTCTGTACCAGGCTTAAGTGTTTTACATAAGCATTATTTCACTTAATCTGTTTAACAATTCTGTGATTTAAGTAGTATCTTTATTCTGCAGATGTGGAAACTAAAGCACAAAGAGATGAACTAACTTGTTTAAGGCCACACAGTTTTTAGGATAAGTGATGGAGCTTTGATTTGAAACCAGATTTTTCTGACTCCGGGATCCTTACTACTAATTGTTTTGTTTCTCTGTCCCTGAAATATGCCTTCAGCTTTCAGTGATCTCACGGTGCTTGTAAAGTACTTCAGCAGTCAGCTCTGGAATAGGAAGCCAATGGAGGCAATGGAAATAAGGAATTGTTTGCTGCGAGGTTGGTGCTGGTGGTGGTAGTGGTGGTGGTTTTGTTTTCAAATATCAAGGCAAGGTTGGAAGATGCTTGCTTCGTATAGAGCTTATCTGAATGAGGCTGGCATCTGGGCTCCCTGGAATTTTCTGAATCAGTTCCATCCATTTCTTAAAGCTTAATTGAAATAAATGAGAGATCTTAGTATTTACATGAATTTCTTTCTTTTTTTTTCTTTTTTAGCATATGACATTTTTAGTCCATAGGTCTTATTTGGTAATTATGCATAGCAAGGGAAATAAGATTTGTAATTTATTCACTTTTTTTAATCAATAAGGCAATAGAGATTTCAGTCAGAGATGTAAAATTAGGTTGGTGAATATTTTGCAATAAATTCTACGTACATTTTTTATTATATTTTACTCTTTTACTCCTTTTGTACTTTTTACCAACTCTTAACAAATAGATATGCCAGGAAAACTGAGACTTTTTCTGTAAACATATTTCTTATCTTGTATGAGGTTACTACCAAAACACTTTTCCAATTAGCATCCTTTTAACAGAACACTGTCCTGTACAATGACAGAATCTAATAAGTTGGCATTTCCAACCCTGAGAAGTAATGATTAATGCTTACTTGAGAATGATGTTTAAGTACTCATGAGTTAGTGTTTTAAAATGTTTAGTGAGGCTTGACAAGTACAAAGAAATGTTAATCACAGTCAATTATTTAGGGGATTTTCTTAACCTGACCTTACATTTGCTCCTACTGCTTTCGTTCTTTTGATTATTTGAGTTTTATTTTGTAAGTACTAGGATGATGAGAATACAACCCATCATCCCTCAAAATAATTCTTTTCCTCAGCAGCTTTTACATTTGTAGGAGGGTTAAACAATGTCTTGAAAACTAAAGATTATTGATATGCAACTATCTTTAAGATTTCCCTTTCTCTTTTAAAATTATTTCCTAAGGAAAGAGAATTAAACAACCTTGTATTTCCTACCCCTAATTTCCTAAAGCCAGAGCCAAGAAAAACACGAGAGGAATATGTTATTCTTTTCCTCATGAGGCCTTTTCATGAAAACAGCACGGGTGACATCAGGACCAGAATCTTATTCTAGTCTGTGTTGCTTGAAAAACATATGCCTTTGTAGATGTTTTCCTTTACTGTCAATAATGCCAAACCACAGAAATGATTTTTTTTAAATTCTGTTTGGCCTCCTTAAGATTACACATGCCATTACAAATTGTGATTGTTTTATAGTTAAATCTATTCCTGAAACATTTCAGATATAAACTGATGGACCTATTACTTGTTCTGTTTATGCTGTACTAGATCTACATTCACGTTGCTTAGTGGTGTCTGTTGCAAGCCTCTCTCTCAAATAAAAATTTAATCTCTTGCCTTAGTTTCTTCTATCCCAAATTGTATCAGTTTGATTTTTATATAAGCTTTTTTTTTTTTTACTTTTAACATATTTTCCAGAAATAATAAATACCTGGAGAATGCTACAGAAATAGCATGATTCAAGTTCATGTATAATATAATGCCTGTCAATAATCTGTATCAACATTTCTGTTCTCAAAATATGGTTTCAATTTGGGCATTTGTTTTTGTAATCATTTCTACTGTCTTTATTAGATGATCTTAGTCTATCAAAGGATGCTTATACAAAATCAGCACAGTTCTGGGAATCGGACTGCCAGCTTTATCAAATGAAAATATAGAATTCCCAGTTGAAGTTGAATTTCAGAGAGTGAATAATTTTTTAGTATCAATATATCCTAAATATTACATTAATTTTTTCCTGTTTTAGTATGTTCCAAATATTATATGAGACCTACTTCTATTAACAAAAGTATTCACAGTGTATCAGAAATTTAAATTTAACTGAGAAACCTGTATTTGATCTGGCAACTCTATTTGGTAGGCATCATGATAGCGAAAATGAACATAGATGCTAATGCCAAACAATCCGAGGTGGTTGTGCTACTTAAGCTGTGTAGCTTCGGGTATGTCACTTAGCCTACCTGAACCTAAATTTCATGTGTAAAATGGAACAAATAATACCTACTTTGCAGGCTTTCTATGAAGATTCCAAAGTATGTTTTCAAGACGAGCTATTACATGTTGAAAATACTGGGTACATAATAGATTTCCATTAAAGAGTAGCTGTTATTATTAGAACAAAGAAGTACAAATGCAAGTGACCGCTTGTTCTTTTTCCCTCCGTCTTAATAGTGAGGATCCCTAATGGCAGCACTTAGCATCTAAACAACCCATTGGATTGATAATACACTAGGCCTCCCAGATCTTGGTGACTGTTTACCAAATCAGAGATTTGACCACTAATAAAATATATTCAAGCATTAGCCTCCTTTCTCTCCTCTGCTACTTGCCTCTTTTCATGTTACTTACCAAACATCATATAGCTTATTAGTATCAGGGCCTGCATATGTGATGCCTTTCTACATTGCTTTTTTTTTCTTTTTGAGTTACAATTTTACTTCCATCCTGTCTTTCTTAGACATCTGTTTATTAATGTGATTAACTTCTATTGAGATAATTTACATACCATAAAATTCACCATTGTAGTGTATATAATTCAGTGGTTTGGCTGGGCACAGTGGCTCACGCCTGTTATCCCAGTACTTTGGGAGGCCAAGGCAGGTGGATCGTGAGGTCAGGAGTTCGAGACCAGCGTGACCAACATAGTGAAACCCCGTCTCTACTAAAAATACAAAAATTAGCCAGGCGTGGTGGCGTGTGCCTGTAATCCCAGTTATTCAGGAGGCTGAAGCAGGAGAATTGCTTGAACCTGGGAGGCGGAGGTTGCAGTAAGCCGAGATCGTGCCACTGCACTCCAGCCTGGGTGACAGAGTAAGACTCCATCTCAAAAAAAAAAAAAAAAAAAAATTCAGTGGTGTTTAGTATATTCATAAGGCTGTGAAACTATCACCACTATCTAATTCCAGAACACTTCCGTCACCTCCCCCCTCACCATCCACAAAAGAAACTCCACGTTCATTATCAGTTTCTTCTCATTACCCCCCTCTTTCACCCTCTCACAATCACTAATGTACTTTCTGTCTCTGCGGATTTGCCTATTCTGGACATTACAAATAAATGAAATCATACAATATGTGACCTGTGTTTGGCTTCCTTCACTTAGCATGATGTTTTTGAGGTTCATACACGTTTTAGTATCATGTATGATACTAAGCATGTATCAGTATTTCTTTTTATGGTTGAATAATATTCAGTTGTATGGGTATATATCACATTTTGTTTATCCATTCATTGATTGATAGACATTTGGGTTGTTTCTACTTTTTGGCTATTAGGAATAATGCTACTATGAACATTCTTGTACATGTTTTTGCATGAACATCTATTTTCTTTTGGGTAGTATGTATCTAGGCATGGAATTGTTGGATCATACAGTAACTCTATGTTTAGCATTTTGAAGGATTGACAGACCGTTTTCCTAAATGGCCACCATTTTACATTTACCCCAGCAATGCACAGGAGTTTCCATTGCTTCACATCCTTACTTGTTATTATCTTTTTTATTATTATTATTTTGAAATTATTGCCCTCCTAGTGGCTATAAAGTGGTACCTCATTGTGGTTTTGATTTGCATCTCTCTAGTGATTAATGATGTTGAACATCTTTTCATGTGATTCTCGGTTATATGTTTATCTCCTTTGGAGAAATATCTGTTCAAACCCTTTGCCCATTTTAAGTGGATTATTTGCCTTTTTATTGTCAAGTTTTAAGTGTTCTTTATATATTCTTATGAGACATATGGTATGCAAATATTTCCTGCCATTCTGGGTTGTGTCTTCACTTCCTTGACAGTGTTTGTTGACAACCAAAAGTTTTTCATTTTGATGAAGGTTTATTTGTCTGCTTTTTGTTGTTGCTTGTGCTTTTGATGTTACATCCACATTTTCTTTTCTTCCTTGTACAATAAAACAAACACTAAACCAGGGTTCCCTTCCAGCCTTGTAATTACATAAATGTGACTTTAGGCAAGTACATAAACTCATTTAGAATTCAGTTTCCACATCTGTAAAAGGAAGCTTGGTTTAACAGAATGGACACTAATTTTTTGTGAATAAATTATCTTTATAAAATCCCTTACATTAGTAGTTCTCAGCCTGCAGCAAGATTTTCCTCCAGGTAACACTGGGCAATTTCTGGAAACATTTTTGGTTGTCACAACTGGAGTGAGATGACACTGGCACCTGGCAGGTAGAGGCCAGGGATGCTGCTAAACATCCCACAGTGCATAGCACAGCTCCTCTAACCAAGAATTATCTAGCCCAAGGTGGCAGTAGTGCTGAGGTTGAGAAACCCTGCTTTAAAATTATGATTCTTGTATGCCAGTTTATTTTAAGCGGTAGTCTTTGAGTTCGTCTACAACAGCCAGGTACTTCTGTGCTCTAGCCTATTGCTATAGAGTCTAAGAGCACAAAAACAATCACCGGAGAAAGAGGAGGTACCAGTGAAAGTAAAATCATTTAGATTTTATAGGAATAAATCAATTCTTGCACATAGGAGAATTTTGAAAGGGGTTTTAAGGCTATTTCAAACTACTGCGTCTTTTAACATAAAGAAAAAATTATTTCAATGTAAACCCCTCCAGGCAAAGCCTTCTAGACATATTCTTGTTACTAAGTCTTTTCCTTTAGGGTTTCTGGAACAAAATAGTTTTTGTGAAATGCTTTGTACATGCTATGAAGCATAGTTAATCAATCATAATAGAAAAAAAAACAGAGCGACTTGATGGAAGGAACTTGTAGTTAATATGTCTCTGCATTCGTGATGCATCCGAACTCGAAGTTGATGTTCCAGCTGATCACATTAATTCAGCTTTCTCTAATGCCATTACTGGAATGTACTCATTCGCTTGAGTTCCACAAATAATCTATCCAAAATAAAACCGACAATAGCTTGAAATATGTTTCAGCGTTTCTAAATATTTTGGCACGTAAAAAGCTGTCAAATTTGAAGGTATTTCTTTTCTGTGATAATACTGCTGATTGTTTCATGCCCTGCGTGATTAGATGTAATTGTTATCACCAGTACCAGGATGACCACCATCACTGTCATAGACTAAAATTCCTTGATTATCATATATCAGGATCTGTTCTAAGCACTTTGTATCATTTTTCCTCACAAAAAAATCCTATGAGATAGTTTTTTTTTTTATTGCAATTTTGCAGATAACAGAAAAGTATACAATAAAGGGGGTAAAATATTTGCTGAATCATGTTTACTTACTAAGTCTTCTCTTCTGTGTCAGACTTTTCATATTTTAATAATAGATAAAGTATGTTTATTATTAAATCTGTAACATTGATGTCCTTAATTTTCTGGCACCCTAGATAATGGCAATTGAAGACTGAGTTATTTCTAAATATTTTTTTCAAAAAGAGATATCTTACAATTAATTGTCTGTCTCAAAAGTATATGTATACGTCTTCAGGCTGCCGTAATACCTTCCCATCTCAGCATATTTATATAATTTTAAAGCTGTGCAACTTCTCCATTATATAAGTAATGGAAAGTTTTTGTTTAACTTCGTTTATGTGTATAGGAAGCAGTGAGAGAAAACAATAAGAGAAGAGAAATGGAAGAGAAGACCAGGAGGGCAAAACTTGCAAAAGAGAAAGCTGAACAAGAAAAGTTAGAACGCCAGAAGAAAAAGAAACAACTCATTGATATCAACAAAGGTATGAAAATGTTTCCAATTTTTACAAAAATGCAAAAGGTGCAAAATAATTGGCAGTTATTTATTTTTGGATTATAAAGTAAAATTTCATAGAAAATTTACAATAGTAGTAGTTACTTGTGCCAAATTTCTCTCCTGATGCTATCTGTATTTCATATCTCCCTACATTGAGCATTCAGGATTTTTGATAATGCAAGATGATATTTTGTTGAGAAAATGTTTTGCTCCCTACTTTTTTTTACCATAGTATATCATATTCTGAATGAGGCAGTGGGGGAGGGAAGAAGAGAGTGAGATGAAATGTGAAACATGGGTATGGAGAGATGAGACTTAGCTTTTAACTTCATTTTGTTGGCACATGTCTGTTGACAGTGCAGTAACAATTAACAGTCTTTCTTGGAGGCTTGAACATTTCAAATCCTAAGAGATATTGACAGCAGTATTACAAGTTGAATAAAACAGGGAAAGGCGTCTTGCACAGCTGTGAACCTAAGTACAAAATGCTGGTATGCTCATATAGTTTAAAAGTAAGTTCTTTGAGGCCAGGCGCAGTGGCTCATACCTGTAATCCCAGCACTTTGGGAGACCGAGGTGGGAGGTTCGCTTGAGGTCAGGAGTTCAAGACCAGCCTGGCCAACATGGTGAAACCCTGTCTCTACAGAACATATAAAAATTAGCCAGGCATGGTGGCAAGCACCTGTAATCCCAGCTACCTGGGAGTCTGAGGTGAGAGGATCACTTGAAACTGGGGGGCAGAGGCTACAGTGAGCGAAACGGCACTCCAGCCTGGGCAGCAGAGCAAGACTCCAGCTCAAAAAATAACTAAATAAAGTAAGTAAGTAAGTTGTTTTATTGGTTAGCAAGAGTGATTGTATATTGTTGGTGAGTTATTTGGTTGGGTTGGTTTGCTTTCTAAAGAAGAGAGGGCAAAAGAAGAAAGTGATTGGTATCAGGTATCTTCACACTGAAAATTTAAGAATAAAAAAGCACACATAGTCTTTGTCACCTGAGGTTTAGAGAATTTAAGATCAAAACAAAACAAAATCGGAACAAGATACAAGGTAATATGATTAATACGGACCATGTATTACTCAAGATAACAGTAGTAAAAATTGCAAGCACTCTAAAACATCGACCATATGCCAAGCATGATTGTAAGACTCTTACGTATTTTAAGTCAGTCCTCACAACATCTCTATGACGTAGGTGCTGTTATTATCTCGTTTTACAGGTAGAAAATGGAGGCTCATAGAAATTAAGGAACTTGCCGAAGGTCTCACAAATAGGAAGCGCCAGCACCAAGACTAGAATCCAAGTTGTCTCGCTCTAGAATCTTTCTGTTTACCTTTGCCACTGTCAGAAGAAAATGATAACAACTAACATATAGCGCTTGCTATTTGCCAAGAACGATTCTAGGAATTTTACATTTAGGAACCAATTTAATTCTCATAGAACCCTATTAGGAAAGTACTACTATCTCATTTTAAAATGACAATACCGAGGCACAGAGAAGTTAAGTAACTTGCCCAAGGTCACAACGATAGTAAGAGGTAGAACCAAGATTTGAACCTAGGCTTTGTAACCAGAGTTAATTTTTATGTGTTTTTAAGCATAATTATTATACCAATCATTATCAAGTATTTTTGCAGTAGTGTCTCTTAATGGCTAATCTTCTAAAGTAATATCCACACCATTAAGTTTAGTCTTTGTACTTTTAAAATAAATAAAAATTTTCAGGAACTGACTATAGTTTATATCTAACACCCAGAAAACAAATATAACACAATTTATTATTATTATTATTTTTTTGAGATGGAATCTCATTCTGTCTCCAAGCTGGAGTGCAGTGGCGTGATCTCAGCTCACTGCAGCCTCCACCTCCCAGGTTCAAGCAATTCTCCTGCCTCAGTCTCCCGTGTGGCTGGGACTACAGGCAAGCACCACCACACCCAGCTAATTTTTGTATTTTTAGTAGAGACAAGGTTTCACCATGTTGGCCAGGATGGTCCCGACCTCTTGACCTCGTGATCCGCCCACCTGTGCTGGGATTACAGGCGTGAGCCACCACACTGGGCTCCACATAATTTTAACAGAAGGATAAAAGTAATATTATGTAAAAAGCTGTGTCAGAATGGTATCAAACGATTTAGCAAACAGTCTTTATAATTAGAATCAGGAAAACCGGTCATGACTGAGGTCCCTCTGTTAGGAGGTAAGCACTAGAGTACAGCATGGCAATATGTATTTATAGGAAGTTATCATTGAAACGGCGAAGAAGTCAGTAGAAAAGTTCGGAAAGTTAGCTCCCTTACGCGCAAGGAAGAGTAGTTGGAGAAGAGGCTGGAAGAGATATTAGGGGACAGATTGTGAGCTTTCTTTTCTGGTATGCCAAGGGTCTTACCCTGAAAGCTGTAGGAAGCCTGTGAATGTTTATAAATACTGGAAGTTGATGCACATACTCAGGTTTCTTAGATCATTTTTTTTTTCTGAGACAGAGTCTCACTCTGTCGCCCAGGCTGGAGTACAGTGGCATGATCACAGCTAACTGCAACCTCCACCTCCTAGGTTCAAGCGATTCTCCTGCCTCAGCCTCCCAAGTAGCGGGGACTATAGGTGTGCACCACCATGCCCAGTTAATTTTTATATTTTTCGTAGAGACAGGGTTTCACCATGTTGGCCAAGCTGGTCTCGAGCTGCTGGCCTCAAGTAATCTGCCCGCCTTGGCCTCCCAGAGTGCTGGGATTATAGGCATGAGCCACCGCGCCCCGCCAGAAAGATCATTTTGACAGAAGCACAAAGAACATAGTGGAAGGGGAAAGCCCTAAGAAGATAGAGGTTATGAGGATATTGTCATAGGCCTGACAAGAGATGATGGTGGCCTGTACTAATACAGTGACAGTGAGATTTAAAAGCAGCAAGAGGTATATTAGTCAGAGTTCTTTTGAGAAACAGAACTAATAAGATGTGTGTATACATACACGCATGCACACACACACAGATTTGTTTTATAGAATTGGCTCAAGTGATGATAGAAGCTGGCAAGTTTAAAATCTGTCAGGCAGGACAACAGGCAAGAGACCCAGGGGAAAGCCAATGTTACAGTTCAAGTCTGAAAACCATCTGCTGCAGAATTCTCTTTTGCTTGGGGCATGTCAGTCTTTTTGTTCAGTCAGTCCCTCAACTGATTTGATGAGCTCCACCTACATCATGGGGTGCAAACTGCTTTACTCAAAGTTCACTGATTTAAATGTTGATGTCATCCAAAAACACTCTCACAGAAACATCCGAAATAATGTTTGACCAAATATTTCGACAGGTGGCCCAGCCAAGTTGACATATAAAATTAACCATCAGGAGAGGGTATTAAAGGATAGGACTGACAGGTGCTGATGATTGATCAGATGTGTAAATCCAAGGAGGCAAGTGTTAAAGAAGATGGTACGCTTCACAGGGAAAGCACATTCAGAAATAGAGCAGATTTTCTCAGGAGAGTTACAATGAGTGGTATCATTTTAAATATGTTTAGTTTTTAGATATCTTGTAAAGATGGAAAATGTCTAAGAAGCCACTGTATATGTGATTGTGAAACTCAGGAAAGAAGTCTAAACTAACCGTATTGGCTTGGGGGATCATCGGTTTTTATTTGAAGATTGAAGTTACAGTGTACTAGTTTGCCGCGGCTGCCGTAAGAAAATGCCGCAAGCTAGGTGGCTTAGAACAACAGATATATGTTGTCTGACAGTTCTGGAGGCTAGAAATCCAAGATCAAGGTGTCAGCAGGGTTATGCTCCTTTTGAAGAGGCTGTGGTAGGATCTGTGCCAGGCCTTTCTCCTAGAATCTAGTAGTTTCTTGCTTTGTCGCAGCATAACTTCAACTTTCTCATGGCATTCTCTCTGTGTGCCTATCTATCTTTTCACATGGTGTTTATTTTATTTTATTTTTTTGAGATGGAATCTCACTCTGTCGCTCAGGCTAGAGTGCAGTGGTGCAATCTCGGCTCACTGCAACCTCTGCCTCCTGGGTTCAAGTGATTATCCTGCCTCAGCCTACCGAGTAGATGGGACCACAGGTGCCCGTCACCACACCCGGCTAATTTTTGTATTTTTAGTAGAGATGGGGTTTCACCATCTTGGGCAGGCTGGTCTTGAACTCCCAACCTCGTGATCCACCTGCCTCAGCGTCCCAAAGTGCTGGGATTACAGGCATGAAGCACCTTGCCTGGCCATGGTGTTTGTTTCATGAAAATACCAGTGATATTGAATCAGAGGCCTACCCTACTCCAGTATAACTGCCTCGCAATTATTTTTTATTTTATTTCTTTAGAGATGGGGTCTCACTATGTCACCCAGGCTGGAGTACAGAGATGTGACCATAGCTCACTGTAGCCTCAAACTCCTGCAGAAGCAGTCCTCCTTCCTCAGCCTCCCATGTAGCTGGGGTTGTAGGTGTATACTACCATGCCCAGCTGCTCTTTGCTACTGTTTTTTTTTTCTCTTAACAATAGATATTTTATAATGATCACCTCTTAATTACATAGTTCAGCTTATAGCCTGTGTTTGAATGAAATCACCAGGGTAAAGTATAAATCAGAGGTTCTGAAACTATTTGGTTTCAGAACTCATTTACACTAAAAATCATTGAAGACCCCAAATTCCTTTTGTTTATGTAAGTTTTTTATATTAACATTTATCGTATTAGAGTTAAACCTGAGATAATTTTAAAATTATTTATTGATTGATTCAATTAAATAACAACAGTAAACCTTTTCATGTTAAAATACATAACCTTTTAAATGAAAACTACCCGTATTCTCCAAAACAAAAAATAATTAGAAGAGAAAAAAAATTAGTGTCATCAACCTCTTCAGAATCTCAGTAAGACAGCTTGATTCTCATACCTACTTTTCCATTCAATCTGATTCAATATCATTCCTCATGTAACTTCTGGAAAACTCCATGATATACTCAGGAAAGAATGAGAAATAGAAAGGCAAAACATTGTCAGTATTATTATGAAAATAATTTTCACCTTGCAAATCCCTGAAATGAGCTTGAGGGACCTCTAAGTGTCCTCTGCCCACACTCAGGCATTGCTGGAGTGAACGATGAAAAGAGTTAGTGGTTGAAAATGGAGACTATCCAAATTTTGTTCTGAGAACATAATCTTTCTCCCACACTACACCAATTCCTACCCTTCTCCAAGTATTTATCAACCTTTTACTGTTCTCCTAAAATAGTGTCTATAACAGAAAAAGAAAGAAGGGCTTATTTTGATTGTGTCTATAGTTGTTATAATCAACAAGTTTGTATGCCTGCTGCACAGTAACAGACCAATACCCTGAGACAATTGGGATGCAGCAGAGAAAGACATTAATGACTGCAGGGCACCGAGTAAAGAGATGGCAGGAGACCCTCAAATTCATCTCCCCAAGGAGTTCTGGGCTGGGATGTTTAAGTGGATCTTGGAGACCAGGGGGCTGGAAAATTGGAGTCATTGATTGACCAGGGCAAGGGGGATGAAATCATCAAGATGTGGAAACTGCATTCTTTGGTGAGTCAGCTTCTTGTGGGATCCTTCAGACCAGCTGACGTCAGTAGTTTCCTTGGTACGCAGGACTGAAAGTATAGCTCAAATGAAAAGCTTAATGTTTTATAATGTTCAAATTGTTATCTACAGAGCAGTTAAGGGGAACTATAATCTTGTAACAGGGACTGTGTGATTCTGAAGCAGTAACTACCAAACAACTATGAGGAAGCAGGTCAGAGAGCAAGCTGACTTAATGATTAACACTGAATCACTGAATGTGCTGCAAGCTTGGTTTATCTCCCTCCTTCCCTCCCTCCCTCCCTTCCTTCCTTCCTTCCTTCCTTCCTTTTTTCTTTTTGAGACAGGATCTCACTCTGTGGCCAAGACTGGAGTGCAGTGGCGCAGTCTTGTCTCACTGCAGTCTCCGCCTCCCAGGCTCAAGCAATCCTCCCACCTCAGCCTCCCCAGTAACTGGGACTACAGCCACACACCACCATGCCCAGCTAATTTTTGTATATTTCGTAGATGTGGGGTTTCGCCATGTTGCCCAGGCTGGTCTGGAACTCCTGGGATCAAGTGATCTGCCTTGATCTCCCAAACTACTGGGATTATAGGTGTGAGCCACTGTGCCTAGCCTATTTTCTCTTTTTTTTTCTTTTTCTTTCTTTCTTCTTCTTCTTCTTTTTTTTTTTAAGATGGAGTCTTACTCTGTTACCAAGGCTGGAATACAGTGGCGCAATCTCGGCTCACTGCACCTTTTGCCTCCCGGGTTCAAGGGATTCTCCTGCCTCAGCCTCCCAAGTAGGTGGGATTATAGGCATGAGCCACCTTGCCCAGCCTCAGGATATTTTCATTTCTTTACCTCCTTTCTTCCATGAGTAATTTTTTAATTTGTGTAGGGATGGATTCATAGTCTGTATTTTCATTTGCTAATATTTAGTTAATTACCTCTTCAAATTCATTGAAACTGTAAGATAAATATCCAAATGAGTTTTTATGCATATGCTTGGCTGAGTGATTTGAACGTGAAAGATAAATTTTAAAAAATTTGATTTTTTTATGTGTTAGTATCATAGCTCTATTTATATATCAATCAAATAGTAAACTGTACTGTTAGCTTCTTGATTGATGGCCCATGTGTTACAAATATTACTTTTATTGTAATGTTACTTTATACTTGGACTATATGTGCCTTAGTACTTATACATATGTTTCAAAAACAGATCCTTCCATTGCAAGTGTATAGTTTTAATTATGAAGATGAAAAGATGCAGGAAAGAAAGAATAAGAATAATAGAGTTGGGTGTCTGTCAAGATGGAGCTCACTGTCTGTGAGTTTCTCAGAGAATGTCTTATGAAAGATGCTCTTATCAACTAGATGGAAGGCAGTTGTGAGCGCTCTGAGAGCTGGGAGGAGTCATGATGGAGACATATCATATGTGAATACATGGGGTGTGAAAGCCTATGGAAGACGTGAGTGAGGTGTCGTCAGAAGGTGGTTTATAGAACTTTAAATATATCCTATTAGAACATTGTAATCTTCTTTTCCACCGAAAGAGAGATGATATAGAACATTTCATTGCCATTGTGAGGTATGTAATATGTAGTACACAGAGGTATTTCATGCATGGGACCAGAGACACATAGCATTGGAACCATAGGATCTTATCTATAACAAAAGTAAAGAGTCCCTCGAGTAAAGTAAGTCATATTGGAAATTACAAATAACTTTTAAAAAAATTCTGCACTTTCCATAAGGCTTCTATTTCCTATCAGTTTAGCAAAGGACAAACACTTCTCCCCCCACTTTTTTTTTTTAAAACACATCTATTACTTAGTAGCTGTAACTTAGCAAAAGTGAGGTATGTTCATCGGGCATGCAAAAATTGTATACATTCATCAAGGAGAAATATTTGAGGATTTAATTATTCAGAAAAATAATAGGATAAAGCAAACACAAAAGATTATTTCTGTAATCTAGATGTGATCAATTGAGCTCAGAATTAAGTAAAGATATCATAAAAACCAAGCAGCCAGAGAATTACATCTTTCAAGTTAAATCCATAAAAAAATATCATGTACCAAGGCTCCATTTAGAGAAATCAGAGATCAGAAGGCAAAGGTCATGATAAGAAACAGTTTTTTTTAACTGTAAAGAAGAAAATAGGTATGATTAAAGAGACAGGCATTTTATAAACATTAAGTGGCATTACTAAAATTTAAATTCTGTGTGTTCGAAAGTGAAGTTCAGTCTTAGCTCTGCTGACTAGCTTTATGACCTCGTTCTGTTGTCTCTTCATGCCTCAGTTACCTCATCTGTAATATAGGATAATGACATTCATACCTCCTATAGTTTTAGTGAAGATTAAGTGAGATGATTAAGTACAGTACAAAACACAGGGCCTAGAATATACTTGCTGCTGCTGCTATGATGAAAGAGTCATTTTTATTTTCCTTGAGGAATCTGGTAAAAGCTTAAGAAATAGTCTCCACCCTTAAGAAGTTTTCATTTTTGTCAGAGAAAGAAAGCAAAGCTGACCCAGCAAACATTAAACTGTGTACTGATACATAATAGAGATTATTTGCTCTTTAGCTTTATCTAAAAAGGGAGATCAATGAGGTCTGGTAAAATTACATAAAATTTCATGGAGAAGGCTAAATACAGCCTCTGAACAAAGCGGTCAACCTAGACCCTGAAGGATGGGTAACATTTGGCTGAGCGGAGGTGAAACTATCCAAGTAAAAGGGAATAACCTCAGCAGTAGTGCACGTCAGCACATAAGGCAGCATGCTTTATGTAAGATATGTGTAATAACCGACAGGAAAATACATCAAAACAATTCAGAGAATGGGTCCTAAGTTCAAGTCCCAGCACCACAGTTTACTAGCCATATAATCTCTGACAAGGTGTTTCATCTTTCTGTGCCTCAATTTTTTTCTTCTATAAAACCAGAGACTGGTGTTATTTATACTGTAGTCTGTTTATGGATTATACGTTAATGCCTTTTGGCCTATTACCAGTCTCTGATAGTTAAACGTTAGTCAATATTTTCTGTTGGTGTCGATTTTAGCGCAGGGTTTGATTTGGAAAACTGTTGGAAAGGTAGGATGGAGCGGTGCTGTGAAAGAGCCTTCAAAGTCAGGGCAGGGGAGTTGTGGCATGATGAGGTAGGAGAGCTAAGGTTATTATGGGAATTCGTTTAGGGATTTTCAAGAAGTAAGCCAGAAGGACAAGAAAGGAGAGGAGACTACAAGGAGGATGTAGCTGGGAAAGAACAGTGAGAACGTGATGAAAAGGGAGTGAGCTCATACCTGATTCTCTCTCAAAGGAGTTTAAACCTGTAGCAGTTTCAGAAGATGGTAACAGGAAGGAAAAAATTTTATAAAGGAGATTTTAAAAGGCAGTTGGAATTTGCAAGCAACAGATTAATGAGCAAGAGACATCTTTTTAAAAGAACAGCACAGTTTTACCAGTAGATAATTATATATTGATGTCTTTTGGCACATTAGACTATTTGATTAATCCAACCAACATTTATTGCACCATTTTCCAAATAATTATAATTAGAGCATGCACAGTAATATACTACTTATTTAAATGTAAAATTGAGAAACCTAATTTAAATGTGACAAAAATATGCTAAATCAACAAATGTACTCTAATGCATGCACTAGTATGCAAACTATGTAAAGTTCTTGGTCTAATCTATGTTCTCCAATGTTGGGCTATATTGGTATAGATGACAATTATCTTACGGACCACTAAAAAAAGATTAATTAATTCTGTAGGTAAAGAGAGAAAGCTTACCAAATGTTTGTAAATAAATCTCTTTCTTTTCATGTTTATGGAAGTCAGCAAATTAACTGCAAAGTCTTAGAGGAAGCAAGAGGAAAAAGTACATTAAAAATGGGCATTTTGAAATTGCAAACTCACAAGCATGATTTTTATGCAAATATTAATTTAATCAGGAACAGTTTTACTCCCTCGTAAGATTATATGGAAATCAGAATTGCCTGTTTACTTCTAGTGTCATGAAGAATAAGGTACCTTAGATTTGATGGTAAATCAGTCTTCAGAGAGTAGAGTAGCAATTTTTGCCAAATAAACCTAAACATTTAAACTTTGTGGTTAATAGCAATTTTGTTTTTCTGTGTTTTCCTAGTTGTAAAATAATTACATCTTATAAGTGAATAAACTCGTTTCACATTATATTACTTTGATCTGAATAGGTCAATTTATGTTTTTTACCATCATACCCCAGACATTAAATCATAGTCACCAAAATTATATATTAGAAAACTCACAAATAATGGAATTGATCCAAGTAGTAGTAAATCACCTCTAATAATATAAATTTATGAGACAATATCGGTACTGTCATTCTGGCATATATTTATAACTGCTGATAAACAGCTCGTAGATACTAATACAAAGTAAAACAAGTTTGTATACTTGGTGGACCTAGAAAACAGTCTTTGGCCTCGTAAAGCCTTACCTATGAAGAGAAAAAGTATATTTGGCTCACACTATGTTTACTTTAAGTTTACCTAGTTTCCTACCTTAGCAAACATTTCAAGAAATCTATGTTTATTCAAAAATCAGAATTTGTTTCTCTTTGTTCTCTAGATTTGTTTTTTTCAGTGAAAATTTGGGTCTTGTTTCCCTAAATAAAGCTAGTCAGTGCAGTAAAGATTTACCCAGATCTTTGGAGCTTCTCACACATTAAGGTGTTTCGAATGAATTCGTGACTTTGTTATTCTAATGAAATATCTTTTTGGTCCATGTTAAGGCAATATCATGTCATGCTGCTGCCATTTAGTAAACATTTGTTGAGTTACTAAATTTGAGCACTGGGATAAAGATATTGAGGTGCAAAGAGGAGGAACTCCTATTGTTGCAATCATCAAATGATAAAATCACACCCTGCTGGCTGAATCTGCTGACCCCCAATGGCATGTAATCTGTCAGATGTCTCCCTCCTTGGTTTAGCCTGTGGTTGAAATGAATGTACCCCCTCTTGCCTTTGGAGCCAGACAAAATGAGTTCGCATCGTTTACACAGTGAATCCTTGAACAATTCATCTAACCTCTCTGATCCTCAACTTCCTCACCTATAAGACAGAAGACAACAGCATCTACCTCATAGGATTTTCATAAGAATTAAGTGAGAGGATACATGTAAATCTCTTACTACTTGCCTGGCACAGGGTTAGCACGTAATAAGTGTTAAATGTTATTGCTTTAATAATAATAATTGCTTAGTGAATGTATCAAGGAAAATGATTGATGGCAATCATTACAATAAGATCTTCATTGACTAGCCTAAGAGAAGTGGTGTTTTGATTAATCTGACTTTATAATTATATAGAAAACTATTTGTGCATCAGTCCTTATCATCTGAAATCTTTCTGAACTCTTAGTGTACAACCTTCCTCTCACTCTCCCAACCACCACCCCCCCACAATTTTAGCTTTACATGTCACACAGGTGAAAATGTGCATCACCATATGACACTTAAATATAATTTTGGACATGTAGCAAGCACACAGTATATAGTTACTGGTAGATCATTAGGATTTCAGTATTGTCTCCGGGCCATTATTCAGAGCGTCGGTGATCACTATACAGTAGCACTGGAACATGTGCTTTATCTGTACTATTTCCATAACACCCTCCATCCACATTAATTGAAGATTCTAGTTATTCTTTCCTGTAGCCTATTTAAGCCACTTATTACCAGTAATTTTTTTTTCTGACCCTATACTAAAATAATTACATTTCCAGCTGCAGCTCATGGGAAATAAGTGCTAAACTCTTATTCTCTCTGCCTTAGCAGTAAAACAAATTTCTACAACTACTAAAAATATTCTTTCAAATGAGAGACAAAAATAAATATGTGAAACAAGATAGGTAATATACTTTAGATCTCATTAAGAGTTCTTACATTCTAAATGCAGAAACTCAGATTTGCAAAAACTGCAAGAGCGGTCTTCAGTGTGCTGAACATTGAATAAGATTTCATCAATTCCTATGTAGAAGATGAGTAATGCTGGCAGTTACAAATTTGGCTTTTCTCTACAGTATATGCTTGTTGCTATATATGATTTATGCAACTTTACTAGGCAGAAATCTATGAAAATATTAGAGCAGGTAAGTGAAAGCAATAAAACTGACTACATAAGAAATGACCAAAACACATTATAGGTGGCCTAATCATTTATTAGAAACATACTTTGGTTCCATATTTTAATATTCTAATTCTTATTCAGAAAAGTGTCAAATGAATAACAGCTGTTATACAGCAACATTGCAATTAATTTGGCTCTGTTCTTAGTCAAATGCGCTTAGATTCATGTCAGTAATTACACCTAACAGATTCACAGAACCAACAAACTGCACTGAACCCAACTGAGTCTCTAATGACTTTTTTTTTTAATTATATTTGTTCCACCCACATTGAATCCCTGAGCTCCTGGGCTGCTTCAGAATCAGGACAAAATCTACTGTTACACTTGGCCGGGCGTGGTGGCTCACATCTGTAATCCCAGCACTTTGGGAGGCCGAGGTGGGCGGATCATGTGAGGTCAGGAGTTTGAGACCAGCCTAGCCAACATGGTGAAACCCCATCTCTACTAAAACTACAAAAAGTAGCCGGGTATAGTGGTGGGTGCCTGTAATCCCAGCTACTCGAGAAGACGAGGCAGGAGCACTGCTTGAATCTGGGAGGTGGAGGTTGCAGTGAGCCGAGATCACGCCACTGTACTCCAGTCTGGGCGACAGAGTGAGACTCTGTCTCAAAAAAAAAAAAAAACAAACCTATTGTTATACTAAATGTGCAAAAGGATTATTTTGGATGTAAACCTTTCAGTGATTGTTAATTTAACTCTACAACTATTTATTGAATGCCTACAGTGTGCTGATCGGTGATGACATACCTTAATCAAAATATGGTTGACTGATAACTCAGCATTATTAACCTAGTTCAGGGGTTATTAACTATCAGCCTTCTCCCTCTCTTATGTACGTCTCTTCTGTAAGAAATAATGGTTCTTGCTGCATGTAGTCCCATAGGTGTATATGTACACGCACACAGGAGTGTATGTAGCAGATAATACATATGTGTGTTTCACATATATATATGTCTTTAAAATGTCTAGGTTTCTTTTTTGAGTGTCAATCCTCAGTCCTCTGTTACACCCTTCACACATGAACAACTTACAAAGTATATAGTATCTCTAACTAGTTAGTGGGAAAAAGTGGAAAAGAAGACATAGTTTAAGAAAGCAATTATACCTTTGTTACAATGGTATTAGGAAGACATTAAAACCTAAACTTAGAATACCTGCTTGTCATATATATCAACAGTAGGTTTCATATGCTATTTCATAAAAGCTCAGAAGATGATGGTATGATTCATTTGGAAATCAAAAAATAATTATCCTTTTAAATGTGCAATTAACTATGGATGGCATAGTACTTTTATTTGTTTGAACCAGTATTAGAATCTATTTTAAATGTACTTTAAAAAAAATTCTTTTTGTCAGAGTAGATATTTCAGAGCTCCTGTATTTGATTTAGCCTTTTCTATTTGCTCAGCCCTGGAGAAAGTTACCTAGGAATTATTTGGAGCATCATTAAATAGGATGGATGCATATAGGGCTACGAAGACCCAGGCATAGCCCTGCTGAGGATTGGACAAGGTCCAGGAGATTCTTTTTACATCCATGTGTTTCTGTGGTATAAGACAACCGCATTCTCAGAGTATGCTGGTTTAGGCTGTGTTGTAATCTGACAATCATAGTATCTTGTTTTGTTTTGCTCTTTAGTCCCTCATTTTTTATAATGTAATCCCTACCACAATTTTTAAGCTAATAACTTTATGCAATTGAGTGTTTGAAGTTGAAGGAGTTTCCAAATTTCCTGTTGATCTCACCAATATTTACACATTCTTGGTTGAATCACTACCTTGTCTGATTTTCTAGAACAGTATTTCTGTGAAAGGAAAATGTGTTCCCACTAGTCCTCTTTGTCAAAAACCCTTTGCACTTGCTTTCTTTTGCCAATTGAACCTTTTTTTGAAACGCATCAGTAGGGGAGAGCTTGCCTAGCCTTTGCTAGACAGGAGTAGCTGTAGGTGCATTTAAACAATCCAACTTGAAAAGGGGGATTTCTCTCTTTTATTTGAAAACAATTGAAAATGAAAAGTGTATGTCTCAGGACAGAGTGCTTAACCGACCTCATTCTACTGAACTTCAGCATGGTATATGAAACTGCCTCCCCTGGGTCTTCCCCAATGTTTTAAAAAGATGCTTTACTTGTTTGAGGCAACTCGTTCTGAGTCAGAGCTCTATCCAGCATCACCAGAATCCATTATGTTGTTAGGTCTTGTTATATCGCTCTTTGCATCTCTTTTTCTTCACTCAAACAGTCAATACAACTTTGTTCTAAGGGCTGTCTGATCATATTTTGAGGGGAAATCAAGATCGAGCTATAGAGATGAACTATGGTTATATTAAGCTTTAAATGTAACCACACTCCTTCCCCCCCACGGTACATTCACATGCAGCGTGTACTCTAAGTAATTCTGTAAGCTCCTGTGGCTAAAGCATGTTGAAAGTATCTATTTCCAATTGAGTAATCATGATAGTAGATGAAACCTCCAAAAGATCCCTCCCTCCTCAAAAGTGGAAGGTGGGGGTAGGGGCAAGGGGTTGGCAGTGAAGTTTTCAGCCTATACTCCCTCATCCTCTCTCTTGTTTTAAGACCCTAGAAGAATAAGGTAAACATCTTTATAAGGAAAGGTATGGGTTCGCTCTTTTAAAATCACAGATAATTATAACCTTAGGAGAAGAGGTCATGCGCCCTGGACTTCAGTGGTTAACATTAATTCTGAAGGACGTGATTTTTTAAAGACAAAGTAGCTAAAGACTAATTGATGCTGGCATACCAAAGTAAAACCAGAAGTCCTTATTATTGAGGAGCCATCTCAAAAATTTACTTTAAGACAGTATGTCTTAAAGAAAAAATGTATTATTTAAATGGAAAGTAGGACCATATGCCAGGTTTTGTGTTGGTGTGTTTTGTTTGTTGTCCCTGTTTTTGTTGTTGTTTGAGAGGGGGAAATAAGAGACCAGTTGCTTGTCTCACAGATACAGCAGGGAAAGGAAACCTTTGGGTGGAAGTTGGCCATCTCTCAGTCTCTGATATTCAAAGAATACCCAGTTTCGGTTCACCAAATGTAAGTCCCTCGTTATAAGCATCTTCTTTATGTTGGTTTGTTTAGCCTGTAGACAGTTTCTGAAACTAGTTTCTGATTTCCATGTAATGCTTTCATATAATATTCATCTATAAAACCATTTGGATTTTTTGAGTTGATACATTGTGATCATTCCCTGCACCTCTCTCCCCCTCCTTCTTTGGGCTTGTTGTGCTGTCGCGCTCTTCCTGATGCATTGCTTCCTGGTGGGTGACATCAGGATTTGTGAGCAATCCGACGTATAAATAAGGTGGTGAGAACTGCCTCAGCAATTCAGTTTCTATTCGAAAGGCATTAAGCAGCCTCGTTCTGTTTTCTTACATTTTCCTCTACTTTGTGTTTTCACAGTTTTATAGGCACTGTAGAAGCCTCTTTTTCTCTTTCACTCCATTTCTGAAAAGCATTAGGTTGATTCAAAATCTTTTTGAAATGTAATGCCCCCATACACTATAATATACCTCTCATACTGTATACACTTTGGTCACACCAGGATGTGGAGTTTAGCAATAACTAACAGCTACAAATTTGTAGGAGCATCCTAGGAATACAGATGCTTTCAGAAGTATGTTTTTATTTTCGCTGATATTAAAGGAGTGTTTATCTTAGAAGAGTGATAGGAAAGCATGTATCAAATTTGGACCTTAATCCTCGACTGTGTAGGCATTGAATATTCATAGGTGTTTTGTGTGCTCTGGCAGGTTTGGAAATATATGTGAGATCAATATCACTTCACCTCAATTTCTTCAAAAGTGAATATGGGTATGGTTTTATTGGCTGATCTCATTAGCAAAGATGCCTTTTAAAAATAGCAAAAATAGCAAACGTTCCAGTATATATAATGTATATGTGAATATCCACATATTATTAGACTCCAACAAATGGCTATTTGTATGTGTTTTTATTAACAATATAATTTGCTATCACAGCTCATTTTCCAAAATTCCATTGAAGTATAAAGCTAGTTAGAAAGGCATACAGTATCTTTTTCTTTTTTTCAGCTTTCCTAAGGTATCATTGGCAAAGAAAAAGTTGTACATATTTATGGTGTATAATGTGATGTTTTAATATATATATATATTGTGAAATGAATAAATCAATCTAATTAACATATTCATCACCCTACATACTTTTTGGTGGTGAGAACCTTTTAGATCTACTCTCTGAGAAAGTTTTTAGTGTACAATACAGTATCATTAACTATAGTCACCGTGCTGTCTAACTGAAACTTTGTACTCTTTGACCAACCTCTGCCTATCTCTTGCCCTAGCTGTTGGCAACCACCATTCTTTCTGCTTCTATGAGTTTGACTTTTTTAGATTACACATATAAGTTAAATCGTGCCGTATTTGTTTTTCTGTAGACAAGCATACAGCATGTATCTCACTGTGTTGCCTGGGCTCGTCTCAAACTCCTGGGCTCAAGAGATCCTCCTGCCTCAGCCTCCTGAATAGCTAGCATTTCAGGAGTATACCACCGCCCTGGCTCCACATTTTACTCTTCATTCTTCTTTACATTTCTGACCATCTATCTGGGATTAACTCTTTCTGCCTGAAATACTCTTTCCTTTGGGCAATGATAGCAAAGTATTTGGGCAGAGCTACTTCGGGAACTTTCTGAGTCAAGTCAGACGGAAGCTTTGTCCCACCTCTCCCCCAAGGCATGGGACCTTTGCCCTTCTTGTTAACCTCCTGTGAGCTTTCATTCCTATTGTCCCATCTCACTAAAAGTATTCCTCATGTGTTCTTACTCATCACTTTAGCTGATTCTCTCTCATACCTTAGTTTACCTGGTTTTATTTTCTGATTTAGGGCCTTGTATAGTCTGATTGATTAGTCTTAGTTTCAGGCCATAACCTCCTTGCTTCCTCAGGGCTCATCCAGCCCCACTCCCCCTCACCCCACCCCTTGTTAATTAGCAGGCCAATGTACTGCCTTCCTTCAGTTGGAGTTTCTTCTTCTGAAAGAACACTACTTTTCTCTGTTGATACTGTAGCATCTTGGTAGGGGCGTCAGGAACCCTACTACTGTGAATTTAGTACTTCAGATTCTTCCCATTCTGCAGCTTCAGCATAACCTGGGGAATTGGTTAGAAATGCAAAGCGTTTCAGCTTCACTGCAGACCTACTGAATAAGAAACTGTGTGGGAGTAGCAGCACAGCAATCCATTTTCTAACAGCCTTTCTAGGTGATTCTGATGTACACTAAAATTTAAGAACCCTATGATCCAATGACTCATCTTCTTATTTCACAAGTGTGGCAGCTGAGTCACAAACAGCACTCGCTCCAGGTCATAAAGCCAGTTTGGTGCTAAACAGTAGAGCTGGGAGTAGCCTACCTCAGCCCACTACCCTTTCTACTAGGCTTCTCTACATTACTTGTGCTAAAAATTGTTTTTAGTTAAGTATCAGAACTGAGCCATGACATTGCTTTACATTTACAAGTGAGAGGCTTGTCCTCTAAGATTTGCATTTCTTCTGCCAGTGACAGTATCAATCAGAATCAAGTAGTTCTGGGGGCGGAGTCCAAGATGGCCGATTAGGAGCAGCTGAGGATTGCAGCTCCCAGTGAAAGCGCGGAGGGTGAGTGGACGCCGCATTGCCAGACAGATTTTTATTGCCCACAGACCAGGAGATTCCCAGGGGGGAGAAGCCCCACGGGTCGCCAGCGCGGCTGGTTGGCCGGCGCAGCAGTTTTTGCCGGCGCGACTGTTTTCGCCGTCGCTGCTGTTTTGGGCGGCATCCCGGCGCAGCGGTTCCCCATACGAATACGTGGGTCCGGGTGCCGTTTTAGCTGGCAATTGGAGCTCCGGGAAGGCAGAGCCGCCCATTCATCTGATTAAAAAAGGGGACTGAAACAGGCAGCCAGGCCAGGAGATTTTCCGGGCAAAACGCCACGAATCTCGGCGCCCGCGGTTTCAGCCGGCGCAGTGGGTCGCCGCACGGGAAATCACACAGATCCCCAGCGCCTTTTCAACAGGTGGCTGGAACACCTGGGGAGACTCTGAGGCAGGGAGCCAGGTGATCAGGCTCGGCTGGTCCCACCCCCACAAAAAGCCGTCGGAAACGCTCTGGATCCAGAGTTTCAGAGCAAGCACAGCTGAGCCCGGGACGGCCCAGCTCTGTGGGGGGAGGGGGCGTCCGCCATTACTGAGGCAGTCTGCTGCTGCAGAGGTAGTTTGCCATTGCCCAGGCAGTTCTCACTACACTGGTATAAACAGGACTGCAGGGAAGTTCATACGGCAGCTGGGCGGAGCCCACAGCAGCTCAGCAAAGCCTCTGTAGGCAAACAGTGACTAGGCTGCCTCATCGCTGGGCAAGGCAGCCCTGAGAAAAAGGCAGCAGCACCAGGGAAACTCATAAATAAAGCCCTAACTCCCCGGGACAGAGCACCTGGGGGAAAAAAAGGGTCTATGAGTTCTGCTGCAGCAGACTTAAACGTACCTGCCCAGCAACTCTGAATGAACAACGGAGCTCACAGCTCAGCACTTGAGCTCCTATAAAGGAAACTCTGTCTCCTCAAGCAGCTCCCTGATCCCCCACATATCCAACGAGTCACCTCACAAAGGATTGCTCAGACAGACATCTGGCGGGTATTCTTCTGGGACAAAGATAGCAGAAGAAGAGACTGGCAGCAACCGTTACTGTTCTGCAGCTGCTGCAGGTGATCCCCCCAGGCAAGCAGGGCCGGGAGTGGACCTCAGCAGTCCTACAGCAGAGGGGCCAGACTGTTAGAAGGAAAACTAAGAAACAGAAATAAATAACTTCATCATCAACAAACGGGACGTCCACTGAGAGACCCCATCTGAAAATCACCAACCACAAAGACCACACATAGATAAATCCACAAAGATGGGAAGAAACCAGCGCAAAAAGGAGGTAAACACCCGAAACCAGAACGCCTCTCCTACAAGGGATCACAACTCCTCACCAGCAAGGGAACAAGGCTGGATGGACAATGAGTGTGATGAAATGACTGAATCAAGCTTCAGAAGGTGGGTAGTAAGAAACTTCTGTGAGCTAAAAGAACATGTTCTAACCCAATGCAAACAAACTAACAACCTTGAAAAAAGATTTGACGAAATGCTAATGAGAATAACCAACTTAGAGAGGAATGTAAGTGAATTGATGGAGCTGAAAAACACAACACAAGAACTTTGCGAAGCATACACAAGTTTCAACAGCCGAATTGACCAAGCAGAAGAAAGGATATCAGAGGTCGAAGATCAACTCAATGAAATAAAACGAGAAGGAAAGAGTAGAGAAAAAAGGGTAAAAAGGAATGAACAAAGTCTCCAAGAAATATGGGACTATGTGAAAAGACCTAATCTACGTTTGATAGGTGTACCTGAATGTGAAGGAGAGAATGAATCCAAGCTGGAAAATACTCTTCAGGATATTATCCAGGAGAACTTCCCCAACATAGGAAAGCAGGCCAATATTCAAGTCCAGGAAATACAGAGAACACCACAAAGATATTCCTCAAGAAGAGCAACCCCAAGGCACATAATCGTCAGATTCACCAGGGTTGAAATGAAGGAGAAAATGCTAAGGGCAGCCAGAGAGAAAGGTCGGGTTACCCACAAAGGGAAGCCCATCAGACTCACAGCAGATCTCTCAGCAGAAACCCTACAAGCCAGAAGAGAGTGGGGGCCAATATTCAACATCCTTAAAGAAAAGAACTTTCAACCCAGAATTTCATATCCAGCCAAACTGAGCTTCATAAGTGAAGGAAAAATAAAATCCTTTGCGAACAAGCAAGTACTCAGAGATTTCATCACCACCAGGCCTGCTTTACAAGAGCTCCTGAAAGAGGCACTAAACATAGAAAAGGAACAACCAGTACCAGCCACTCCAAAAACATACCACACAGTAAAGACCATCAACACAATGAAGAAACTGCATCAACTAACAGGCAAAAACAGCCACCTAGCATCACAATGGCAGGATCAAATTCACACATAACAATATTAACCCTAAATGTAAATGGACTAAATGCCCCAATTAAAAGACATAGACTGGCAAACTGGATAAAAAGCCAAAACCCGTCTGTGTGCTGTATCCAGGAAACCCATCTCCCATGCAGAGATACACAAAGGCTCAAAATAAAGGGATGGAGGAAGATTTACCAAGCAAATGGAGAGCAAAAAAAAGCAGGAGTTGCAATTCTCATCTCTGATAAAATAGACTTTAAACCAACAAAGATCAAAAGAGACAAAGAAGGACATTACATAATGGTAAAAGGATCAATGCAACAAGAAGAGCTAACGATCCTAAATATATACGCACCCAATACAGGAGTACCCAGATACATAAGGCAAGTTCTCAATGACTTACAAAGAGACTTAGATTCCCACACAATAATAGTGGGAGACTTGAACACCCCGTTGTCAATGTTAGACAGATCAACAAGACAGAAAATTAACAAGGATATCCAGGACTTGAACTCACACCTGGATCAAGCAAACCTAATAGACATTTACAGAACTCTCCACCCCAAATCCACAGAATATACATTCTTCTCAGCACCACATCGCACCTACTCTAAAATTGACCACATAATTGGAAGTAAATCACTCCTCAGCAAATGCAAAAGAACAGAAATCATAACAAACAGTCTCTCAGACCACAGTGCAATCAAGTTAGAACTCAGAACTCAGAAACTGACTCAGAACCACACAGCTTCATGGAAACTGAACAACTGGCTCTTGAATATTGACTGGATAAACAATGAAATGAAGGCAGAAATGAAGATGTTCTTTGAAACCAACAAGAACGAAGACACAACATACCAGAATCTCTGGGACACATTTAAAGCAGTCTCTAGAGGAAAGTATATAGCAATAAATGCCCACATGAGAAGCAAGGAGAGATCTAAAATTGACACCCTATCATCAAAATTGAAAGAGCTAGAGGAGCAAGATCAAAAAAACTCAAAACCTAGCAGAAGACAAGAAATAACTAAGATCAGAGCAGAACTGAAGGAGATAGAGACACGAAAAACTCTTCAAAAAATCAATAAATCCAGGAGCTGGTTTTTTGAAAAGGTCAACAAAATAGACAGACCTCTAGCCAGATTAATAAAAAAGAAAAGAGAAAATAATCAAATAAATGCAATAAAAAACGATAAAGGGGATATCACCACAGATTCCACAGAAATTCAAACCATCATCAGAGATTATTACAAACAACTCTATGCACATAAACTAGTAAACCTGGAAGAAATGGATAAATTCCTGGACACATGCATCCTCCCAAGCCTAAACCAGGAAGAAGTCGAAACCCTGAATAGACCAATAACAAGGTCTGAAGTTGAGGCAGCAATTAAGAGCCTACCACCCAAAAAAAGCCCAGGTCCAGATGGGTTCACAGCCGAATTCTACCAGACATACAAAGAGGAGCTGGTACCATTCCTTTTGAAACTATTCCAAACAATCCAAAGAGAGGGAATCCTTCCTAAATCATTTTATGAGACCAACATCATCCTGATACCAAAACCTGGCAGAGACTCAGCAAGAAAAGAAAACTTCAGGCCAATATCCATGATGAACATAGATGCAAAAATCTTCAATAAAATACTGGCAAACCGATTGCAACAGCACATCAAAAAGCTTATCCACCATGATCAAGTAGGCTTCATCCCGGGGATGCAAGGCTGGTTCAACATACGCAAATCTATAAACATAATCCACCACATAAACAGAACCAAAGACAAAAACCACATGATAATCTCAATTGATGCAGAGAAGGCCTTTGACAAAATTCAACAGCGCTTTATGCTAAAAACTCTCAATAAACTAGGTATTGATGGAACATATCTCAAAATGATAAAAGCTATTTACAACAAACCAACAGCCAATATCATACTGAATGGGCAAAAACTGGAAGCATTCGCTTTGAATCTGGCACTAGACAAGGATGTCCTCTCTCACCACTCCTATTCAATATAGTACTGGAAGTTCTAGCCAGAGCAATCAGGCAAGAAAAAGAAATAAAGGGTATTCAAATAGGAAAGGAGGAAGTCAAATTGTCTCTATTTGCAGACGATATGATTGTATATCTAGAAAACCCCATCGTCTCAGCCCAAAATCTCCTGAAACTCATAAGCAACTTCAGCAAAGTCTCAGGATATAAAATGAATGTGCAAAAATCACAAGCATTCCTATACACCAATAACAGACTTAAAGACAGCCAAATCAAGAACCAACTGCCATTCACAATCGCTACAAAGAGAATAAAATACCCTAGGAATACAACTAACAAGGAACGTAAAGGACCTCTTCAAGGAGAACTACAAACCACTGCTCAATGAAATAAGAGAGGACACAAACAGATGGAGAAATATTCCATGTTCATGGCTAGGAAGAATCAATATTGTCAAAATGGCCATACTGCCCAAAGTAATTTACAGATTCAATGCTATCCCTATCAAGCTACCAATGACCTTCTTTGAAGAACTGGAAAAAACCACCTCAAACTTCATATGGAACCAAAAGAGAGCCCGCATAGCCAAGTCAATTCTAAGCAAAAAGAACAAAGCTGGAGGCATCACACCCCCAGACTTCAAATTATACTACAAAGCTACAGTAATCAAAACAGCATGGTACTGGTACCAAAACAGAGATATAGACCAATGGAACAGGACAGAGACCTCCGACGCAACACAACACATCTACAACCACCTCATCTTTGACAAACCTGACAAAAACAAACAATGTGGAAGCGAGTCCCCTGTTTAATAAATGGTGTTGGGAAAACTGGCTAGTCATGTGCAGAAAGCAGAAGCTGGACCCCTTCCTGACAGCTTACACTAAAATTAACTCCAGATGGATTAAAGACTTAAACATAAGACCTAACACCATAAAAACCCTAGAAGAAAATCTAGACAAAACCATTCAGGACATAGGTGTAGGCAAGGACTTCATGACCAAAACACCAAAAGCAGTGGCAACAAAAGCCAAAACAGACAAAAGGGACCTAATCAAACTCCACAGCTTCTGCACAGCAAAAGAAACAGTCATTAGAGTGAATCGGCAACCAATAGAATGGGAAAAAATTTTTGCAGTCTACCCATCTGACAAAGGGCTGATAACCAGAATCTACAAAGAACTGAAACACATTTACAAGAAAAAACAAACAAGCCCATTCAAAAGTGGGCGAAGGATATGAACAGACACTTTACAAAAGAAGACATACATGAAGCCAACAAACATATGAAAAAATGCTCATCATCACTGGTCATTAGAGAAATGCAAATCAAAACTACATTGAGATACCATCTCACGCCAGTTAGAATGGCGATCATTAAAAAATCTGGAGACAACAGATGCTGGAGAGGATGTGGAGAAATAGGAACGCTTTTACACTGTTGGTGGGAGTGTAAATTAGTTCAACCATTGTGGAAGATGGTGTGGCAATTCCTCAAGGACCTAGAAATAGAAATTCCATTTGATCCCAGCAATCCCATTACTGGGTATATATCCAAAAGACTATAAATCGTTCTACTATAAGGACACATGCACACGAATGTTCATTGCAGCACAGTTTACAATAGCAAAGACCTGGAACCAACCCAAATGCCCATCGATGATAGGCTGGACAGGGAAAATGTGGCACATATACACCATGGAATATTATGCAGCCATCAAAAACGATGAGTTCGTGTCCTTTGTAGGGACATGGATGAACCTGGAAACCATCATTCTCAGCAAACTGACACAGGAACAGAAAATCAAACACCGCATGTTCTCACTCATAGGCGGGTGTTGAACAATGGGAACACATGGACACAGGGAGGGGAGTATCACACACTGGGGTCTGTTGGGGGAAAAAGGGGAGGGATAGTGGGGGGTGGGGAGTTGGGGAGGGATAGCATGGGGAGAAATGCCAGATATAGGTGATGGGGAGGAAGGCAGCAAATCACACTGCCATGTGTGTACCTATGCAACAATCTTCCATGTTTTTCACATGTACCCCCAAACCTAAAATGCAATAAAAAAAAAAAAAAAAAGAAATATTGACTAAGGCTTATGAAAAAAAAAAAAATCAAGTAGTTCTCAGTGACAAAGTGGGAGGATACCCTTGGCATTGGGCTCTTTAAAGGAAATTCTCTAGAGTCTTTGTGTTGTCCGTTATGGCTTTGATTGATGTATAATATATTGCCATATGCTTAAAACTAAAACATGTTATAGTGAGCTCAACAACTGATAAGGAATGATCATTTGCATTGTCTGTGTGTGTGTGTGTGTGTAAATGTATTAATATTTAGTTTATAAAATGTATTACCCGAGAATTTCTTAAGTAGTAATGTCCCTGTATAATAAAATCGAATTCTTTGAAAGTGGGAAGGAGGTAGATAATGAGTTTGGATAACTGCTCAGGAACATGTCTTCCAAGGGGCACATTTACCTTCTCTTAGTTCCTAGTATGGTATTAGTATACTTATTCAATAATTGTTCTTATTTGTATGTACTTTAAAACATTTTGTTCACCCTTGCTGGATGTTCTCATATCTTCTTCAGAGAGCAAGTAAACATGCTTGAGAGTTTCCATTTGTTTTAGTTTGACATCTTTGCCCCACAAACCCTCATGGATCTGAACTTAGAGTAAAGGAAATCCAAAGCTACTATTTCAATCTTTTCTGCTTTCAATTTTATTTTAACAACTAGTTTTTTTAATGATAAGGAATCGGAGCACTGAGACCATCTTCTTAGTAAATCACGCTCATGTGGATGGAGAAGTTAGTGCAGCCTTTAAAGGAAGTGACTTAACCACTGGGAAATTCTTCCTTTATATGATTTTATAAATGCAAAAGCAAAGAAAATTGCATTAAGAAATTATCAGGAATAGTAAGTACTCATAATTTTGAAGACCCTGTAATCTTTCAAATGTTACTTATAAACTTGTGAAAAATGGGCAACCAAGACAGTTTATCATGTTACAGATGAGTTTGTTTTACCAGAACTGGCTACATAATTTCTGGAGCTCCTTGCAAAATGAAAATGTGGGGCCTCTTGTTCAAAGTTTATTAAGAATTTCAAGATGGCAGCAGCAGAGCAGTAAACCAAGTGTGGGGCCTTTCTGAGAACAGGGCCCTGTGTGACTCCTCAAGTTGCAAGCCCGTGAAGCCTCTGTGGTTTGCCTGATTTGAGACAGTTAATGAGAGAAGCAAAATTTGCACCACTTTGTTCCTGGAATAAAATGAATGTTTTAACTTGAATAAAAGTGAGAGTCTTTTAACAAAAAGCCACTACTAAAAAAGGCTCTTCCTATAAGTGACCTCTTATTCATTTCCAGATGTCTATCTTTTTCTGTCAATTCCAGCATGATCTTTGTAGCAAATAAAAAAAGGAGATTTTCCCATGAGAACTTCTGTTAAGCAACAATCTCCTTCAACCCTCTTCTGATATGAAGAAATAGTTCTTTCTCTCTTAAAGTAGGTTTGAACCTTTTTCTCTGATGAATGCTTTACATACTCTAAGCAAACAGCTTCAAATTTCTGAATGATTTTGCCGACGAGATTCCCATTTCTCTTTTTTAATCCCTAATGACTAAGGGTATCGTATCTAGGGATACTTTACACCACGTTCTAAGTAATGTGATAGGACTTACAGCATTTCATTTTGCAGCATGTCTTTGGGTCTGTTTGCATTTGACGTGGAGTTTGCTTTGAGCAATATCAGTCCTTTGAATTTGTTTTATGTGATTTGGTTTTCATAAAACATTAGGATACTCTCTAAAATTATCCAGTCCAGTTCCCTGCCTCTATGTGTACCTGAATGTAACTCTGTAAGACAAATGGTTAAACAGTAACTCTTCTACATGTCCCAGGAGAAGAAAAGTGTGATGATACAGATAATCTTTACACAGTGAGGGATGTCCAGGGAATACCAGCTGTACTTGTATCCTAACAAGTTCCATTATTCTTGAATGTACTCATTATTCTTTTTTTAATTGCAATTATTTGACGTCTCTTATTCCTTTACTTCAGTGAAAGTGTTTTATTTCTCAGCCTAACCTTATTTATATTCTCTGCGGAGAAAATTGTAAGCAGACTTACTTTTCTACCCAGTATACTCCACTGTGTAAAACTCTTGAAAAGTTTCTCATCACATTTGTCAGCTCTCTCTAATACATAGACAGACCTGAGTTAATGATTGTTATTGTTTACATTTCTTTCTTTAATGAAAAACTATTGAATTATTCAGTTTTTCTGAAAAGTTCAATGATGTTTATATTTCGGATGCTCTTTAGTATTCAATATAGTCACAGCATAGTCCAAGTCTCCCTCATTGGTCCACTGGTTCTAATATTTATTAGAATAATTTTATTTGCCATATGTTTGTGTCATATTGGAAATGCTAGGGGGAAAATTGAATTTTGAACGTAAAAGGTCCTTTCTTCTTTTATCAAAAGGAAAAAATGCATTCTCTGACATTAATAAAAGTCATACTGACGTCCTCTTACAAGAAACTCACTAAAATGACAAAGAGCACGAAAAATGTAATTAGGTGTTTGGTTGAGCTAAGTTGGTTGGTTTGTTCTCCCACCTGATAAATTCTACTACACAGAAATAAAATTCCAATTAATGAGAAAGTGCAAACATGGCAGATATATCGATATTCTAGATAATATTGAAGCAATTGTCATTATTTCATGTGCTTATGACAGAAAAAAATAAATTTGACTTTTTTGCAAATCTTGCCTAGTTTTCTTGGAAAGCACTATAATGAGTGGATTTATTTATTCAATTCTCAGTTACTGGCTGAATCAAGGTTTTGGAAAAATAAACATGTATTCTCTATCTCTAAGTATATTAACTAATCTATAAAGGCTTGACATTCATTAATGCTTGCTGAGGAAAAAATGAGTTCTTGAGATTTGTGTTTTGCTCAGTACTGCATAACTTACTTTCACAAACTCTGCTTAAGCTTTGATTTCTAAATCTCTCCCCAGTGAAATAATACCTCAAAGATGTTTCATTAAAATGACAAGATAAGCTGCCTTGCATCCCTGTGCTGCAGTGGGGGCAAGGGACAGAGTTCTGGGAGATCTTGCAAAACCGTTTCTAAGCTTTAGGGAAAGAAGTGCAAATTATTGACTTCAGTGAAAAATTGACAGCATCTCCATGGTGAAGACAATAGCCAAAGGGCGGGCCATACTGTGTGCCAAGCCTCTGCTAGATCTTGATCTTGTTCTCATGGTTTTGTTGATGACTCAGTACAGAGTTAGAACATGGAGGTTCGAGTCATGGAATATGGGAACCATTAGAAAATCCATGCTTTTCAAGTAATGCATTTTGGAAAAGACTTTGAAATGCATATTTTCATTGTCATGACCTGCATTGTACCATCTTCCACTTTTTCTTCCCCTACCCCTTTTCTATTTTGGAAATATTTTCTCAGAGCATTGGTCGGTAGTTCACATGGCTTAATTACGTCTCTAAATATTAGTTCAAACCATATGAAACTGTTGCTATTTGAACATTTTTTGCCTATAAAGGGACATAATTCCCAAGCAGAAAGATAATATCCTAGTATTACTTAACCACTTTCTGTCATGGATGTAACTCAAATTCTACCTTAGTTGATCGTTTACTGGCTGTTTGACATTTACGGGCTGTGAAATAATTTTCTCAAAGATTGTTGGCATTTAAAAGAGAAACTCTTAAATAGGAAAACCCTCTCTCTGTGCATTGAGGGCCACCCTGGAAAACAAGCCTTAATGAAGTCATCTGATCGGTAGCCTGGTCTCCTGTGGATATAGTTCTCCTGTTTGCATTGTATATTTTTAGGGAAAAAATGAAGTATAGTTGGTTAATTTATAAGTATTTGTTTTTGTCGAAATGAAACAAAATGCCATGGCCATTCTAATTAGATAGAAGAGACACTGTGATGTCTTAGATACATTCTGGGTGTTAACAGGGTTTTATCATCTACCAGTTTTCAAATCGTCTTTTAAAAGTGGATGATTAATCCATCTAGCACATGTTGATTTCTCCCGGTTTGACTCTGAGGTGGAAGTGACATCTTCCTCACTTTTCTACCCAGTTGAGGGTATACCTTAAAATAGCTTCCTCTAAACTGGATATAAAGATATCTGCAATGTATAGATTCTCTAAATATCCTTTTCTTTCTTTCTTCAAGACAGTGCTAATGTGAGTGCTTAGTTACTAAAACAAATACAGTGACATTTTTAAAGCCTAACACAGTTGGATAATTGCTTTAAAGAAATCATAGTACATTTTTTTTTACTTCCTTTTTCCTGAAATAGAAATCGTAGTCCTATTGAAGACCCAGGATTCCATACATCCAAAGCATATAAGTAGTGTATTCCTTTTAAAGGATGGGGATAAGATTTACCTGTACTAAAAATCACTAGCTGCTGTAGAAGTGCTGAGTGAAAAATGGTTCTATCATTTCTTTGTGGACTACAATTTCCCCCTGTTGATATAGGCTATAAATAGGAAATAAACAGTCTTGAATGAAATCAGATAGTATGCAAAGATTTCACTGATGAGTTTACGTGAGCAACTCATAAAAAGAACAAAATATTTTCTGGTCCTAAATCTTTGCAAGGAACCTTTTAGTAACCTCCTCGCTCTCTCCCCTTTTGTCAAATACCACTTTTTAACTCCATTTTTTGGAGAGTAACAGATATTCGTTTTCAATTTTTTTTTACATAAAAAGCAAAAATAAGAAATATTAAAAATGATGACAGTTAAGTGAATAAGCCAAATAAACATAGTCTTTAATATTCTTTATTTAATACAATAAGCACTTCCTCCCTTTCTGACATTTATCTGAGATAATTTATCAGCATTTGGACTATACGAAAATGAATTGCTTTTCTAAACAGTGAAACCTTGGCTTCTGTAAATACTTGATCCATGCCCAAAGTATAATATAAAGGTAGGCTTTTCTATTAATTATTGTTTGAAGAACGAAAAATCTATGGTATTTTACTGTGTTCTTCAGATATATTACATATCAAACAGGTAAAGATTTTCAAAGAATATTTCACTTTTACTTTATTAGCAAAGAGTTCTCTTTATTATTATTATTACTGGTCATGAATTCTTTAATCTTCAAATTAGCCCACATAGAGGGAAAAAAAATCACACACACACACACAATTTGCCTATTTGAAAGATGCCTTAAAGTTCTCTGTTTTACGTGGTGCTGTCTGTTGAGTGAGTGCCCAGTGGTTATGCATTGATAGTTTGAATGAGTTAATTGGAAACTACATACGGATTTGCTGAAAGCATGATTGAGCAATGATGATGAACTGTATCTAAGTTTGCCCTGCTTTCCTCTCTGGAGACTACTGTTCCAGAAGAGACACAGTTAAAAACAAATTTGAAATTGCAAATCTTTTCTAGTTAATCCCAAGCAAGAAATTAAGTGCCTATTTGTAAGTCTGGCTCTGACCATAACTCTATCCATTTTACTCAAATATAACGATATTTACAGACAGTAGTGACACAACAATAACTAGATGGTAGCACAGTAACTTTGTAAAACAGCATATGATGTAAATTATGGAAATTTTTGAATTAAAAACATCAAAAGAACTTGCAAAGGTCAAGTAGACACATCAACTTAAAATAAAGCACTTACAAAGTTAAGCTCCAAGGAATGACAGTATCTTAATGCCAGTAATTTCTCTGGTTTTACCAGCTTTGGGGAGGTTAAGAATAATTTTGGGCCGGGCACGGTGGCTCACGCCTAGAATCCCAGCACTTTGGGAGGCTGAGGTGGGCGGATCATGAGGTGAGGAGATTGAGACCATCCTGGCCAACATGGTGAAATCCCGTCTCTACTAAAAAATACAAAAAAAAAATTAGCTGGGCGTGGTAGTGCATGCCTGTAGTCCCAGCTACTCGGGGAGGCTGAGGCAGGAGAATTCCTTGAACCCAGGAAGCGGAGATTGCAGTAAGCCGAGAACGTGCCGCTGCACTATATAGCCTGGGCAACAGTGCAAGAGTCCGTCTCAAAAAAAAAAAAAAAAAAAAAAAAGTAATTTTTATACATGACGTTATTTTAAAAGAACCACATAATGTTCAAAAATCGATATTATTGTATCTCTGAGGTATTGGTGCCTAATTTTGTAATTCTATACCATTTTCTTCTAAGTGATAAACTCTTATGTAACTCCATGGCATCCATATTATTTACTCAGTAATGTGTAATTATAGACTTCCTCTAATGAAACACCCTATGCTTTATTGCCCTGTGTTCTCAGGAGCTCTGTGGGTTTCAATTTTACAAAATTTGAAATTGGAAAAGCTGTGTTTTTCCAGATGAACATTATAAAGTAATGAATAGGTTAATGCAGTGTTACCTTAATTGTTTGAAACACCAAAAGGCAATATAACCCAATATACAATTATCATATTGCTTTTAGTGTGTCTTCTTTTTTAATTTACAGGTTAGATTCAATTAAATGGTAGTAACAGTATGTTAAATTTACTATGAGTATATGCTTTAGGAAGTTTATTATTTATTTTGAAATTATTTTTTTTTTCTATTGGAGAACAACTTCTCTTTATGTAGTAAAGTATATCATTAAGGTCTATCTGAATTTTATTTAATAGAGCAGAGTGTTAATATGTATTTGTAAAAATTGTCTAAATTACCTGAATTTAGATGGTTTAATTTCCAAAGGACTCCCTATAGGAATTTGATCCCTTGAACAGATCCAGTGAGCTGAACTATATTTATGTGGTAGTCTTTCTAAAGGCGATATTCATGTAAACTTGTGAGTGTGAGAGAATCTAGGCTTGATTTTTATTCTTTTGCTATTTTTTTAGAATTTACATGTATCTTTTCTTACCTAAATTAAGCACATGAGGGAAGATACATAGATGTGAACACTAAGGATATGTACAACATGATAAAGAGAAGTAGCCTAACGGGTGAAGTTGAAGAAGCCAAAGAAAAATTTGGGAAAGCAATTTATAAGACCGTTGTAGTTTGGATTAGATCTGATGTGCATAGAATCTTAGAAAAAGAGGATGATGGGCCAGGCATGGTGGCTCACGCCTGTAATCCTAGCACTTTGGGTGGCAGAGGCGGGTGGATCACGAGGTCAAGAGATCGAGACAATCCTGGTCAAATGGTGAAACCCCATCTCTACTAAAGATACAAAAATTAGCTTGGTGTGATGGCGTGCGCCTATAGTCCCAGCTACTTGGGGAGGCTGAGGCAGGAGAATTGCTTGAACCCAGGAGGCGGAGGTTGCAGTGAACTAAGATTGCATCACTGCACTCCAGCCTGGTGACAGAGCAAGACTCTGTCTCAAAAAAAAAAAAAAAAAGAGGATGGTGTGATTAAAGTTACAGTTTAGTAATGGGAGAGACTAGAAACAGGGAATTCAACGAGTTAATCCATGGAGTAGTGATGCAGGTTAAGGGTTCAGTGGTAATGTTGGAGAGGAAAGTCTGATTCTGAAATATTTTGCCTGTGAAGAAGTGGTATAGCTAGATTCACTGTTTGAATTTGGAGATGAAGAAAAAAATGTAGAAAGACCATTCATAGATTCCAAGCCTGGGGAATAATCAGAAATGAAAAAATTGGGATGAGAAGTCATTAGGGGTATGGTTGGGTGGGGAATTTGTGGATGATTAAATAAGTCTTAGACATGGTAAATCTGAGATGATGGGAAATCCCGTAAATAACATTGTTTAGAGGGTAGCTGATAATTAAGACCTGAAATGGGGCCGAGCGTTAATAGTGAAGATGAGAATTTAAGGCATTACCACCATGGAAAGGAAGTAAAAGCTTTGAAACCGAGATAACTTACTAGAATCCAAAAACGCAAAGGCCACAGACTATCCAGTGACACCTTGGCACGTTTTCTAAATAATTATCTTTCAGCAGCTTGTTTCAGTTTTATCAACAGGCAGCAGTAAGACTGCTGAGAGCACAAATATATTCTAGTTGATTGAGAAAGAATCCAGAGTCAGACTGGCCCTTTTCCTGGAGCAGATTATTGAACTCCCCTTAAGAAATTATTCAGGGATTTAGATGCAGGCTAAACAGCAAATCCTTCCCTCTTCCATCTTGTTACATCAATATAAATTAAAATATTGAATTACGATAATCCATATCAGAAGTATATACCTTCAGCTGTTCTTCTGAAGCCAGTGACAAGAGACAGTCTCTTATACATTGCTGACCATGTTTTGTGCCACGTCATCCTCCACTGCTTTCACACTGGACAGGAGATTGATTTAGGACAGCCGTCTACAGGCTGCTCCACTTTGTAAAAGATAGCCTGTAATGTACACCCCTCCCAAAAGGCTATTCTGTACTGGTTGAATCAATTTGCTTGTTTTTCTTGGAGAGTTTGGACTCAAAGACACAAAGGTAGAAAATTAGTTGGTAAATGGCAGAAGATATTAAAACAGATGCTAAGAGTAGATGTACATGGGTAGAGCTCATGAGTAGGGAGAATGGACATCAAAATATTAAAGTAGTAACATTTATGAGTTACTAGGACTCTTGTGCCTGGAGGCACAGTTGTGGTTATATCTTGAATGATGCTTGGATTCTTTGTGAGGCCTGACCATGCAGCTGCTGAAACCCGTTTCCTTTTCCTCTTTACTTCTGTATATATTCCTTATACTGACCCCTATCTTTGTTTCTTGTAAGCCATTTAGCATGCTTATCAAAAGGGTTATAGCAATAACCAATTAAGTAACAGGCACTCCCTCTTTTCCTTCTCCTTCTTCCCTGCCCCAAGCCACCAGTGGATCTAATTCCTCTAAGGAAAAGAGAGAGGCAGGGGAAGCGGGTGGTGCACCCATTTGCCCCTTCAGGTACCTGGGTCCAAAAGACAAACCATCAATGGAGGAGGGGAACACTCTGAAGCATATGTAAGATCAATAATCAAACTGAGACCAGAACGTTATGGAATCTTCCCAAGATGTTATTACAGGACTTGAAAGGAAGATTTGACATTGCATGTCTAGGGGCAGTGGTGAAGAAAACCAAAAGACCATTTTATGTTATTACTCTCACTGAGGTGAGACTTCTCGATAAACTAGTTATTAATAGTTATACATGCCCTTTTAAACTAGTTTTGCTTCTAAAAAAGCAAAAATATATAATTTCATAGAATATAAAAGAAAAGGATGATATGCTCCTCAATTTGAAATGGGTGGTTGTGAGTAAGGACACATATAGTTTGCAGCAGTGTGCATTCTCTGGGCATTCAAAAAGTAAGGTGGTCAGATGCATACACACACACACAGACGGACACGAGATTTATTTTATCTGAAAAATAACACCAGATCACCTGAGGTCAGGAGTTCAAGACCAACTTGGCCAACATGGGGAAACCCCATCTCTCTAAAAATACAAAAATTAGCCAGGCATGATGTCACATGCCTGTAATCCCAGCTACTTGGGAGGCTGAGGCAGGAGAATTGCTTGAACCCAGGAGGCGGAGGCTGCAATGAGCAGAGATTGCACCACTTCACTCCAGCCTGGGTGACTAGGAGCAAGACTCTGTCTCAAAATAAATAAATTTAAATTTAAATAAGAAACGGTTAAGTTCTGGTGCAAAAAATAGAATGAAGTTGTTATAGTAGCCCCCACTTATTAGAAGATATACTCTAGGACACCCTATGGATGCCTGAACCCTATATACAATGTTTTTTTTTTCCCATACATACATACCTATGATAAAGTTTAATTCATAAATTAGGCACAGTAAGTGATTAACAACAAAAATAATAAGATAGAACAATTAGTAAAATAAGGGTCGCTTGAAAACAAGGACGGTGATACCACGACGGTTATCTAATACACTGAGATGGCTGCTATAGTGACTTGTGGGCAAGGAGCATCTTATAGCATGAATGGCACTGAACAAAGGGTACATGCTACTCAAGAAAGGCTGCAATTTAAAATGTATGAATTGTTTGTTTCTGGAACTTCCATGAGAATTTTTTAGACCATAATTGACCATGGGTAACTGAAGCCCATGGAAATGGAAACTCCAAATAAGGTGAGGACTACGTTTTGCCTTTCTGCAGTTATGGGAAGAAGCTAACAGGGGAATGAGATTCATCATTTAACTTGATAAAAGAAGAACACTAGAGAATCAAAAGTTCAAGATTGCCAAATCATAGAAATGTCAGTCTCGTTGCCCTGCACTGCAGAGTATCAGCAAATTAAGAGCCCCAGTTCCCTCATTCGCCACGTTTTTATACTTGAGTGGTGGGCTGCCGTTACTGTTCTCGTGTTTCACTTTTGTTGCAGTTACCTGCACTGCACTCTCATGAGGACAGTTCTTGGAAAAGTCACTTCCATCCCACACTTGCTTCGTGCTTGGGCTTGGCACTGAGGAAGACACAGATACACATTTGACCTCATGATGGTGTTCTGGAAGCCAAAAGGATTCCTTTCCCCCCCCCCCCCTCCCTGCCCCACTAGGCTTGTGTTTGTGATTCTTATGAAGATGGTGAGGTGTATTTTATGGTGTTATATTCTGAGATGGCAGTCCAGTTTAAGTCCATAGGTAAGGAGCTAGGTCTTTGTAGAGAAGCTAAAATTATTGATTATTCTTCAGAGGCACAGTCTGAGACAGGCAAAGGAAAACTTGAAAAGCCGATTTCTACTATGGGTTTTGAAAAACCTCTCTTCTTTTGTGACTGTTCTTTGGGACTGGACTTTGCGGACTCTAAAATGTAAATTAGGAAGTGGATCTAATTTTACTCACTGTGTCCTGTGTTATTCTTGGCTTTGGCCCTCTAAATGGAAGCATTTCAATTGCGAGCAGACTTATATTGAATGCTGATGTTCTTTCCCGCCTTCCACCTGTGATGAGGCCTTGTTTTACTGAGTGGCTAGCCCTGCCAAGGTCCTTTGGGCACCCCAGAAGGGGATTGTGAGATCCACACGTCTGTACTTGGCGTGAACTTTTAAAGAGCACAGCGTCTCAAGTATATTGCTTACACCTGGCCTTGAACTCTTGAGCTCAGAGAGATCCTCCCACTTCAGCCTCCTGGAGTAGTGGAGAGCTAGGGTGCGCACCACCACACCCAGCCATTAGCATGGTTTTGTCATTGACAGTATATGCTCTAGAGCAGGGGTTGGCAAACTTTTTATGTAAAGAGGCCACGTAGTTAAATTGTTTAGGCCTCGTGGGCCATAAGGACTACTACTGCAATGACTACAATATGCTGTTGTGACATTAACACAGCTATAAACAAAGAAAACATATGAATGATAATGGCTGTGTCAATAATTAAAGGGACTAAAATTTGAATTTTATGAAATTGTTATGTAGCACAAAATCTCACAAAAACATATGAATGATCTTGGCTGTGTTCCATAAACCAAGGGACTAAAATTTGGATTTTGTGAAATTGTTATGTAGCACAAAATATTATTCTATTTAAAATGTGGAAATGGTCCTTACCCATGGGCTGTTAACAGGACAAGGCCCAGGCTGGATTTAATGACAAGAGATGTAGTTCCACTTCCTCTGCTCAAGGCATACTCGGGGTCCTAATACTGGTTTGTCAAACTTCACAAGTCATGTGACCTTGAACAAGTTAAGTTAATTCACCCAAATTACCCGCAGTTTCTTTACCTTGCCAATAAAACAGGTTGGTGTGGGGATTCAATATGAATCTCTTGCAGAACACTGCCTGACGTATAGTAAGCATTCAATAAATGGGTAGATATTATTAATATTTTACTACTGCCAAAAACATCTCGTTCTATCTTTTAGGATGTCCAACTCAGATCACTTTGGTACACGGTTTTGAATTGAGTTAGGATTTATTCTTTCTCCAGGTTTGTTTTTGCTTACTCTTCCCTTTCACAAGCATTCCATGCCCTTAGTAAATGATTGGGATTATAGATAAAGCACATGGAGTATTTAGAAGGTCTGTTTGAAATGTTGTAACTATCTAGAATACTGGAATGTGAGATTTTTTTTTCCAGAGGCATCAACAGTGGTTTTGCTGGTAAGCGTTAACATTAGGTTTATTGGTATCTGTTTATTTATAGAATGTGTAATTTTATTCTCTCAATATTCTAGCATATAAGGTAACTGGGAAGGAATGAATAAGCATAAACTTTTTAATCACCATTTACAATCAAACTCTCTTACCCTTATGCAAAGTGTAGAAAGGGCCCTGTGGCTGAAAAGTTTCTTCACTGAAAGTATACCATTAGAAATAACAAGCTTCTCTTTAAGATATACTATAGATTAGGGAAAGTTAACTCACCAATTCAGTTGCCCCTAACAAACTTTTAGGTAACACCTACCATGTAGATATTTTGAGGAGAAATGAGCTTCATTCATCCTTCATCATTTATCAGTTTGGGGCATAATATCCACTTATGACCCCTAATATCGTGCTTATTCCCATGACAAAATGTTCCTAAAACATTAATTTTGAAAGGTATTTAGGAAAGGGGGTAATCACTATGAAGTTTATATTGAATTTGACCTGATATACCTCACTGTAGGAAAGTCATACCATCACCCTGTTATTGGCAAGGCAGATGAGATAATAGAATGAATGAACTCTCTAACCAACATTTTCCCCTATGGTTTTAACTTTAATTGTTGCTGAGATTAATTTTCTTTTTGGTGGATACCACTGTGCAGCCTCAGCCTGGGAATGTAATGTTTTTCTGTTGGTTTTACAAACTTCGAACTACAGCATATGGTAAATACTACACTGCCCCTAGCTCATCCTGTGGATTCTGGTAATGTCTTCTAAGCTCCTGTGTCCTCTTTTCCCATCTTGAAAGTTTTCTTCTTTTGAGATAAGAGCATCTGCCTTCATTATTTTCCATAGAACTTTATACTTTCTATTTGCTGCCCTCTTCTAATCTATTTGGAATATCTAAGTTACTTAAACACTTACTGGCTGTAAATAACTTCATAGACTATTTATCTTGAGTTACCATCTGTTGATTTTTCCAAGTCACCATTAACTCCATTCTTCACTCACTTCCAATTAAACCACAAACTAACAAAAACCTCCTGTGGGCTAGAGGCTTTCTAGGTGTTTGTGGACTGAAGCACAAGTTGCTCAGGCGTTTCTATGACTATTGACACAGTGCTTTGCCAAATGGTTTGATTTCTTTTATTTCTAATTCGTTTATGGTTTTGCTATTACTCTTACCAATAGATATTAAGGTCTTGCAGGACAGTGTGTTATTTTCACCATATTGTGGTAACCTTTTACTTAGTCTTTATTATCTTTCTATTGTTTCATGTTAAATTTAAGAGTTATTTGTCAGCCCTGGGCCTTCATGTTTGTTAGATCTAGAGAAGGGGTTTTTGTTTTCCTCTTCTTAATAAAATGAACAGTCTTCCAGTTTTGTGTTATCTACAGGTCTGTATATCTTGCAGCACGATTCTTAATCTGGACCACGATAGATACTATAGAAAACAAATGAATCTAGCACTGTATTTCTCTGGCACTCCACTTGTCATCGACTTCTTATACTGTCAACTTCCATTTACTACTGCCAATGACCTTGCTCACAAAAACAATTTTACATTTTTATTTATTCTTTAGGAATAATGCCCAAATTGACCATACAAACTTTGCCTAGAGTTTTATGCAGAATAATATATGTCACTGCAAATTAAATTTTATTTGTCATATAATTGATTTCTCTCCCAATCTGGTCCATTTTGCATACTACTATGAGGCTGATCTTAAATGCCACCTTGGTCACATCACTGTCCTATGAAGATGAATCAGTTGGCTTTTTAGAGTCCATTGAAGCACATTCAAGTTTCTTAAAATGATATCCAAGCCGCTTTAGAACTTTGCTCTGATCTTACCTATCCAGCTGTAACTCCTGTATCTTTCAACTCTATTCTATCTTCATGCTTTATCGTGGATACCATCCATATTTTATTTCGGGTGGTTATGCTAGATTCAAAATGGCCTCAACTCTTTTACCCCCTCTAAATTTATGTGATATAAATAGATGAAGCTGAGTCACGCGTGGTGGCTCATGCCTGTAATCCCAACACACTTTGGGCGGCCGAGGTGGGTGGATCACCTGAGGTCAGGAGTCCAAAACCAGCCTGGCCAGCATGGCGAAACCCATCTCTACTAAAAATACAAAAATTAGCTGGGCGTGATGGTGGGCACCTGTAATCTCAGCTACTTGGGAAGCTGGGCAGGAGAATTAGCTTAAACCTGGGAGGTAGAGGTTGCAGTGAGCCGAGATCGCACCATCTGGCACTCCAGCCTGGGTGACAGAGCAAGACTCCATCTCAAAAAAATAGATAGATAGATAGATAGATGATAGATAGATAGAACTAATATATGATGATTGATATTGGGACATATGTTTTCTCTATGAGTGATAGAGGCAAGAGAATTTTCTGGAGAGATGAAGTGTTTAATATCATGATTGTGGTGGTAGTTCCATGGATATATGCATTTTCAAGACTTCAAACTGTACAATTGGTATCTTTCCATTTCAACATTTGTAAACTTACATACACACACATAGCGCACATTAATGTGCACTAGCAGTTCAGATATTTTAGATTTTATTATCTGTGAACCAGTATGGTCTGTTTTTTTTTTAATCTATTTTTGTCTTTTAAAAGAAATTATAATACCTAAAGTGCTCTAGAAATGTAATGTTTTCAGAGGCTTAAGTCCCATTTCTTCCATGAAATCTTCCCCAACTCTTCGAGCCCACAGAAAGCATAGTTTTATTTTTAAAAATGATTTCGTATGTACAAGTATTATTTCACATGGAAGGGTCCTACTTTCAGTAAGAAGCCTTTTGCTTCTATAGGATCATTTAACAGTGATTGGTTCATAGCAACTTTTTCAACTTTGAGCAGCTCAACTTCTGCAGAAAGCCTTAATTATACAATCGAGAATTCAAAGGAGGCTATAACAGTGAATTAAAACCATTATGCCCAGGTTGTTAAGATTTTAGGAAATGATTTTTATAGTATTGGCTTTACTTTAGTAATTTTTAAGGTATGATAAACTGGAATAGGGTCTTACGAATGAGAGAGTCCAGGGAACTTGGTGCTTGAGTTCCTAGAGGAGTAAGGGCTATTCTAATTAATAATGTTTGATAAAAAGGAAGGAGAGGCCAGGCGTGGTGGCTCACGCCTGTAATCCCAGCAGTTTGGGAAGCCGAGGTGGGCGGATCACGAGGTCAAGAGATCGAGACCATCCAGGCCAACATGGCGAAACCCTGTCTCTACTAAAAAATACAAAAAATTAGCTGGGCGTCGTGGCGCGCACCTGTAGTTCCATCTACTCGGGAGGCTGAGGCTGGAGAATTGCTTGAACCCGGGGGGGCGGAGGTTGCAGTGAGCCGAGATCGCACCAGTGCACTCCAGCCTGGTGCCTGGTGACAGAGTGAGACTGTCTCAAAAAAAAAAAAAAAAAAAAAAAAAAGGAAGGAGAGCTCAGAGTAGTTTCAAAAACTAGGAAGGGTCAGAGATTTTGCCCTACTTGCATGCCAACAAGTTAGTCTGCTGCAGTTTCAGTGATGTTGGCAGAACACACAAGACTCTGGGGTTAGAGACACATAACACTGTTATTCATGGCACAGTAAGCAGTATGAGCTTGACATTCACATTGTTTTCCTCTGCCCTCCAACTCCCAGAGTTGGAAAGCAAACCGAGACCAAGAATTGCGACGGCAGACCTAGGTGGATGCTGCACTCACGGTGGGTTTGTGCCATTGCTGAGGAATCCCATGCTTAGGGAACCCAAATCTTTTGTAATACACGGAACACAAAGCTGCCTGACATTTTGCCCCTAGAGGGAAATCTAATCTGTCTGCAAAGCAAACGAACCTGCTGTCTACTCTAGAGGAAGACACTGTATCTTCCAAGGTTGTTTTCTGTAAAAACATCCTTGAAAAGATAGTACAGGAAAGGCCCATCAGCGCCTCTGTTCACAAACTGCAGAAATGTGAGAAACCCATAGAGAATTGTCTGTAAGTAAGTATGTGCTAGCCAGAGGGAATAAGCTTGCACAAAGGTATAGCAGAGGTAATTAATTTATCTAGTGCTAATTGTAATCTGTATCATCTCCAAACTCTTTTGGGAAAATTAAGACAACACAAGTAAATGCCGATACTGAAAATTGAGATCAGCAGGCATTCGGCATCTACTAGATGACAAACACTGTGGGAAACATGAAAAGAAGGTACAACTCATGCCTTTTATTTGATCTGATGATAAGTAGCTCACACAAAGCCCACAGACTGCATGCAGACCACCTAACTCCTTAGTAATATCTGTGACTTTTAGGCTGATTAGAAAGTTAATTCTGAAGTGTTACCTCTAGATATGCCCATATGTTAGCATTTTAGTGGCTAAAAGTATTACCAAATTTTCAGTTGACATTCTTTCACTCAGTTAAATAGGTATTATATGTTGTAAAAAACAGATGTTTTGCGTATGTGTTCAATAAAGTTTTTGTCTTTTTAAATGAAATAAACACATACACAATTTTCTTTTTCTTGAGTTTGAACTCATAGATCAAAAAAAACTCCATACTAATGACATCTAAGTAAGAATTAATGGTTCTATGAACTTGGAAATTCTAGGTTAACTGTCAACGTCAAATTCAATCCCAGACCAAATTTCACTGAAATCCATTCAAAATGAAGAATAACTTGTTTCAAGGGATCGTGTTGACTTCCATTTTGTTTTTAGGAAGACTAACTGAAATATAACCAATCCCATTATTATATTCATAAAATCTTGATTCAGTAACGTTAGACATTTTATGAAAAATACTCAGCTTATTTGAAAGTTATCGTGGAGCAAAAGAAAAAGCAATGGGGGACTGAAGCATACATTCCTTTCCTTTAATACATCAGTGATATTTACAAAGATTTATTTATTTATTTATTTTTAGAACTATCTTGCATATACATTCTCAGAAGGGACAATATTTCCCCCAAAAGGGATGAATACTGGTTCTTGGGAATGTGGGTAGAAAAAAAAGTTAGATATTGCAATGGTTTGTAGCCTTCCAAAGGACCACAGTACATAAACAGATGTACAAGATATCTATGGCATTAAATTTTAACAGTAGAGGGCACTAGAAAAACACTTAAAAAAGACTCCCAGTGGGAGGAAGACAATAATAAGAAAAGGTTGAGAAACGCTGTGTAGGCTAATATTTTGACAAGTGCAGTGAGGTGGCAAATACAAAATTAAGCAAAGGTACTTATTTGTAATTCCTCTCGACTCTATTTATTTTGAAACAGGGTCTCGCTCTGTCACCCCAGGCTGGAGTGCAGTGGCATGCTTATGGCTCACTGCAACCCCAACCTCCCAGGCTCAAGTGACCTTCCTACCCCAGCCCCCTGAGTAGCTGGGACTACAGGCTCATGCCACCACACTCAGCTATTTTTTTTTTTTTGTGGAGATGGGGTTTCTCCATGTTGTCCAGGCCAGACTCAAACTCCTGAGCTTAAGTGATCCTCCCACCTCAGCCTCCCAAAGTGCTGGGATTACAGGCGTGAGCTACCATGCCCAGCCTCCCTCTCAATTTTTTGTCCTATTTGTGTTTCCATCTTTTTGTCTAATTACAATATAATAGTATTAAAGAATTTTAATAAAACAATATGTATAGTGTTATACATTTTTAATGTTTGTATATTAGGTAAATCATAAATATATTTTTTCAGTCGTTTACATATATTTACTTTTTCTGCATAGTCTTTATAATTATTTTTGTAACGACACAGTAAAATTCACTTGTGCTGTTGTTCTCACCTTCTTGTGCTTCTACATCTCTAAAAGTTCCTTCCCTGTCTTCTTTGCAATTCTACTTCTCCTGACTGCCTGTTAAAAGTTGGATTTCTCTGATCCTGGGGAAGGGATTAGGAAGACATTAGTCAAAGACACAAAATTTCAGCTGGACGACAGGAAAAAACTCAGAGAGATCTATTGTACATCATGGTCACTGTAGTTAATAACAATATACTGTGTATTCGAAAATTGCTCAGATTTTAAGTGTTCTGACTACTAAAAAATGGTGACATAACACATATGTTAAATAACTTGATTTAGTCATTCCACAATGTTTACATATATTAAAACATGGAGGGGTATGGTGGCTCACGCCCGTAATCTCAGCACTTTGGGAGGCTGAGATTGGTGGATCATTTGAGGTCAGGAGTTCAAGACCAGCCTGGCCCACATGGTGAAACTTCATTTCTACTAAAAATACAAAAAGAAAATTAGCCAGGGATGGTGGCACACACTTGTAATCCCCAGCTACTTGGGAGGCTGAAGCAGGAGAATCACTTGAACTCAGGAGGTGTGGGTTTTAGTGAACCGTGATCACACCACTGCGTTCCAACCTGGGCAACACAGCAAGACTCTGTCTCAAAAAAATAAAATAAAATTCATATCATTTACTCGGTGTGTGTGGGTATATATGCATAATTTTCACTTGTCAATTAAAAATTCTTAATTTTTTTTTTAAAAGTTGGGGTTTTCTGGAATTATATCCTCTATTCTCTCCTTCTTCTAATACACTTTTTCAGGGTAGGTAATCTCATCCACCATCTGATGACCAAATCAGATGGTGGATGAGATCTTTAGCTCCAGCCCAAAGTTCACTCTTGAATTTCAGACCCATATTTCCAACTTCTTTTTTGTTATTTCTACTTATATATTCCTTAGGTATATCAAATAGATCACATTTTCTCATACTTGTTTGCCTCTGGTCATCTAAACTCGTCTCCTTAATCTCACCCTCCTTCTCCTGCCCCACCAATTCCTATTGACTGTATTAATGCCCTTCAAAATGTCCATCCTCCCATTCACTTTGCTCTCTGGTTAGTTCAGGGTATGTGTCATTTAGACAGTTACGCTATTCACCTAAAAATTTCCCTGTCTTTTTTTTTTTTGAAATGCAGTCTCACTCTGTCACCCAGGCTGGAGTACAGTGGCGTGATCTTGGCTCACAGCAACCTCTGCCTCCTGAGTTCATGTGATTCTCCTGCCTCAGCCATTTGAGCAGCTGGGATTACAGGTGCCCACCACCACACCCGGCTAATTTTTTGTATTTTTAGTAGAGACGGGGTTTCACCATGTTGGTCAGGCTGGTCTTGAACTCTTGACCTCAAGTGATCCTCCTGCCTCTGCCTCCCAAAGTGCTGGAATTACAAGGGTGAGCCACCGCACCCAACCAAAATTTCCCTGCCTTTTGTTTAGCCATCTTCTGAGTCATTCTCCCCCAGTGCTGTCCAACAAGTCTTTCTAAAGTATAAATCTGATCAAGTCACTTCCTATTGTTTATAGTTGATATGCCCAGTACAGTAGCCACCATCTGCATGTGGCTGTTGAGTGCCTGAAATGTAGCTAATCTGAATTGACATGTGCAGAAGTAAATAGATACTAGATTTCTAAGAGTTAGTCTGATAAGAAGAAGGTAAAATACATAATTTAAAAAATACATTTGGTTGAATGTTTACTTAATGTATTAAAAATCAGTTTGGCCGGGCACTGTGGCACAAACCTATAATCCCAGCACTTTGGGAGGCCGAGGCAGGTGGATCGCTTGAGCCCAGGAATTTGAGACCAGCCTGGACAACATGGTGAAACCCTGTTTCTACAAAAAAAATACAAAAATTATCCAGGCATGGTGGAACACACCTATAATCCCAGCTACTCTGGAGGCTGAGGCAGGAGAATCACTTGAACCTGGAAGGTGGAAGTTGCAGTGAGCCGAGATCGCACCACTGCACTCCAGCCTGGGCGACAGAGTGAGACACCAGCAAAAAAAAAAAAAAGAATTTCACCTTTTTAAATTTTTTAATATTACTACTAGAATATTTAGCATTATTTATGTGGTTCACACTTACGTCCTACATTTTATACCTATTGAGTACTGCCAGCTTATAGAATAGCGTTCATGTTCCATATCATAGAATTTTCGTCTTTCATTGTCTGACCACCAATGCCTAGTTCATTTCAACTTCTGCCAGCTATTGAGCAAAGACAGCTGGGCTTGGTATCAGACTCATCTGAACTCATACCTGGGCCTATCCACCCCAGTTGAAAACATATAGTACTTATCTCAGTGTGTTGTGAGGATTAAAAAATGTAACAACTGTAAAGTGTCTACTGCATGAAATTTAATTCTCCCAGGTACATTCTAGCCATACCAAACTACCTTCAGTTTTTCTTTTCTTTCTATTGAAAGAGCATGGGTTATTCAAACGTGTCTGTGACCTTAATGAATGTTTTTTTTTCGGTGGGGAGATGGAATCTCACTCTGTCACCCAGGCTGGAGAGCAGCAGTGCAATCTTGGCTCACTGTAACCTCTGCCTTGCAGGTTCAAGTTCAATTGATTCTCCTGCCTCAGCCTCCCGAGTAGCTGGGATTACAGGCGCCCACTACCACGCCTGACTAATTTTTTGTGTTTTTAGTAGAAATAGGGTTTCACCATGTTGGCCAAGGCTGGTCCCGAACTCCTGACCTCAAGTGATACACCTGCCTCAGCCTCCCAAAGTGCTGGGATTACAGGCATGAGCCACCATGCCTGGCCTCTTAATGAATGTTAAAAGTACACAAGCCTCTTTCCATATTTACTCAATGGGCTCTGCTTCTATTTTTCCTGTTTTCACCAAATAGTAGACCTGAGAACCTCAGTGTTTCTCTTCATTTTTTTTTCACTCAGTACCCCATCCTAGAGAGTTTATTTTAAAAGAATAAATGGTGGCCGGGCACGGTGGCTCATGCCTGTAATCCCAGCACTTTTCGGAGGCTGAGGCTGGTAGATCACCTGAGGTCAGCGGATCACTTGAGGTTGGGAGTTTGAGACCAGCCTGACCAACAGGTCTCTACTGAAAAAAGAAATACAAAAAATTAGCCAGGCATGGTGGCGCATGCCTATAATCCCAGCTGCTTGGGAGGCTGAGACAGGAGAATCACTTCAACCTGGGAGGCAGAGGTTGCTGTGAGCCAAGATTTCGCCTTTGCACACTCGCCTGGGCAACAAGAGTGAAACTCTGTCTCAAAATGCAATAAAATATATATATTTTAAAAAAAGAATAAGTTATTATAATATAGTAGAAGTCTCAAATGAAATGCAGAACATAATCAAAAAAGGTGTTTAGCTTGCTCACGTCCCATAAGAAAATGTATTTTCAATTGTGATTTCATACCCCATAGTTAATTCTTTAAACAAAGTAGGATTTAGATTTATCTTTGGAATAGCATCAGAAACAGTGTCCTCTCCCTCTTTCCTCCTTCTTCTCTTAACCCTCTTGCCTGCAAATGTCATCTATCTCAGACTCACACATTTAGCTACCCTTAAAGTAGCCACCTACTTAGGGTCCTTTTCATCAGCTAGGCCAGTTAGGAAGAGTGGGCTGAGCTCACTGGGGCTTATGCATAGTGTCATAGGGACTTTCTGGCCGTTGACACTTTGAGACAAACACTCTAACAAATGTTAAAAGTTGTTTTTCACGGCCAGAGTTGTCAAAGATAGGAGGAGGGTAACACATTTTAAACGCTGTTTCTGTTAGAAATTTCCATGAACATCTTCTGAGCGTCCCACTCATGGCTCTTAACAGTTCTTTCCCACAGGAAAAGTTTAGACACACAACAGCATTCTAAAAGGAAGTGGGGACTCTGGCTGATGTCTCTAAAATTTAAAATGTGGCCTTTCAGATAATGTGGTCACCTTTTCTTTATACAGTGTCAGCATCTCAAAATGGGAAAGGATATGGATTAAGTAAGAATTGAATGCAAATGTGTTTTGCAAATAGTGTTTTCTAAGATAATTGCAGATGATGGTTGAATGCCGAAACTATTAATACAATCAGTATTTAACCTTGTGTAACTCCGCTTCATCAAATCACACCCTGCACATTGATTGCATTAAGCCGGGTCAGTGGTTTCTTGCTTAGGAATATCTTATAAGAATCTTAACAGGAAGGCAGCAGTAGCTGATCAGCTCCCTGTTTATTTGCATACTGAGCGTGTCATCAATAATACAAAAGACAAGGTCTTTAAGTTGAAAGAACAGTGGGATTGGCATGAATTTTGCTTAATGGTGCATAATAAGCAAAGTAGTCTGTGGTGCCACAAAATGACAGGATCCATTATGTTAAAACAGATATATGTCTTTAATTTAGGGATATTACATAAATCTACAGGAGTTTTCCCCTTTATTTTCCTGTAGTTTAACTTTAATTGCTCTAAGATTAATTCTGATTTCTCTCTTTGTCCAGAGGGTGATGAGACTGGTGTGATGGATAATCTTCTAGAAGCCCTACAGTCAGGTGCAGCATTCAGAGACCGGCGAAGCGGATTCCAAGGAATCCAGGTAAAACCCATTCCACCTTACGTAGTATTGTAAAATGTGAATGTTCAGAGCAAAGAAACAACACCGAAAAAAAACAAAAAAAGAAAAATAAAAACACTTCCTCATGAAGACTTTTTTTAACAGTTGATCTCAGCTCACGTGTGAAATCTCGGCACGCATCTACATGATTGCAAGTTTCGACTTGGTAAATGTGTCCTCAAATAACTGTAGACTTTACAACAAAAATCGGAAACAAGGACTCCCACTGTGTTTAATATTAAATATTTTAATTGTTATTTTATGAGCGTGTGGTTTAGGTGGAAAGTAGTTTAAAACCATAAATGTAATTAAATCATTAAAATTAATTGGCCCTCAGGATATCACATTAGCTTTTCACAGGTAAGGAAACTGAGACAACACCTGTTTCTAGAGACCATTTTGGTTTTGCAGCGCAGTCTGTTCTCTATGATCCATGTTAATAAAGGGAGGAGAAGCACAGAATAATCCAAGATCCCCCCAAATTCCAAAGTTTTTGTTTTTATATTTGATTATTAACAGTTAAAGCCATGCTATGAAAATAGATCTCAGGGGAAGAAAAAGCATAAAGGAAGTAAAACAACCTCCCTCACCCAAGTGAACTAGAAAGTTGTCCACTGTCTCTGTTCATACCCTATGGCAGAAGTAAATAATGTAGTAGCTCCTCTAAGGATAATCCAAGTCGGCTGAACTGTCTACCTCCTCTCAGTAAGGTCTTCTATTTTTAGCTCATATCTTTCTTGAAGTAGAGAAGGAAATTAGGTATGTTGATTTTAAGAGTCCTCTTCATGGGCTATAAAGCTATATGGAGAAGTAAATGAAAAAAATGAAAATTAATAGCAAATATGTAAACTCTATTTAATTTAGATTAATAAGATTTTCCTCAATACCCTGCATTTCCAAAAATGTTTGTATTTGGACTGGAAGTTACCATGTGTCATTTAATGGAAATTGGTAGCTCTCAAAACCATTGTATGCAACAAACAAGTGAGAGAAATGGGACCCAGAACATAGTTGTCCAGGAAAGCTTTTGGCAGTGATGACCTTCATGGCAGAAGACAATATCAGTTATATTCATCTTTTTCACATTTGGGGTGAATCCTGATGGATATTGGGTAACATCTTGCCTCTGCTATTCATGGACGGTCCCTGGGAGATTAGCCTAAAGATAAGATTTGATTGAGAGGGGAGAGTGTTTTGGTTGGAGTATAAGACTACTTTTATGTATACGAATGCATCATAGATGGCCTACAAAAAGGGTGGAAGACTGGAGAAAAAAAATGGAAACTGTATTTATATGTTCATATTCATTTTTAAGGTAATGCTGCATGCCAGAATACCAAGAGCACTGCTCATCTATAACTATGAGGCAGCCATTCAGCCTTTATCTGTAAATGAGAATGTTCTACCATGCCATCAGAGGCCCCTTACCACCTCGTAAGAAAATAAAAACCTTCACTCCTCTTCTTGAACTCTCAGAGCAATACTAGTCAGTGAAAGGTGAACTGAAATAATTTTGGTGTCAATTCAGTTCTCTGTTAGCAGCTGATAAGTAAAAACATGTTATTCTGGGCCATAAAAGAGCTGCCATAATTTTTCTAGGCTGTTCATTTTTAAAATGCACATTTGCTAAAGCCCTTGTCTATGAGTCTCACACCTCATACTTATTATAGAAAAACTGTACTGGAGAGAGAGATTATTCCATGGGGTTTCTGTGAGTTTGGTACTCAAGGGAATATAGTGTTGTCAACTGTGAAACACCCAGAATATATTCACAAACTGCATAATTTTATACTACTGACTCCAAGTAATCTAAATTGGGATTTCCTTTGGTTTGTTGCTGGAGTGCCTCCATGAACACATAGGGTTAAAATATCACTTCGACTTAGCTGTGGCAGTCCTTCCAAGTGGCAGCAGCCAAAGCAAATGTTCAGAGGTAAAAAAGAAACTTGAAAGGCAGACAATGGTAGTGGCTGGGAAGGCACCTTGGTCATCAGTAGAAGAGCTGGAAGTGAGGGGGAGGGGACAGAAGGCGCAGAGTTCACAAGTCTGCCTACAAACCTTCTGTTTACCTCTTTCTTTCTTTTTTTTTTTTGTTGTGAGACAAAGTCTCACTCTGTTGCCCCAGGCTGGAGCGCAGTGGCGTGATCGCGGCTCACTGCAACCTCTGCCTCCCGGCATTCAAGCGATTCTCTTGCCTCAGCCTCCCAGGTAGCTGGGACTACATGTTTGCCTGTGTATAGAAGAAGCAGAACCAGGGACTTTTACAGATTTCCTCTTTGTCTCGGCCCTTCCTAGTTAGATCATCTTTTCCTGTCAGTCCCCTGTTAATTTTTACATTCTTGGCACCCCTATTTGTTGCCTTTCCAAGATCCCACTGACTTGGTATTGTTAAGCTTTCCCTGTTCAACATTGGCATCCTTATTTTTTCCAACATCTCTACTTCAACATGATGAGATAAAAGCAGAAAAACCAAATTATAAAGAAGGCTATTTCCTCCCAAGTAAAGTGAAATAAAGGAAAATCAAAAAAAACTAAAATTCAGAGTAAACCACAATCAACAATGATGTACTTACTGCTCTGCTTGCCATTTCCATTACCATTGCTTATAGATGGGAATTACTGTTATGTAAAATACACAGCTCTACCATTGTGTTTCTAACGGTAATGTTTTTATTTATTTATTTATTTATTTATTCATTATTTTTTTGAGACAGAGTCTTGCTGTCTTGCCCAGGCTGGAGTGCAGTGGTGTGATCTCGGCTCACTGCAACCTCTGCCTCCCGGGTTCAAGAGATTCGTGTGCCTCTGCCTCCCCCAGTAGCTGGGATTGCAGGCACGCATCACCATGCCCAGTTAATTATTGTGTTGTTATTTTTTTCATTTGTTTTTATTTTTATATTTTGAGAGAGAATCTTGCTCGTCACCTGGCTGCAGTACAGTGGCGCAATCTCAGCTCACTGCAACCTCCACCTCCTGGGTTCAAGTGATTCTGCTGCCTCGGCCTCTTGAGTAGCTGGGAGTACAGGTGCCCGCCACTGTGCCCAGCTAATTTTTGTATATTTAAGTAGAGACGGTGTTTTGCCAGGCTGGCCAGGCTGGTCTCAAACTCCTGACCTCAGGTGATCCACCCGCCTTGGCCTCCCAAAGTTCCGGGATTACAGGTGTGAGCCACCATGCCCAGCCGAATTGTTGTATTTTTAGTAGAGATGGGGTTCCACTCTATTGCCCAGGCTGGTCTCGAACTCCTGACCTCAGGTGATCTGCCCACCTGGGCCTTCCCAAATGCTGGGAGTACAGGTGTGAGCCAATGAGCATAGCCATCTAATCGTAATGTTTTTAATTTCGTATGTAAACAAAATGAGGTGATAGTATTCTTCATTACAAAATCAAAATGTTAATAAATGATATGATTAGTTGCCTAAATTATACATCACCCACTCTGAGCCTGTGCCCCTCCCCAAGACCTACCATATTTTGTAACTCACAAGGAGCTGCCAAACATTGCCTCTGACCCATTCAGCAGAATGTACTCTTGCAGTTAAGGGTACCAAAAGGCATTTCAAGGTACATGATCATGTCAGTAATGGTAATTGAAAATATATCTGTTTAACAAAAAACAAAAAGGCTGGGCTTGGTGGCTCATGCCTATAATCCCAGCAGTTTGGGAGGCCGAGGTGAGAGGATCGTTTGAGCTCAGGAGTTCGAAGACAGCCTGGGCAACATAGCAAAACCTCATCTCTACAAAAAATACAAAATAATTCCTCAAGCATGGTGGCATGAGCCTGTAGTCCCAGCTACTCAGGAGGCTGAAGTGGGAGGATTGCTTGAGCCTAGGAGGTAGACGTTGCAGTGAGTGGAACCACAGCCTGGGTGACAGAGCCATCGTGTCACTACACTCCAGCCTGGATGACAGAGCTAGACCCTAACTCAAAAAAAAGACAACATTAACTGGTGTAGCACGGGCCCCCAGTAGTTGGAATGTACACAGGTGATAAATAGCCACTCTGGTTGCACTGATGCATACTAGCTGAAGATTAACCCAGATCACAAGCTTTGCTGATGTCAAAATCAGAGATTAGGAAATGAGCCCTTAAATATTCATTTATTGTACGTCATCTGCTGTGTAAAAGGTACTATGCTACACATGATGAGGGATGATGCCGAATAATTAAGATTTCCTTAGTTATAAGACCCTGTGTATTATTATAGGAAAGTTAAAAAGCACAGAAGACTACAGAATAAGGCACAAGATACTATGTATTAAACAGGAGGTGTTAATAACATACTATGTGACTTCAGAGGATGGGACTAGCATGCATTATTGGATATATCAGAAAAATAACCATGGAGGAAAAGACTTTGACGGACTAGTAGGGATTCCAACAGTGAGAGCTGGAGGTGGGAAGCTAGTGGGCATTTCAGTCAAAAGAAATGCCATTAAGAACAACAGAGGCAAGAAATTTCAAAGCATTTTTCGGCACTGGCAAAAAGTACAGAAGAAAATAGGATATATATAGTATAGATGTATAGAGATACTTCTGGAAAATTAGGTTGGCTCCATATCATTGCTTGAATGAGAGACTAAGGTGTTAACTTACAATTCTTTAAGCAATGGGCATTTATTGAAGGTTTTTAAGCAGTGGAGGAACACAATTGAAGTTATGCATTCGAGCATTTAATCTCAAGGAGTATAAGTAGTGAATTAGGAGTCTATGGTCATATTCTTGGAGATAATTTAGAGGTAGAAGGGTAGCCAAAAGGTAAAGATAATCCTAGGGCTGTGAGCACGATTGGCTGACAGGACAGTTGGGTTACTAAACTATTAAGATCAAAAAAAGAGTAGTGATAGTAGAAGATAAATTCAGCGCTGGGTAAGTTAAACTGAAAGTGATAGCAGAGCATTGAGGTCCAGAAGGTTCTTGGAAATGTAGATATAGATTTCATGACAAAATGGATTCTTGACTATTCTGGATATAGTGTGGATATGGAAGAGATTGTTAGAGGGAGTTTCTAGAGAAAAGAGAACCAATGACAGAGCCTTGCAAACACCTTCACTCAGGGGCTAAAGAAGATAGACAAGGAGCAATTGGGCAGGTAGGAGGAGAATCCAGACATTATTGTCCTAGAAGCGAAAAAAGAGGGAAGTACTAAGAAGGCAGGAGAGGTGAACATTTTTAACAATGACTTATGCTCTGGTGGAATAAAAAAGGATAAAGACCAGCGATTAGCTATTTGGGAGCTTTCTAGTGACTTTTTCAAGAGCATCCTTTCAATATTGTGATAGAACTGGGAAGAGAATACAGAGCTATCCAGAGTAGACGGCAAGGCTGTAGGGAAAGATCATATTCATTCAACAGTTGTGCAGTCTTATTGAATGCCTCCTCGGTGCCGTAGACCGAGTTAGGTACCGAGGATACAAAATCAAACAGGACGCTTGCCTAGAGGAGCTCACATACTGTTTGGGAAAACATGAATATAAACCATGTGATCAAATTACAATGCGATCTTCTATGAGCTGTAATAGTGATAGGAACAGTGAGCCCGGCAGCATAGGAGTTAGAGTAACCACTCCCAACCCCCCATCTCTCTCCTTTGTGTCTATGTAAGATGGGCTATACTTTCTAGCAGTTTGGTGGGTGAAGGCACATCTGATTTTTCCTTAACAACCTATTATGGATTTATCTTTGTGAATTTTGCTAAATCTTTCTCGACCCCGTGTTGTTACAGCCTTTGTTACCACTTAAGATAATAAGTTGCATATGTTTACCGTCCACTTTGTAAAGAATTGCACGTAAGCATCTCCTTACTGTGTCATTGTAAGATCAAAGGTAAGCTTTAGAGGAAAAAAGAAGCACATAGAGAGACACCTTGCAGGAGGGAAAACCACTCTTAAAATACAAATACACAACTCCACATCTGTTTTATTGCCAAATAGCTGTACATACTTAGAGCTTGCTGCTTTCTCTTTCTTCAACCAGCCTGACTTTTTCATTCTTTGCCCACTGTAAGTAAATAGAAATGGGCCTGTCAACAATAGGTGGATATCTAACTTAGCATTTTGGCTATGACTGGATTTTGATATATAGTTCTAGACATTAAAAAAACACACAAGAGAAGCATTATGAAGAAATGAAACCAGGAAACAATAAATGTATTTTGGTCTTTAGAACCGCACAGGGCAACCAAGAAACTAAATTTCAAAAATCAGGAGCAACTCAGGAGACACATGATCCTAGTTTTATGTATCAGCAAGATAACAGTATAAATGAGAAGGTATAATTTACCATTTGAGAACAGATAGGGGACAAGAAACAATGTTGTACAACAGAGGGTAAAAAACCTCTCTATGTATTAGGGAAGAATAATTTCACAGCAAAACCAAACCCACATTTCCCCAGGCCTCACTGCCTCACGTAAAAAACAAAACACAAATTTTGCTGGCTCTTGTCTCCACATACACATTCAGGACCTCATCTGCTTTTGGGGCTCTCTGAAACATTTCTGGGAGTTCCTCAAGGGGCATTTCACAGAAACAAGCACACACCACTGTTCCTCCACCTCTGCCATAAGACCCTGCCTTCCACGCTTGCTGTCTTCTCCAGGCAGCGGGGACTCCGTGCCTTCTCAGTGCCAGTTTGACAGCGGTCATTGGCAAGTAGGAGGGAAATGCCTCTCTCTTTCTTTTAGTGTGGCACTCCACCTGTGTACCAAGAAGTACTGCTTCTGCCTCTAGACTAACACTGATAATTTTAGAGAAAGAGCTTTCGACTTCAAATGACAGCCTCCCCCCCGCCCACCGTCACCATAGGATTTGACCCAGGGGCAAGGGCCAAGGACAAGCTCATATCAGATCCCATGTAATACTTCAGTATCATCTTGATGACCAAGACCTGTTGTGGTTTTGTGCTCATTTTTGTTTTAATATTACTAGGTCGTGCTGGTCATTCATTCCAAGCTGTTTACTCTTTCTCCTTGAAGATTAGTTCTTCTTCATGATTTTCTCCAGTCTCTATTTTATAAATGTCAAAATTTTTTTTTTTGAGACTGACTCTTGCTCTGTCGCCAGCCTAGAATGCAATTGCACAATTCTCGGCTTGCCACATCCTCCACCTCCCGGCTTCCAGCGGTCCTCCTCCCTAGTCTCGGCGAGTAGCTGGGACTACAGGCATGCGCCACCACGCCCAGCTAATTTTTGTATTTTTAGTAGAGACAGGGTTCTCACCATGTTGGTCCAGGCTGGTCTCGAACTCCTGACCTCGTGATCCTCCCACCTTGGCCTCCCAAAGTGCTGGGATTACAGGTGTGAGCCACCACGCCCAGCTAAATGTCAGAATCTTATACTAGCACACTAAGCCCCGTTTGGTCTATAATACATTCATTATATTGTAATGTACAATTAAAATCTGGTTTAAAAAGTAGTTTAAGGAAATAAACAAATAAAAGCATGACATTTATCCAAGTAATGCTTATTGATCAAATACTAGGGGCCAGGTAAAGTGCTAGGGCCTTGGAGTACAAACATGGCTCTTGCCCTTAAAAACTAGAGTCTCATGGGAAAGACATACATATGATATAAATTTTATAACATAAGTGTGGAAAATGTGCTAAAAGGAGCAACTAACCACCTGGAGAATTCAAGAGAGGCTTCATGATGAAAGTGGCCTTTGATCTGTGTTTGGAAGGATGAAATAGTAGTTTGGGGAAAACAAGAGGGACAGACTGTCCAATAAAGGAAATGATAAAAAAAAAAACATGTGATAGAGATATGAAAGAGTAAAGTGGCAATGACGAAAAGTTAGTTTGTTGTAGCTAAGAGAGCCAGCAGAGGGTTTAAAGTAGAGAATTATATTATATTAGATACACACACGTACGTAAAAGAGGTTCAGGCTGGAGATCGATTTCGGGGGTATCTGCATGTATGTATGGTTATTGAAACCTTGGGATCACCCAGAAAGAACATAGAGGATTGAGGATGGTACATTTGGGAATTATAATATTTAAGAGGCAAAATAGAAAAATCAACAAAGGATACTCCGAAAAAGAAAAAAAAAATTAGAAAGGGAAGAGAAAAGCAGTAAAAAGTGGTACCTAAGAGCTGGGCATGGTGCACCTGCCTAGTCATCCCAACTGGTAAGAGGAATGCTAAGCCCAGGAATTTGAGACCAGCCTAGGCAACATAGTGAGACCCTCTCTAAAAAACAAACAAACAAAGAAAAGGTAGTACCTTGGAATACCAAGAGAGTAGAGAAGTTTCAGGATGGAGAATTAATCAACATAGTCACATCCTATACAAAACCTAGGTGGAATGACAAAGTGATAATTGACCAGTGGGCTTGTCAACTAGTCCAGATTACACCTGACCTTTTCCCAAAGGTCAGTACAACTGGTGAGGGCCAAGAGACAGGTTATTTTTTTTTGGTGAGGGGGGAGGTGGAGACGGGGTCTCACCCTGTCACCCAGGCTGTAGTGCAGTGGTGCGATCACCGCTCACTGCAAGCCTCAAACTCCCAAGCTCAGGTGATTCTCCCACCTCAGCCTTCTGAGTAACTGGGCGACAGGTGCATGCCACCTATGCCCAGCTAAATCTTTTTTTTTTTTTTTTTTTTTTTTTGGTAGAGTCGGGATTTCATCATGCTGCCTAGGCTGGTCTCAATCTTGGGCCCAAGGCATCTGCCTGCTTGGCCTACCAAATTGTTGGGATACAGATGTAAGCCACTGAGCCGCGCCAAGAGCCAGGTTCTAAATGTGTTAAACAATGAATAATATATTTTATACCCTGAATGCTGAGATTTGAGGGGAAAGACAGGTAGTGAGAAGACAATGAAAATATAAACTGTGTCTCTTTTAGAGATTCTGACAGAAACATAGACACTCCCATGATCTTGAATGGAATTGTCAGTCACTAATGATTATGCCAAATTTTATATATGATGCACCCCCAATTCAATTACATTTGTTGAGCATCTACTGTGTGATTCAGCTAAAATACCCTTAGCATGCCTAGTGATTGGCAGTTGTGCGAGATGTAATTCATAGCCTCCAATGTAGAGTTTTACTCTCATAAGTTAAAAAATGAAGAACATTAATGGCTTATACAGAGAGGGACTGGATTGAGGGTAGAAGAGAGAGTATTCTTGAGTTAACTGGATAGAAGAGGGTAGGATGGAAAAGGTGCCAAAAATGAATAGGAGCTGGGCACAGTGACTCCCCACCGTTAATCCCAGCACTTTGTAGAGCCAAGACAGGAGGATCTCTTGAGCCCAGGAGTTCAAGACCATCCTAAGTAACATAGGGAGACTTTGTCTCTACAGAAGTTTTTATCCGAGACAATTAACCGGGTGTGGTGGTGCACACCTGTGGTCCCAGCTACTCAGGAGGCTGTGGTGGAGATCACTTGAGTCCAGGAGATTGAGGCTGCAGTGAGTGTGATCATGGCACTGTGCTCCAGCCCCAGTTGACAGAGCCAGACTCTGTCTCAAAATAAAAGAGGGACAAGGTGTGGGGGGGAGGGGGGGCCACCTTAAGAAAATCTTTGTCAACTTTAGAATTAACTGGTTTGCAAAGGGTGAAAGTCAGGAGCAGGTGGGTCATAGTACACATGTAATTCTTTGAGAGGAGGGAAGGAGGTGGTTGAGTAGGGGTAAATCACATCTCCTTATGCTAGCCATTTAGTGTTCTCTGAAGCATTAGAATCTAGCAAGTCTTGAGAAGTAATAAACATCCAGGTGATAGTTAATAACATGAGGGGTGGGTCGGACAATCTCAGGAGAATGAATAGACCAGTAACCATAAGACAGACTCTAGAGAACAAACGTTTATGGCAGTGATCTCACCCCTGGCCTACACACTGGTATCACTTTGACGTACTTCTGAGAAATTACCCATGTCCAGTTTGTCTGAACCAATCAAACTGAAATCTAGTAGGATTGGAGCCTGGATGATAGCATGCTTAAAAGCTATTTAGCCAATTTTAATGTGCCCTCAAAGTTGAGAACCACCAATTTATGGGACTAGCTCAGAAGGTTGGAGCCCATGAAAGAGAGACATGAAGGTACTGCTATGGAGATATGGGGGAGAAGAAAGACTATTGTGGTATCACAGGGCCCAAAAGAGAAACGGGCTTAATGGCATCAAATGTAGCAGAGATTACATGGACATAGAGTGTGGAATAATAGAGATGGGAGACTTTAGATGTGGCGTAAGGGTAGGAGGGGGGGGGGGGGGCTTAGAGGTAAGAAATTACTTAATGGGTACAATGTACATTATTTGGATGGTGGTTACAATAAAAGCCCAGACTGCACCACTACAAGATATATCCATGTAATAAAACTGCCCTTATACCCTTTAAATGTGTACAAATTTATAAACATGTATCTGAGAGGATGCATGAAATAAGGATTGGGAAGGGCTCCACTGGATTTCACTAACAGAAATTCATTGGTGACCTTAGCCAAAACAGTTTCAGGAGAATCTATTTAGAGGGAGAGGATAAGAAAGGGATAGAAGTCAGATTGCATTGAGTTCTCAAATGCTATTAATCTTGAAGACCACTTAATGTAGTGTCTTTTTTCATCACTTCATATGAATCTTGTGATGAAGTGTGTACCTGTACTGATTATATAATTTTTGTTTGTTCCCGTTTTCTTTTTTATTTTTAAATGAAAATTCAATTTTACTTTTGGGACAAACATACACATGTTTTAGCTAATAAGATCCAGGTTTGCGTTAAGGAAGCTGGAAACTGAAGATTGCTATGTGTAGTCTGTCCTTGATTATTCCTTGACTATTAGAGAACAGATTGAACATGGACTATTTATGTCCTATTTATATGCAAAATTGTTCTACGTATTGATGATGCTCTCTATAGAAATTTCAATCACTCATTTGCTTCTCTGTTCTATACAATGTAATCATCTCTGCTGCACATTTCCTCAGTGGTGAGCCTTGCAGCAAAGTAGGAGATAAGGTCAATTCGAGTTGATTTTTATGAGAATATGAATATAACAGGCTTCCTTTAGTTATTGGAGTATGGGATAAGTTAGGGGAAACAATTATGCAGCAATAAATTTATCTTGGTAGTTTTAAGTTCATGTCAAAAATTCACAGACATGCTAATGTTGGTAGCTAAGCTCACATAACTACCTGCTTATTTACAAACCTGCAATTCAGGAAAAAATGGTTGGGATGTTATATGGCAAGTGCGTGATGCCAGTCTAACGAGAGCAGATGCTCTATGCGTTTGCAACTACAAAAACCAAAATGGTATTGCAACAGATTTGTCGTAAGTACCTTAAAATTTCTAGAAAATTAAGTGCTTTTACAACTAAAGAAAAATAAACATTCTAGTTGGTGACCTTGATTATGGGAAAATTTCTCTCATATGGGCTCATTTCTATATTATTAAGTATTTTCCTAACTAGGGTTAAGAAATTTTAAGCTCCACTTGATTTACAGCAGAATCCATCTGCTTTCCCAGTGGACATCCCAAGACAGCCAGATTTACTTGGACGTGAATGTACTTCCAACCCTTCAATTTTCATTAAACCTTTGGACACACCTCTTCTGTGTATTAAAATTTGAACCTTACTCCTGGTAGTTCCTTTTCCTTGTGCCCATTAAAATGAGAAGAGTGGAAGCTGAAAGAAGGAAGGAAGAAAGCAATGGGTATCTTAAGTGCCACAGTTGTTTTGTTTTGGGTTTTGTTGTTGTGGTGGTTGTTTGTTTTGAGATAGGATCTCCCTCTGTCACCCAGGCTGTAGCACAATGGCGTGATCATGGCTCATTGCAGCCTTGACTTTATGGGCTCAAGGGATTCTCCCCACAGCCCCTCAACCCCACTGTCAGCCTCCCGAGTAGCTGGGACTACAGGCTCACACCACTATGCCTGACTAATTTTAATTTTTTTTTGTAGAGATGGGGTCTCGATATGTTGCCCATGCTGATCCTCGAACTCCTGGGGCTCAAGCAGTCCCCCTGCGTCGGCCTCTCCAGAGTGCTAAGATTACAATCCTGAGCCACTGAGCTCAACCCCCTGTACCCTTTTGAAATTCCATTTCTTCTATTATTTCTTGGTATCTTTTGCATTTGCAAAATATCTTGAATCTAAGATAGTGCCTCACCTATTCGAGGAAACCTTTTAAAGTTATGCTTAATGTGAACTCTCTTAAAGATATATTAATAGATGATACAAAGTATTAAAATACTATAACTATATTCTGCTATTTAAAGATTGTGATTTATTTTTAGCATCTAGCACATAACTCAATATAGTATATGCTTTTGATAACTGCTTGTTGAATACTTCACAATTATTTTAACAAGACTAAATCTACACAAAAGCCTTTTTAATATATTATACCTAAAGCTATCTCTGAAGTTTGAAATTTGAGGGATGGAGGAAATAGAAATTTTATTCTACATCACTGTAAATGAAATCCCATTAAAGCTGAGTTTTTATGAGCAAACTCGCATGTCCTATGTATGTTACCTTCACATGACCTTTCTACTCAGTAATGTTTATGCTTGACAAGTAAAGAAAAATACCGACTTTATATAAAAACCACAAAATAACTGTATGCCATTACTCTTACTCTTACATCCATTGTGTTTGCATTTGACTGCTACCTCTGTGTCATTCTCAACTCAAATCATGGTTTGTTCCACTCCCACATGGCTACTTAGAGGGCAAATTCCTAAATACTACGAGAGAAAATTAAAATTGAGTGGCAATAATATTCTTTTGTTTCAGCTTTACATCATCATTTGCCAATACTATTATGCTCTATAAGATAGGGAAATAGAAATTAGTGAATTTCTTTAGAATATCAGTAAGTAATTAATTGCTTTTCCAACTGTCATACCTATCTGCTCAGAAGAACAGATCTTTCTCGTTTAAGAGTTTTATTCAGTTCTAAGTAATAGTATGTAGGACTATTATAAGGATTTGATCTGTTTGTTTGAGGGACTTCTGGAATCCAGGATGGTATTTTCCCTTTCCACTTGGGAAGGTTTTAGCTTCAGATTTAGGTTTACTGGTCTGTTCTATTGTTTGTCTAGTATAGAAGTAGTATACCACAAGCAATACAGTACTCTCTGGGCAATGAACAGGAATTTTTTTTTTCCATACATTATTCACAACTCTGCAGTGGTTTCAGAAAGTCAGTGTATATCCTGGACACAAAGAAATGAAAAACACAAAAAGATAGGATTTTCATATACTTCTTTGGAAAGTTAATACCGTTGTGCATGGATTTCATTTTTATTTCAGTTATAATACCTGTTAGAGCTTTAGCAGCCTTATAGCTATTAATCAAAAGTGTTCATGTTTATCTTATTTCATAATAAACTGATAGATTATCTTCAAATACTTGGAGCTAAACTGGGAAGGAATGTTTGTATCGGGAGGGGTAAGCAATATGATTTTCTGTGGATAATCCAGTGTTTCTTTTTAATTATTGTGACATCATCTCAGTTGTCTATATCAGTACTACCTTATGTGGCAGAGATAATGAGAAATGACAGCACTTTGTACATAATATTTGTGGATTTTAATTCTATTGTCATATCAACCATAAACAATCATGAATTGAAAAAAAAGGACTTTAAAAAGAACTTTTCTAGTAGGTAGATTTATGGTCCAAATTTAAATAAACTCTTTTGCACCTAGAAGAGCATTAAAGAAGCTCAGTCAGTAGTCCTGAAAACCCAGAACATGGAAGCAGCCAGATGATGCCCATCCTTAGTGACTGAGTATAATAAATTAGTGAGTAATGGACCAAGATAGAAAATAAATTTAGAAATGAAGTCGCAGCATTATGTGTTTCTAGGAAATTATTAGAGAATGTTTTAAATGTTGAATTTCCATGGGATACAGGTTGGAAAGGCAAATATCACATCTAGCAATTTAAATAATTTTTTTAGTTGCCATAAACAATATTGATCAGTTTGCATGGCTTATTTATTAGAACTGAAACTTCCTGGCAGGGGAATATGCAAAGCACTGAGAAAATGTTATGGTCAAGTTGAATGCTGTCCCCACAGATTGTGAGAATTATACATTATCCCTTTTTCACTTTTTTCCTACTTCCCATGCTTTATGGTCCTGAGGCTTTTTGCACACCACTTTCCTCATTTTGTTCTCATGATTCAGAAGAATAGTATCTATTTATCTCCCTCACAATACTGTTTCCTTTCGCTTCCTCTCCTCTCCTCTCCTCTCCTCTCTTCTCCTCTCCTCTCCCCTCCTCTCCTCTCCTCTCCTCTCCCCCTCGCCTCCCCTCCCCCTCCCCTCCCCCTCCCTCTGTTGCCCAGGCTGGAGTGCAGTTGCATGATTGATCTTGGCTCACTGCAACCTCTGTCCCCCACAGTTCAAGCGATTCTCATGTCACAGCTTCCCGAGTAGCTGGGATTACAGGTGCCTGCCAACATGCCCAGCTAATGTATATTTTTTGTTTTTTTTTAGTAGAGATGGGGTTTTGCCATGTTGGCCAGGCTAGTGTTGAACTCAGGTGATCTACCCACCTCGGCCTCCCAAAGTGCTGGGATTACAGGTGCACCACACCCAGCCCCTCACAACACTGTTTCTCACCTCCATTGCCCCAACCTGATATTCTACACATTAGTTGTGGGTAAGAAAAACAAGGGGAAAAATTAGGAAAATATAGTTGTTTAGGCATTGTTTGAAGTCTTTTATCTCTCTTAAGTCTTAGCATTCTGTCTCTTTTATGGGGGGGAAAAAAAAACAAAACAAGAGTAACGATACACAGCTACTCCAAATAAACCTTCTCTTAATTTATGTAAAATTGTTCTAATCTTGTTGGTGGGGGTGGCGGGGGAGAAATGTTTAAAAGGAATAGAGAAGAATTCCTGGATGGAATTCTTGGTTCCCAGCCTTTCCGGAATTATGACCTCATCACCACTGGAATTGACAAGTGTTTGTGATAGTGAGTAAGGCATCAAGTAGATAATTAACCTTTTGTAGTTCTATGTCAACGATTTCATCAATTAGTATATACAATTGCAAAATGACTACATAATTATTTTGCTCTCAAAAAGTCGACACTCTTAAAGAAACTTCAAAAGGAAAAAATATCTTTTCATAAAAGTTCCTCAAACCACAGTGCATATTTATTTACATTTGACAAGTGTAAATGTGTTTAATGAAAAGGAAAAAATTCTGGATTTCAATAGGTAGAACAGGTTGGTAGGTTTAGCATTTTTTATTTTTGTCTCTCCAAATTCAGTCAAAATAGTTCTTACTAAAACGGGTCATACTTAAATTCTACTCTAAGGAGAGTTCTTTATTATTAAGGCATGTAAAACAAAAACTAAAAAAAATTTAAAGCACTTCCCTTATAACCTAATTGATATGTTAATGTTTTTCTATAATATTTTGAAAATGTACACCTATGTGCATCCACTTTTTTTTTTTTTTTTTTTTTTAGCTTGGAGGCTCACTCCAGTAAAAGTAGGACTCTGTAGTGTATGTGTTTATCTGTTTACCTAAACTGAAGTATGGCCCCAGGAAAAAAGCATATTTGATTGATTGATTTGTTTTTTTAAAATCAAATCATGCAAATCATTTTAATTATGCATAACTTCAAAACTACTACTTAACTCCCATTCTTGACAATTAAATAGGTTTTGTTCTCCTAATTAGCTGGGTTATAAAAGTTAAATGTTAAAAAAAAAAAAAGAACATGAAAGAAGCTCAGTTTCGAAGGATGGGCTCTTTCCTGGACCCAGTAATAGGTGGTACATGTCCTGGCATAATTGAAGGTAAAAAGGGTAGTGATTAGGTAGAATTCATCACAGAGTATCACTTCCTCTGTGTCCAAAGTTGCTTTTGCACCAATTAGCTATGACCTTTTCTTCTAGCCTTGGGGTGTAAGATTACTAGAGGCAACAATTTCTGAAATATTTTCTTTCTAATATTAGTTAAAGCAAATTTCCTTGCAGAGCTAACTATTCTTTCATGGTTTTTGGTTTTCTTTTTTTTTCCCCTCCGTCTGCTGCTTCTTTCCACTAAGCTGCTGAATCTTTTTGCTGAGGAATTAAACGTAATGTTTCTAGAAACATTAATAGCTTGTGCCCTTTTCTGAGTGTCCTACTTCAGAAATATTGCAGCTGCAGTGGTATTACGTGCTATCATTTCTTCCTGTTTCTCTAGCAGGGGAAGTTCCAGCTTTAAGGTAGATCTGAGTTCTTTTATTCCTGGCTTGGGTCTCAGAGATTTTCTTTTTCTCAATGAGGTGAATGCCTTAGTCAGGGTTTTAAAAGCCTATTGCTTCTTTGTCAACTTATTTCATGTTGGTTCACTATGCAGCTCATAGTAATAATGGAGACTGGGCAAGAGTCTAACTGGAATAATTACAGAATCAAACCCTCCTGTTGGAAAAGCAACCCAAAGCAGGGGGCTGTGTGAGTACTGTCATGGTAACCTCACCTCTAGAGATAGATGATGGGTGGCGCGTTAGCTCTGTATGTAACAGGGAAAGTCCTCCACAGGCTGTAAAATGTTGAAAGCACAGCTAAAATGAAAACAAACCGCTGTTACTTTTTTTTTTACGGTAGTTTGGGTTATAGGACTACAATGTGGCCAAATGAAAACGTTTTTTAATTTGACTTGCGTTGGGGCAGAGAATGGCAGGGCTTTGTTGAGGCTCCCTCCCTTGTTAATTTCTTTCCCTCCGAAGCATACTTTTTACATGGTTCTTCTTTCTTTTCCCATTTCACTTGTCATTTTATTTGTTTTCAATTTGAATATCACACTATTTATGCAATAGTCACTGCTTTTGAAGTTCATTTTACAGAGCTGTAAGTTTTATTGAGACAAAAATAATTTTCTAAAAGCATTAGTTGAGAAAATTAGTTAAATCCTTTTCAAATAATAGAAGAAGGCAGATTTGACTTACTCGATTTTGACATCTAATTTGAATCTTTTGTACTTGTTGTCCTGAAAGCTGCTACTATTTGTTAAATTTGAACAAGTGGAGAGAACAAAACAGACATAGTAGAATATTCTACTTAACTGGCTTTAAATTAATTTTAGATTCCGCAGAACCTCATCTTCATTATTAAAGTCAGAAATTCAATATGTATTCCAAATTGTTCTACTCTTCTAACTCCTTTAATAATGTCAAAATTTTATAACAGAGAAACAAGGGAATTAATATTTTGTTATGGTATAAATGTGTTTCTAACATAATATGAAGTTAAAAATTATTTTTCCCACACTTACGACTCCTCACAGCTAATTGAAACAGAACTCACATGAGTAATTTATATTACTGACTACCTGCCACTTAAGCATTAATGGAGACTGAGCAAGAATATAAATGAATAATTACAAATCAAACCCTCCTTTTGGAAAAGCACCCCAAAGCAGGGGGCTCTGTGAGTACTGTCATGGTAACCTCACCTTCATGGGAAGAGAAATAAAGTTTTGAAATAAAAGGAAATAGGCCTACTTTGAAAAGATTGTATATCATTAACAATTTTTGTGTTTTATATTTTCCTAAATAAGCTAGTTTTAAAACATATAAACACATTAAGTTGGAAGTGAATCTTACCAATGCCAGCACTAGTTATAATTCATGATTAGCACTGGGGCAAGCTGGTAATTTGAAAATCTCACAGATTTTTACTGCTGTTTGTACCCATCTATATCAACTGTACCAGGGATAAAATAATGATCAAAGGACTGAAGGCTTAATATAATAGCTATTGTGCTCTAAATATCTTTTATGCTTTGACATTAAATGTCTCTATTGCCTTCGTATCTACTTTCAAAAATCTACTACCCATTCCTGATAGTATTTAACCTGAGTTATTAGTCCTTTGACAGTGCTGCATGCTACTGACAGTATCTTTTAATTTGCTTAATTTCCTGGCATTTGCTATGTTAATTTTTTACTTTGGGACTTTTTAATGCCAGATTTGTGCTTAAAATAGAAAAGCCCTCTACTAATAAGATTTAGTCATATCACCTAAGTACTTCAGAGTTGTCCCAGATGTAATAGGGAGAGATAAAGAAGGGATCACAGATAATAAGTTTGCCCTGCTTTCTGCCAAAGTTATTACTGCAAGCTTTAAGTCTCAGGCTTTTATTGATAAATATAAATACAGGTTATGTAAGGAAAGCCTATGCCTATTGTAATAGCATTCAAATCAGGTTTTAGTAATTGCTTTAGGCCGTACTGCTCTGTAACCAGTCCCAAGGCAATTGGAAAACAGGTATTTGTTGCATAATCTGTTTTTATTACAAATGCTTTTTGTTTTAGGATTTTTGTAATTAAAGTAATGAAACTAAATAATACTTTCTGGTTAACTAGCCGGTAAACAACTTTACATAATATAGATGTATTATATTTTGTGAAACCACTGATGGTCATTCAAAGGGAAGATTGTTGGAAGGTAGTATTTTCAATTGGTTACCAGGCTTTTAACAAAACAATTCCTATTATAATCCTAGGAAATGTCATCTGACTAAATCACCACTCAAATGACAAGCAAGGAGTGAGAGCTGTAGCCAAGGGACAAAGAGTCCGGGAAACCAGTGTCTGAATGAGTCCCACCATGGTGCCCTTTAGCGGGTCCCATTGTGCCCTGGGTTAGCACCTTTCACCATTGCTTATGAAAATACTAGCATTGAATGATGCTGTATGTATTACATTCTACTTACTAAAATTGCTTATGCAATTTCAATTGGCTATGGTATTTATCATTTACTGTCCTCTGTATTATATAGCATGGTTAAGCCTAAGAAGCAGCTGCCTTTTTTTTTTTTTAGTGGATCAGGCGATTGTTATGTATTGTGTGAATATCAGTCCAAGTTTCTTGAGTGCTGTGGCATCTAAATGAAGGGTAGTAAATAAACATTAGGCTCTTAAAGTAAAAAGACTTTTATGCGATTCTTCAAATTCTACATTGCCTGGAAATAAATAGTGGCTATTGGATCCTTTTATTTTAATAAAATTTAGATATATTCACCTGCTGTGAGCACATATAAATCTACACTTTAATGTTAATGGAAGTTACACATGCATATCGGAGAGGTAAAAATCTTAGAAGATATTATAAAATCATGTTATGTAGCTCAGTTTTTACAGTAGATTAGAAATGTAAGGGGCATCTCTGCATGCCATAAATTACTATGCATACATTCTTTAACCTACAACATCCTTGAATAAATAGCTTTAGAATCACAGGCTTGGTTAGTTTCTTTTGAAGTATAGGGAGGTGGTGGATGTGTTTTAATTATAAAAACCTCTTGGAAAATCTGACACGGTAAAAGGAGCTATATTATATGTACACATATGCAGCTCCTTTGGTATTTGGTAAGACACTAGTAGCCAGTCTCGTATTTTTCCCACTGTCTGCTCAGGCCGTTTTAGGTCTGAGACTTTCTCATTCTGTAAGGCCCCACCGCCACATAACTTCTGCCCTGATTCCTTCGATTGCATAGTCTCTTTTCTTTCTCTTTTCATTTTCCAGGAGAATTTGGGAGCTCTTATGTCCACAGTTTACTGAAGTGCTATAATTATAGCCTGTATCTTTTATTAACATACTTACATGCTATGCTTTTCTGTGGTAGCACAGAATATTAATGCAATTAGCACCCTTCCTTAAGATGTACTGTCCATTTTGAATGACAGCTTTAAGTCACAGGATAAGGCTCCTATACAATGGGCTACTTTTTTTTTTAAGGAAGAAGGGAAGATTTGTGATTTTTAAACAGTGAAAATTTCTAGAAAATCTTCCCGTTGCTAATCCTCCCAACCCACCCAAAAAAAGAGCAAGTTTTGACATTGAAATTTCAGGAAATCTTCATACGGATAGCACATTTTCCACACTTTAAAAAGTTAATCCGTAAGTTAATCACAATGAGGACACCCCTGCTTATTTCCTACAGTGGCTAAGGAGATAAAGTGAGATGGTGAATGTGAAACTTCTTTGAAACTTTTTAAGTGTATTTTTTAAAAATTTGAGTAGAGCTTTAAAGTGTTCAAAGATTATTATCAATACTATATTAAATCAATGCCACTTAAACCCCTTCAGTGGCTCCCATTTCTTCTAGGAGAAATTTAAATTTTTTACAGTAGCTCAAAAGGCTCTGTCTGATCTGACATGTATATCCATTACCTGCGTCATCTCCAGCAGTCCAACACTGGGAGGAATGTGGTGTCCCTTACATTTGAACCAAAGACTGTTGTATTAAGAGACGGAAGCATTGTTTTGGTGCAGATATCTTCCAGTATTTCTCTGTCAAACTCAGCCTTTGGTAAAATTAAAGCAGGATTTTGATGTTAGAAGACATGATTTGGGATTTCACTTTTTATTATGGTTGTTTTTGGTGTTATTACGAAAATAGGTACAATGTTACTGGATTCATTTATATCTATTATATAATTGATTAAAGTAATGAACAATTAAAACATAAGCAATAATTTATAGGGTGTTAACTCATAGCAGTAAAAACAGGATATTGAACTTACAGTTGCATTGCCTGTTAGACACTTCTGATATAGAATAGGTCTGATATTTTCTAAATGGAACAATTAAAACAAATCTTTTTTCTTGAGACGGAGTTTTGCTCTGTTGCCCAGCTGGAGTGCAGTGGCGTGATCTCAGCTCACTGCAACCTCCGCTGCCCGGGTTCAAGCAATTCCCCTGCCTCAGCCTCCTGAGTAGCTGGGACTACAGGTAGCTGGGACTACAGGTGCCCTCCACCATGCCCAGCTAATTTTTTGTATTTTAGTAGAGACAGGATTTCACCATGTTGCCCAGGGTTGTCTCAATCTCCTGACTTCATGATCCACCTACCTTGGCCTCCCAAAGTGTTGGAATTACAGGCGTGAGCCACCACACCTGGCCAAACAAATCTTATTTTAAAGTATTCCTCTCCGCATACTCCATGTTCCAAATAATTATAAGAAAACCTACTGCTTCTGCTATTACAAGTTTACAAAGCAATATAAATATTGCCTGTAACCTGGCCTTCATAGTTCAACTGTAGACTTTTTTTTATGACTACATCTATAATGTGGAACATGTTTATTTTCCTGGCTAAGCTATGCAATTGTAAAATTTTTGAAAGAAAAATTACTTTGGATCAAGGACAACCAGCTCTAGCAGTTCAGGTTATTTTTTTATCTCATTATTTTTCAATCTAGGAGAAATATTTAAATATATAACACCAATATTTTGCTTGGATAGATTAAAGCTTCAGATGTTTTAGTTAGAAATGGACTGCAAAAATAATATCTCTTAAAAAAAGAAACCAATATAGTCAAGTATGCATCTAAGAAATACAGCTTGTTCATACATCTTACAATATCTCTATAAAGATTTTCATGTTGTTGTTCTGATTGAAGTGTTCATTACTAGAGACAAATGTATTTTTAAGTCTTGTGATTAAGGGGCCACAGCCATCATCGCTCTATTGGAGGCAGAAACATAATATTTTAGTGTTTGATTTGCTTTCATGAAACTTATGAACAGAAGCTCTCAGTGTCTACGGTGTGTCTTCAAATGACAAATTTAGCATGCTGTAAAAAAGTGATACTAGGACTTTCCTGCTGAGGGGTGTCCAGAGTTTGACCATCTTGAGAAATCACTGTGGGTAGATTCTTATTCTCAAGTGCTAGAGGTTCTTGTTCTCTCTTTTATATTTGGTTTTGGCGGTGACCAACATGACTGCGAAAGGGAATTGTGCCACATGAAGAGGACACTTACTGAATTACAAATTCGTCAGTACCCCTTTTTTTTTTCTTCTTTTTTTTTTCTTTAATTGCATTTTAGGTTTTGGCGTACATGTGAAGAACATGCAAGATTGTTACATAGGTACACACTGGCAGTGTGATTTGCTGCCTTCCTCCCCATCACCTATATCTGGCATTTCTCCCCATGCTATCTCTCCTCAACTCCCCACCCGCCGCTGTCCCTCCCCTATTTCCCCCACAACAGACCCCAGTGTGTGATGCTCCCCTCCCTGTGTCCATGTGTTCTCATTGTTCAACACCCACCTATGAGTGAGAACATGCAGTGTTTGATTTTCTGTTCTTGTGTCAGTTTGCTGAGAATGATGGTTTCCAGGTTCATCCATGTTCCTACAAAGGACACGAATTCATCATTTTTGATGACTGCATAATATTCCATGGTGTATATGTGCCACATTTTCCCTGTCTAGTCTATCATCGATGGGCATTTGGGTTGGTTCCAGGTCTTTGCTATTGTCAACTGTGCTGCAATGAACATTCGTGTGTATGTGTCCTTATAGTAGAACGATTTATAATCCTTTGGATATATACCCAGTAATGAGATTGCTGGGTCAAATGGAATTTCTATTTCCAGGTTCTTGAGGAGATCACCACACTGTCTTCCACAATGGTTGAACTAATTTACACTCCCACCAACAGTGTAAAAGTGTTCCTATTTCTCCACATCCTCTCCAGCATCTGTTGTCTCCAGATTTTTTAATGATTGCCGTTCTAACTTGGCGTGAGATGGTATCTCAATGTAGTTTGATTTGCATTTCTCCAATGACCAATGATGATGAGCATATTTTCATATGTTTGTTGGCCTCATGTATGTCTTTTTTTTGTGAAGTGTCTGTTCATATCCTTCACCCACTTTTGAATGGGCTTGTTTTTTTCTTGTAAATCTATTTTAGTTCTTTGTAGATTCTGGATATGAGCCCTTTGTCAGATGGGTAGACTGCAAAAATTTTTTCCCATTCTGTTGGTTGCTGATTCACTCTAATGACTGTTTCTTTTGCCGTGCAGAAGCTGTGGAGTTTGATTAGGTCCCATTTGTCTATTGTGGCTTTTGTTGCCACTGCTTTTGGTGTTTTAGTCATGAAGTCCTTGCCTACACCTATGTCCTGAATGGTTTTGCCTAGATTTTCTTCTAGGGTTTTTATGGTGTTAGGTCTTATGTTTAAATCTTTAATCCATCTGGAGTTAATTTTAGTGTATGGTGTCAGGAAGGGGTCCAGTTTCTGCTTTCTGCACATGGCTAGCCAGTTTTTCCAACACCACTTATTAAACAGGGAATCCTTTTCCCCATTGCTTGTTTTTGTCATGTTTGTCAAAGATCGGATGGTTGTAGATGTGTTGTGTTGCCTCCGAGGCCTCTGTTCTGTTCCATTGGTCTATATCTCTGTTTTGGTACCAGTACCATGCTGTTTTGATTACTGTAGCCTTCTAGTATAGTTTGAAGTCCAGGAGTGTGATGCCTCCCGCTTTGTTCTTTTTGCTTAGAATTGACTTGGCTATGTGGGCTCTCTTTTGGTTCCATATGAAGTTTAAGGTAGTTTTTTACAGTTCTGTGAAGAAGATCATTGGTTGCTTGATGGGGATAGCGTTGAATCTGTAAATTACTTTGGGCAGTATGGCCATTTTCACAATATTGATTCTTCCTAACCATGAAATGAACATGGAATGTTTCTCCATCTCTTTGTGTCCTCTCTTATTTCGTTGAGCAGTGGTTTGTAGTTTTCCTTGAAGAGGTCCTTTACGTTCCTTGTTAGTTGTATTCCTAGGTATTTTATTCTCTTGGTAGCAACTGTGAATGGCAGTTCATTCTTGATTTGCTCTCTTTAAGTCTCTTATTGGTGTATAGGAATGCTTGTGATTTTTGCACATTGATTTTGTATCCTGTGACTTTGCTGAAGTTGCTTATCAGTTTCAGGAGATTTTGGGCTGAGACGATGGGGTCTTCTAGATATACAATCATGTCCTCTGCAAATAGAGACAATTTGACTTCCTCCCTTCCTATTTGAATACCCTTTATTTCTTTTTCTTGCCTGATCGCTCTGGCTAGAACTTCTGGCACTATATTGAATAGGAGTGGTGAGAGAGGGCATCCTTGTCTAGTGCCAGATTTCAAAGCGAATGCTTCCAGTTTTTGCCCATTCAGTATGATATTGACTGTGAGTTTGTCGTAAATAGCTTTTATTATTTTGAGATATGTTCCGTCAATACCTAGTTTATTGAGGGTTTTTAGCATAAAGCGCTGTTGAATTCTGTCAAAGGCCTTCTCTGCATCAATTGAGATAATCGTGTGGTTTCTGTCTTTGGTTCTGTTTATGTGGTGGATTATGTTTATAGACTTGTGTATGTTGAACCAGCCTTGCATCCCTGGGATGAACCCTACTTGATCATGGTGGATAAGCTTTTTGATGTGCCGTTGCAATCGGTCTGCCAGTATTTTATTGAAGATTTTTGCATCTATGTTCATCATGGATATTGGCCTGAAGTTTTCTTTTCTTGCTGAGTCTCTGCCGGGTTTTTGTATCAGGATGATGTTGGTCTCATAAAATGATTTGGGAAGGATTCCCTCTTTTGGATTGTTTGCAATAGTTTCAGAAGGAATGGTACCAGCTCCTCTTTGTATGTCTGGTAGAATTCTGCTGTGAACCCATCTGGACCTGGGCTTTTTTGGGGTGGTAGGCTCTTAATTGCTGCCTCAACTCCAGACCTTGTTATTGGTCTATTCAGGGTTTCAACTTCTTCCTGGTTTAGGCTTGGGAGGATGCAAGTGTCCAGGAATTTATCCATTTCTTCCAGGTTTACTAGTTTATGTGCATAGAGTTGTTTGTAATAATCTCTGATGATGGTTTGAATTTCTGTGGAATCAGTGGTGATATCCCCTTTATTGTTTTTTATTGCATTTATTTGATTATTCTCTCTTTTCTTTTTTATTAATCTGGCTAGTGGTCTGTCTATTTTGTTGATCTTTTTGAAAACCCAGCTCCTGGATTTATTGATTTTTTTTGAAGGGTTTTTTGTGTCTCTATCTCCTTCAGTTCTGCTCTGATCTTAGTTATTTCTTGTCTTCTGCTAGGTTTTGAGTTTTTTGACCTAGATCCTCTAGCTCTTTCAATTTTGATGATAGGGTATCGATTTTAGATCTCTCCTTTCTTCTCATGTGGGCATTTATTGCTATATATTTTCCTCTTGACACGGCTTTAAATGTGTCCCAGAGATTCTGGTATGTTGTGTCTTCATTCTCGTTGGTTTCGAAGAACATCTTTATTTCTGCCTTCATTTCATTGTTTATCCAGTCAACATTCAAGAGCCAGTTGTTCAGTTTCCATGAAGCTTTGCGGTTCTGAGTTAGTTTCTCACTTCTGAGTTCTAACTTGATTGCACTGTGGTCTGAGAGACTGTTTGTTATGATTTCTGTTCTTTTGCATTTGCTGAGGAGTGATTTACTTCCAATTATGTGGTCAATTTTAGAGTAGGTGTGATGTGGTGCTGAGAAGAATGTATATTCTGTGGATTTGGGGTGGAGAGTTCTGTAAATGTCTATTAGGTTTGCTTGGTCCAGGTCTGAGTTCAAGTCCTGGATATCCTTGTTAATTGTCTGTCTCATTGATCTGTCTAATATTGACAAGGGGGTGTTAAAGTCTCCCACTAATATTGTGTTAGAGTCTAAGTCTCTTTGTAAGTCATTAAGTACTTGCTTTATATATCTGGATGCTCCGGTATTGGGTGCGTATATATTTAGGAAGATTTACCAAGCAAATGGAGAGCAAAAAAAGCAGGAGTTGCAATTCTCATTTCTGATAAAATAGACTTTAAACCAACAAAGATCAAAAGAGACAAAGAAGGACATTACATAATGGTAAAAGGATCAATGCAACAAGAAGAGCTTACAATCCTAAATATGTAAATACCCCTTTTCTAGTATTCCAGAATCATCTGACGAAAATGATTTTGTTCAGTTCCATTTTCTAAAAAATAAAACGTAAAATACAATGGACATAGACTTCTGGAGTGTTCTGAGTCACCCCATGTGAAAAGTCATGGCTAAGATTGTTTGTATACCTGGCACATAGCATGTCATCAATAAAGATTTCTAGAATGAATACATGAATTTTCCAAATAAATGCTCTATTTTATTAATGCTCTATTTTATCCCTCTTGTCTTCCCTCTTTTCTTGGCCAACTTCTTTGAAATATATTGCCATCATATATTTTTTCTTTTAAAATGTTTTCTGTTATTAAAGATAATGTATGTTCATTGTGGAAAACGTGGGAATATATAAAATATAAAGACAAAGGAAAACATATAGTCTTAACTTCCAGAAGCAACCAACTTTACGTTTTGTTTTTTTCTTCTATCTGGTATTTCTATGCATATTTTACATTGTTCATATTATACTGTATACAAACTTGTATATATTACTTTTTCACTTAAATTTATAAACATTTTTATATATTAATGAATATCTTTGTAAGTATCCTTTTAAATGGTTGTATATTATTTGAACATAAGAATGTATGATAATTCACTCCATCCGTCCTTTAAATTGGAAATTGAATTTGTTTCTATTTTTTTCTATCATAAATAATGCTGTTGTTAACATTTTTGTACATAGAGTACACATACTATATGTAGAAAATAAGTACAACTTTTTCCTAGAAGAGATTCAAAAAGTAAATGAAATGAAATTAGAAATTTTTACTACTTACCAGATGCAAAGCATAATGAACTTGGGTCAAGTCGGTGCATTAAATTTGTAATCACTGATTTGAATATATTATATTTATATTATATTATATTTACATTCTTTTAACAAATATTTTAATATTTATTATAGCCAAACCCTGCTGGTACAAAGATAGACCTTACCCCAAAGGAATGTACTGTCCTGTATGAGAAGAGAAACACAATAAATTAACTGTTAGGTTGAGCCATATGATTTTGTTTGACCTATGAAAGTATTTATTTCATGTGATTCAATTTAAAATAATATAGAATGATAAGGGTTAATATTGAAGCAAGTACATGGTGGCTTGGGAACACAGATAAGTAATTAGATCTTCCAAAGAAAGATAACACAGATTATTGCTGCTTATTCAGCAGAAATAAATTTAAATGAGGGAACTTTTATATCTGTGTAGGTGTCTGTTAGAAAGCTGCTAGGTCAGACTCATGCATCAGATTTATGGTGTTCTGTAACATTGCAGCACAGGGAACACTTCACCTCTCTGAAATTCCACTTTTCCAGCAACTGTACCTACCTGGAAATGCTATCTATTTCTTTAAAGTATGGCGGTAAACCTGAAAGTAAGCATAAGCAAAAGCAAAAATATCCCTCAATATGCAAAAGAAATGTGATCAAGTCTTTAAACAGCAGCATGTGGACTTTTATCAAAAGAGAGTCTATTTAAGACTCACTGGAAGAACTAAGATGTGATAGTTAATATCTTGACTATAGTGGAAGAGGTGAACTAATTATCAAAGCAGATAAGTATTCCAGAATCATCTTAAAAAACAAAAAGCAGAATACAGAACTGTTTATAACTGGTCTCAAAAATGTAAAAAAAAAAAAGTATATGTATATATATATATATATGTAGTTGCTCATTTAAAAATTGGAGTGAAATGCACCAAAGTATTAATAGTCTTTGTGGCTATACTGTGGTGTATGAGTAGTTTGTACTTCCTTCACACTTTTTATAATATTCTTCAGTGACTCTGTGCTGATTATATTATTAGAATAAATAAAACAGTAATTAAAATTTGTAAATGAAAAAGATCTTTAAGCATAGAATAGTTATGGTTTATTTAGAGAAGAAACAAATAGACACACCTCAAATATGACCTACAGACCTTGTAGTTATAGCACAGCACAGTATTTGATGTTCAGGATACTTGTGTGAATTAGCAAAAATGTATTTTTTGAAATTTTATTTATTTATTTATTTATTTATTTTGAGACGGAGTTTCACTCTTGTTGCCCAGACTGGAGTGCAATGGCGTGGATCTTGGCTCACCGTTAACCTCCACCTCCTGCATTGAAGCAATTCTCCTGCCTCAGCCTCCCAAGTAGCTGGGGTTACAGACATGTGCCACCACGTCCAGCTTATTTTGTATTTTTAGTAGAGACGGGATTTCTCCATGTTAGTCAGGCTGGTCTCGAACTCCCGAGCTCAGGTGATCCGCCCACCTCGGCCTCCCAAAGTGCTAGGATTACAGGCCTGAGCCACCGTGCCTGGCCCAAAAATGTATTTCCAATAGATTGTGCTTATGGAGGCAGCAAAGTGTACAATATACCTTCAAAAGATTTCTATAGAAAATGGCTAAGATAAAAATTGTTGCTGTGTAAGATGTATAAACTGTGCTATCCAGATCAACTCATTGTGTGAGGTTTCTGGATAGCTGAGATCCTCTTTTAGGTTTTCTATTTTAAAATGAAATTACTCAGCAGCTGTTTGTCCTATTAAATTATGCAATATTATTATACCTAAGCTTCCTGTCCTAAGTGTCCATAGCTATCTATTGAGGCATTATTCTCAGATGCCCATGGCAACAATTATTTATCTGATTATTGTTCTTTTGTAAATGGCCCAGGTATAAGTTAAAATATGTTTTTTATCAAATGTGAAGTTTCTACTGTTTGGTGTTGCATTTGTTCGTTGACCCTTGCTTTTTTCAGATTTTCACAAAGTAAGAGAATAAATATTTACATATTTCCAAATGATTGCAAAATATTAAAATCCATTCATAAATTATTCAAGCTATTGGGAATGTTTTCTGCGAAAACATATACACCATAAAGAATAATGTATTAGAATGGCTTCAATTGAAGCACAGTTGTTACTCATTCCTCTCCTCTTAAATGTAATAATCAAATAATACAACAACAAAACCAAATATAGTAAAAATGAATTCACTGCCCTGGGTGAAGAACCTTCAATATCTCTTTATTGGGCCGGGCGCCATGGCTCACGCCTGTATTCGCAGCACTTTAGGAGGCCGAGGTGGGCGGATCACCTGAGGTCGGGAGTTCGAGACCAACCTGACCAACATGGAGAAACCCTGTCTCTACTAAAAATAGAAAATTAACTGGGCGTGGTGGCGTGTGCCTGTAATCCCAGCTACTCAGAAGGCTGAGGCAGGAGAATCCCTTTAACCTGGGAGGCGGAGGTTGTGGTGACCCAAGATCGTGCCATTGCGCTCCAGCCTGGGCAAAAAGACAAAACTCCATCTCACAAAAAAAAAAAGAAAGAAAGAAAGAAAAGCATTATCTTTATTGTTTATGTAGCATAGTTGCATCTTCATCAGTCCTTAGCAGTCTCCTTGTTCATTGTTCACTGAATCATATGCCTTGGCTGTTCGTCCAGATTTTCTCTATTCTCTTTAGTTCCTCAAACTGAAACTCACACCTGACAGGCGTGGTAAATGACCATCTCTTTCAAGTTCCCTTCATTTCCCCTCAGTGTCACTTCCTGAGGCAAACTTTGTGCTCCTAATCTCATTCCTCTTACCTCCTTCAGAATCAGGCTTTTTTCCTTCTTAATGCCTTTCTTTAAATTGACTTCTTTCTACAGAAATGCCCATGTCCTACTTGAACTTAAAAGCAATCCTCAATGATAAACCAAACAATAAATAACCAGAACATGTCCCTAAGTTACTGTCCTATGTCTAGCTGGGGAAAAAAGACACGGACACACCAAAGAGTAAGAGATCAGATATGTATATATCAGTATGTGTGTACCATGTCTGAATTTGCATGCACTAACACCCATAGATGAGCCCTGTCGATTGGGACTGTGCCTCTCCTAATTGGGTGTCTGGGTTGGAATTGCTTTATCTGCTGTGGAACCTCAATAGTCAGTCAATGATTTTTTTTCTCTTCACTTATTCACTCTTTATTTTGAAATTTCAACTATATACAAAGTACAGTAATATAAAAAAACAAACAAACCCATGAACCCAGCTTCCACAAATCAATTCATGGTCAATTTTGTTTTCTCCATACTCCTACTCTTGGATATTTTGAAACAAATCTCAGACATTATTATATATATTTTTTTCTCTCCTATATTTTTTAATCTGTAAATGTTTCTATAAGCATTCACAAAAGATGAAGATTATTTCTAGCATAACCAAATACTATTATCATGCCTTACTAAGAAAAAAATCCTTAATAACAAATATCTATTTAGTGTTTACATTTCCCTGACTATCTGCTTTTTTTTTTTTCACCCTCCGAGACAGAGTCTCATTCTGTTGCTCAGGCTGGAGTGCAGTGACACTATCTTGGCTCACTGCAACCTCTGCTTCCTGGGTTCAAGCAATCCTCCTTCGTCAGCCTCCCGAGCAGCTGGGATTACAGGCACCTGCCGCTATGCCTGGCTAATTTTTGTATTTTTAGTAGAGACAGGGTTTCACCATGTTGGCCAGGCTGATGATCTCCAACTCCTGAGCTCAAGTGATCTGCCCCGCCTCCCGAAGTGCTGGGATTACAGGCGTGAACCACCACCACCATACCACACCCTGCTGATTATCTACTCTTTTTGGTTAGTTTGAATTGGGAACTAAACAAAGTTGATTCATTATTATTGGTCTGTTAAATCTCTTTTTAACAATGGAATCCCCCTTGCATTAATTATCAGTTAGTTGTCAATTGCTGCATAACAAGTCACCTTTAAAACGTAGTAGCTTAGAACTACAAATGTTTATTATGTCATGGTTTCTGTGGGTCAAGAATTTGGGAACTGTTTAGCTGACTGATTGTTTCAGTGTCTCTCCTGAGATTGCAGTCAAGATATTGTCCAGGGCTACCATTGTCTCTGGGCCTGACTGAGGCTAGAGGATCTACTTCCAAGCTCAATTCTTCACCATATGGGCCTCTCTATAGAGCTTCTTGACCATTGCTATGGTCTGAATGTTTTGTCCCTGCAAAATACATATGTTGAAACATAATCCCCAGTGTGATAGTATTAAAAGGCGAGGCCTTGGAGAATTGATTACCCTTATAAAGAGGCTCAAGGGAGTGTGTTTGCTCCTTCAGCCATGTGAGGACACCTAGAAGGTGCCTCTGTGAAACACAGAATGAGCCCTTATCAGATACCAAATTTACTGGTGCCTTGATATTAGACAAATACCACTGGGTATTTTGTTACAGCAGTCCAAATGGACTAAGACAAGCATCTTTACAACATGGCAGCTGGCTTCCCCAAGAGTGAGTGATCTAAGAGAGAAAGCAAAGAGGAAAGCACAGTGCTTTCTGTATCCTAGTCTTGGCAGTGATATAGCAATACTTCTTTCATATTCTACCAATCAATCACACAAACCAACCCAGAAACAATGTGGGAGGGAATTACACCAGAGTGTGAATAACAAGGACACCAGAGTGAGAATTACAAGGGGTTGGGATAATTGGCGGGGTTGGAGGGGTGTGGGATCATCTTGGAGGCTGACTTCTACATCTTTTCATCTGTCTCTGTGTTTTACTTGTAATTTTCAGGGTTTTTTTTTTTTTCCTTTCTTTCTTCCTTCCTGTCTTCCCTCAAAATCCTGAGCGCAAGTGATTCTCTAACCTTGACCTCACAAAGTGTTAGGATTACAGGTGTGAGCCACCATGCCCAGCCGTTGTAAAGATGCTTGTCTTAGTCCATTGGGCTAAGGAGAGTTGAGAGTCTCGCTCAGTGCTGTAGTTAGAGCAAAGACTATGGAGTTAGATTGTGTGGGTCTAAATCTTGGCTCTGCCACTTACTAGCTTTGTGATCTTGGGGCAGTGAATTACCTTTCTGCCTCAATGTTCTCACATGTAAAATGGAAATGATAGTAGGATTTTCCTCGTGGTTGTTTTGAGAACTATATGAGTTAACATTGTCTGTGTTTAGAACGGGGTTTTATAAGGATTTCTTAAATGCATAATAGAGCTTATCTCCCTCTGGGAGTACTTCCTTGGAACATTTTAATAAAAATCAAATTTGGTGGTTATTAATCTCATCATAATATTGTCATTTACTGGATGTTTATATATGCCAGGCATGATGGGTTATATATATTCTCTAGTTCACATAATCCTCATATCAATCCTATGAAATTAGCAATATTATTTTAATTTTACATATCGGGAAACTGAGTCTCTGAGAAGTAACTTGTTCTGTGTAATAGAGCTCATAAGTGACAGTATAGATATGACATATATTAAAGAGGCAGCATGATGGTTAAGAGCACAGAATCTGGAGCTAAGCTCTCTGGGTTCAAATCCTGGCACTACCTCTTCCTACTTGTGTATCTTGGGCAAGTTACTTAACCTATGTATCAGTTTCCTTATCTGTAAAATGAGGATACTAGTTATATCTACCTCATGGATTATTATGAGGATTAAATGAGTTAATACTTTCAAAGCACCTAAAATGATCCCTAGCACAAAATGTTGCAGAACTTTTCCTTAGTTCAGTTATAGACAGGGTTCTTCGTCCCACTGCCACAAAAATTGGCTTGCAGACAATTTGAATGGTAAGACAGGGTTTTATTCAGTGAAAAGGAAGGAAAGGGGAAACAGGGACTCTGCCAGAGTCCCTGCTAGAGCAGGATGTTGGAATCCCAGCTTCCACACAGGAAGAGGGGGGCCAGGCTCCTCCCCCACTGCAAACTTAACGAGGCTCCACCTCAGTGGGCAGGCTGTTTGGAGTTTCTCCAGGGACCCCTCCCACCTGGCTGTCTCAATAATAAATACTTGGTATGTACTAGCTAGTTATTATTACTGCTATTATTTTTATTAGGGTGTAAGGAAAAGGCAGCAGTAAAGAAGGAGAAACTGAAGTTGCTAATAAGGGAATACATGTATTTCAATAAATGCATTAGTAAATAAATCTTCAGAAGGGGAGAAAAGGAGTGTTGTCTCTACCACAAAGATGAGCAGAATAGAACATAATTGGTTTCTAGGCGAAGGCAGATGATTAAACTCTTGGGAGATAGACTCATTTTTACAAGGTAGAACTCAAGCTAAGCCTTTAGAAAGGAAGAAAAGAAGGTAGAATTGGAAGCCTGTGGAGGCAGGGGAGGTTTGGGGGACACCTGGCAGTCAAATCAGGGAGCACGCAATAGACAGAGCTAAGTTGCGTTTTGTCAGTTCTTGATCATGGTTAAATTCCTTGTGGCTAAAAAAATTATACGTTGGGGAGGGGGACAGCTCAGCAGCCTAGTGAGGGCGATGAGTTTGGACGTGGTTGAATGGGATGGTTATGATGGTAAGTAGAAGTGAAGGAGCATTGAACAAGGAATCATGAGACTTGGATTCATTTTTTTAACTTTACTATCAACTAGCTTGTATGACCTCGAATAGTTCACTTGACCTTTTGATCTCAGTTAATTCACATGTGAAATAAGAGAGCTACGTCAGTTTATCTCTAACATTACTTTTAATTCCAGAATTTATGACCCTACCTGGCCAATTCTAGCATCTAGCTGCACCAGAACGGAGTCAGTGCCAAGAACAGGAAAGTGATGGGAAGGCCCAGGGAGGTTGGGATGCAGGTTCGGTAAAAGTGAAGGTAGATGAGGGAACTCATGTCAGTCTCTCAATCTTTCTGCCTTTAAGTTTGTTTTTTTTTCTGCACTCAAAATTCTAAGACTAGTTTGTCTTTTTTTTGTAGCAAATATTATGTCCATTGTGAATTTAATAGGCTATGTTCGACACACATGACAGTAAATGTTATTTTAGTTTTACGTATCTAAAATGTTCATTAACACATGAGAAATAAACAGTTCACTTGTAGGGAGTTATTTTTTTTTCTCTTAAGCAGAAGATAACAAAAGAGTATTTTATGCTTTCCTGTGCCCATAATAACATTACAGTTTGGAGCAGCTAACTAGGTTGCTTGAACACGCCGTTACAGAACTAGTTAATCCATAATTCAGCAGGTTCTTGGCTTCCAAGTTGCCTTATTGACAAGCCTGAAGAAAGTGGATGGAACTAATTAGCACTCAGCATTATAAAATAGGAAGAATTAAATAAAGCAGCTTCAATATTAAACTCAGACCCCTATGAAGATATTCCCTTTAGTTATGGGGATTTTGAAATGATGGACAGGCTAAACCAAAACTCATAATCCTATTACAGTCTCCTACACCCACCTAATAAGCTTCAAGAGCTGTTTCCTTGGAGTCTGGGATATTGCCATCTTCCTCTAGGCTTTTCTCTATATAGCTTATAAATTCTTTACTGTTTCCACTAAATACTTTGTTATTTAAAATAGCATAAAGAGAGTATATAAGTATATATACATATTGATGCCTTTTGACTGTAATAATACCCTTGGCCTGTAGGGAACTTCAAATTATTAATAATTTCAGAGGAAAGCTTTTTTAAGAGAAAAGCTCCAGACTTAGCTGTAATGAGGCATTTGAAAAGGAGGAGGAGGTATGTTTATGTGCCTAATGAAAATATTGAACCCTTTGGGATGTTATGAACCATGGTATACTAATAAATGATCTTTCCATTTCGGTTTTCCAGCAGACATCTTTGTACCTCTGATGTACTCTTGCCAAATGCCTGTAGCTCACATTTCCTTTTAAATATTTCTGTCTCCTGACATGCGTTACCCTGGGTGGGGGTGCAATAGGATAAATCTGATTGAGAAAGGAGGACAATACAAGAAGCAGACAAAGTTGGTGGCTTAGAATAATGAGCCCATTTTCAGCTGAGCTGTGTAGTTCATATGAATTAATTAACCCCTTACAAACATTTGTCTGACAATCCAAATTCTCATTCAGTTCAATGGGTTTTATAACTATCGTTTAACTAAATAGCACTAAGAACTGTTTATATCCTGACATTAAGGAAGCTTTGTCGAATTCTTTTTCTATAAATCATCTGAAGTCGTTTACAATTTGCAGTAGTCTTGGTTTGTACTCAGGTTGCTGTTTTGCTGCTTTAAGATAGATTTTCAGGGTGCTAATTATAGAATATGCTCTGGAGTTCGGTTAGGTTTGTAAGGGTAGAAGACCTTCGTAAAGAACATTTTCACATTTTAATTGGAAGAATGCAGGCTTAAGCTATTATCTATCATGTTAAACAAAATGCATCCAGTGATGCTAAATGGATATAGGATGATTAATTACTCATTCTTAAGACCTGTGCCATTTAGTTCCTGGTGATAAGATAGTGATAACACACTTTTTAACCCAGAAGGAGAGAAATGAGAGTGTTGTGATGACAGTGCTGCAGGACACTGTGAGAACACTGAAAAAAGAAAACCAAGAAAGTCTGAAATGAGAAGCATCTGGGACCTCCCTTCTAGGCTGTGTGTGTATGTAATTGCTTTTAATTTTTGTACTAAAATTTAAGGTACTATTAATAAGCATTTTACTTAATTGAGCCTCTTCTGATTACAAGGAACAAAAAGCTATTTAAACTGGGTGTTCATTGAACAGATACAGAGAGGCTCAAGGAAACCCAGGGCAGGATGTATCATACACCTAGACCTAGAGCCCTGGAAATGGGATCTTTGCTCTCCTTTCAAGGTGGCTCTGGGGTCTTTCACAGCATGAGTTCATCAGCCTTTTAGCTAGTGCTTGAAACCAGACTTTTTTTTTACCCTTGTCTAACTGCTTCTTCTACCTCCTAACAAAGATTCTTGGGTCCCAATTCTATGTTCCTGTGACAGGAATGTTATTTGGTTCCTTTATTTTTCCTGTTTTTTTTTGTTTGTTTGTTTTTTTGTTTTTTTGTTTTTTTTTACACCAGTCCCCAAGTCTGACAAGCCTAGGATGGTTCCTCTGTAGGTCAGGTTCCTTCCCTGATTCAATCACCTTTTTTTTTTTTTTTTTTTGAGATTGAGTCTCGCTCTGTCACCCCAGGCTGGAGTGCAACGGTGCAATCTCGGCTCACTGCAACCTCTGCCTCCCGGGTTCAAGCAATTCTCCTGCCTCAACCCCACTCCCCACCACCAACCGAGTAGCTGGGACTACAGGCGCGTACCACCACGCCTGGCTGATTTTTGTATTTTTAGTAGAGACAGGATTTCACCATGTTGGGCAGGCTGGTCTTGAACTGCTGACCTCAGGTGATCCATCTACCTCAGCCTCCCAAAATGCTGGGATTACAGGCATGAGCCACTGCTCCCAGCCTCTACTGTTTGTGTTATATAATAACTAATTTAATCCTCACAACAATCCTATTAGAGAGGTTAAGTACTATTACTATATTCCCTTTTATAGTGGGTGGAAACTGAGGCAAAGAGGTTAAATAACATTTCCAAGGTTGTGGAACTACAGGGTCTGTGATGAGTTAGGAGATCTGGTTTCTAATGCTTGACCCATCACTGTGCAGATGACTTGGAGTGAATCACTTAATCTCCCTGGGCATTCAGCCATTCCATGAACAGTTTAGAAATTATTTTTCTAATTTTTTTTATTGACAAACTAAAGGAAGAAATCAGGTCCATTAACACATTGTCCTGGGCACTGCTTGGTTGCATGGAATACGAAATCTACACAAGGTAGCTGGAGCAAAGGGGAATTTATTTAAGGATATGATAAGCAACCTTGTGGACATCCAAAGATAGAAAACAACAGTGAGACCATAGAGTGTCGTAGGCTGGAACCAAAATGGAAAAGTTAGAATTGTAAGTTGCTGTATCTGTCCTTCCATGATCTCACTCATCTCTGTCTCCTGTTTTCTCCTCTGTTTCCAAAGGAAACCCACTGGTTTCTTTTGTTTAAACATGACTGCCCCAACTAAGATACAGTTTGACACTTACTTCAATTGCCTATCTTTATGTGACATGGGTCTCTCCAAGTTCAGATCCTTGTGACACAATCTGACTGGCCCAGCAAGTCTGTGAATTTGTTTCCCTTAAGTCAGGTGTTCAATCTGTGGCCAATCAGCCAGAGCAGAGGTAAGCTCACATGGTGCATGGGACTGTGGCCTTTTCCAGAGACTGGATGAAAGAACAGATTCTGTGAGAAAGGTATGGGAAGGGCTGGCAAATAGACTGATATTTGTTACACCCATAATCTTAGCATTACACACACACACACATTTATGCATTTATCTATATTTACTGAATACAATTGGCCTTTCATATTCATAGGTTCTACATTCATGGATTCAACCAACCGCATATGGAAAATATTTTTTAAAATTGCATCTGTACTAAACACGTAAAGACTTTTTTCATATCCCCTAAACAATACAGTATAACAACTTTTACATAGTATTAATATTGTATAAGGTATTATAATTAGTTAAGAGATGATTTAAAGTATATGGGAGGATGTACATAGGTGATATGCAAATACTATGCTATTTTATATAAGGGATTTGAGCATCTGCTAATTTTTTGGTTTCCAGGGGAAGTTCTGGAACCAATTCCTCGTGGATACTTAAGGATGATTGTATATTGCTTTTTTACCAAACCAACCAGAATTTTTTTTTTTTTTTTTTTTTTTTGAGGCGAAGTTTCACTCTTTAGCCCAGGCTGGAGTGCAATGGCGCGATCTCGGCTCACCACAACCTCCACCTCCTGGGTTCAAATGATTCTCCTGCCTCCGCCTCCCAAGTAGCTGAGATTACAGGCATGTACCACCATGCCTGGCTCATTTTGTATTTTTAGTAGAGATGGAGTTTCACCATGTTGGTCAGGCTGGTCTCAAACTCCTGACCTCAGGTGATCCAACCACCTCGGCCTCCCAAAGTGCTGGGATGACAGGCATGAGCCACCGCGCCCAGCCCCAGCTAGAATTTACTTATCCAAATGAATGTTCTGCAATACCTGGAATTTGAGCTAGAGAAGAAATTCCGTATCATTTCTTCAGTTACATCTAGTGTTTAACCAAACTTTAGTATTGCACAGTTTAGTTACCCAGGTCACTTATCGATTTGGTTCTGAAATATTTGCTTTCTAAAACTCAAATCTATTAAAGGTCAAAGACTTGCCTTCATCAAAACTATTTAAAAGGCTGTAAGGCCTACTGTAAAGATATCCTGAAGAAGGGCTTCACAAATGTTTTTTGGCAATGATACAATCATTGCTTAATTCTGTAGCTCCTAAAGCAACTGCCTTGAAGAGGACAGATCTTACAATCATATGTAGGTTGTTTAAAAAATTATTCATATTATATACAGAATGAAAGATTTAAAAAAGTATACAAGATACAAATACCCAGTTAAATCTATAGTTAGGCAGTGTGAGACTTACAAAACAATTTGGTGGACTGTTTACTGAAATATTGAAAAAACAAAATTCTATCTCACATCTGTTTCACCTACTGTGACCCAGGATCTAAGTATGTCAGTATACTTCTCTTCTTATGCCCACATGGAAAAAAAATATGGATTGAAATGTTTAGAACACACTGGAAACTAGATGAATTTAGAGGTTTTAGAGGAAAAACACCTTGCCACAAATCTCCCGGAACCGGCCAAGTTAATTAATCTTGGTTTTTGTTGTTGCTCTTGCTGCTGTGTTACCATAGTTATGCAAAAGTCATGCCGCAAGTACAGGCCGAAGCCCCAGAGGGGGTAGTTGAGGTTCAGCAAAATGCATTTACCAAATCCATTTGTGTTTGCTTGGTTTTATGTTGGCATTTAGAGGCTGTCTTTATTTTGGTAGCTGCGTAGCTTGAGAGAGAGAGAGAGAGAGTGTGTGTATAGGTATGTTTTGTATGTATTGCTGACAAATTCAAAGACATTTGATTAAATATGCTTTATGTAAGAAGTGAAAAGTATTTTTCTGTGGATTACAATATCTTCATTTCTGTGGCTACTTTTTACAAATATTAGTCTGTCCAGATTCATCATTCTAGTTTCTAAGAGGAATGAAAGACAATTTAAAACTAAATTCAAATTCTATATAAGCAGTGTCATCCAATGAACATACCCTTTTATCTCAAATTTAGAGCAACAAATGTTTTATTTGAGAAAATGAAATAGGAAAAGTCCATCATAAAAGTAGTTTCAGAAGTTCAAAATGTCAACTACAGCATCCCTGCATTACAACCCCATGATGCTCATTTAATGCCAAACTAAGTCACTTATGATTTCCAGAAAACTAGTCATAGTTCGACTAATTCCTTTTTGTTGTTGCTTTACAAAGATTTTTTAAAAATGCACAAAGTCTTCCTTCTTTGTAGCAGACTAGTATCCCGGTGTCTGCATTTTTCCTGAGGAATTATACTTTAAGACTTAAGGTAAACAATGTAGAGGAATCCTCTAAATGTGACTCATGGATTCCCTTTGTACAGGACATATTTTTTGGTGTTAATCACGATCCTGAATCATTCCTGCCCCAGCCTTTTGTCTTATCTTCCCTGTTGTACATTTACAAACTGGCCCTAATGGGTAAGGAAGAAACAGACAAAAGAGCGTAAGATGAACAGCAGTTTTTTACAAAACTGTAACATATTTTTTACAGTCTACAGGGGAATAAGCAGATAATTTGCATATACACTTGTGGCTCCATGATGTTTTCATATACCAGAATTTAACAAAACCTTTGCAAAATCCTACCAGAGACCATGGGGATACACAATTAGATGCTTAATCTAAACCTGGAACAATGTGATTTGGGCTGATTTGCAGAGGGACTATAAAAGCTGAAAAATCAGTTTGACAATGTCTCCTGCTGGGATTGGCCTGCAATAAATGTTCGCAGTGGTATTTGGAGGCCATGCCACTTTAGTCAGATCACTGGGCTTCGGAGATGATGCCTACAGTAAAACCTGAGTTCACTGCTTATCAGGGAATGTGTGAAGGTTCCCAGGCTGAAGGTTCATTAGGTCAGTCTGTAAGAGCTGTCAATCAGACCAAGCTGTCAGGGGAATACTTTTTAAAAAATAAATAGAAGTAAAATTTTTCTACTTAGGATTTTTCCATATTGCATCCCTTGTGCCATCATATCGTCCATGCAAGAGACAGCTCTTGCAAGAGAGTAGAATACTAGCCCATCGTAATGTTCCAATGTCAGCCTTTGGCCACCATCCCTTAAGAGCATGGCTACTGGTCTTAGTAATCATTGTGGTCACCTAGGATGAATAGGATAGAATGGTTGTCTAAAGAACGTACGTCTTTAAGGAGTTAAAGACTTGCGTCATATTCATTAGCCCCAGTGTCTTACCACTGTGACGGAAATGTAGAAGGTGCTTAGATGTTTGATCTCAACATCAAGAACAGGAACTACTGTATGAATCTAGCACACGTATGGCCTTTACCACCCCATTTCCCACTTCTCTTGGCTTAACAAAATTTGACAAAATTATTTCCTATATTTCTTCCATATTGTCAAGCGTGTATTGTATTATAGCTATCAAGCCTGTTATTTAAGTTTGATTTTGGTGTATTTATTGATTGAGGATGACTAGAATATTTGAAAGATCTTTAAAAAAAACATAGTGTATTACTTGTAAAGGAAGCAAAGAAGGTTTGGAGAGGTTTTGTGTGACCATTTAACACTAAAACATTAGTTAATATGTATTAGCCATTTAGATGACTGTAAAACATTATATCCATGTGGCAAGTTACTAAATCACAACAGTGGTAACTGGAACAGACTGACGGACAAAACAGTTGGCCGCATCTGATACATAGAAACCATAGTAGGAGGACCAAACAAACAGTACAGCTATGAAAACATCAAGTTGATGATAGCATAGGCTCTAATTATTATCATCAATAGAATGTGAATGTATAAAACAATGAATTATATAATTTTTGTTTAACTCTTGTTTTAATTAGCACCAGATTCAGCTACAGTTGCATTTTTGAATCTATGCTCATTTCTAATAGTAGGAATGAATTACTCCCTTTCTAAAATAATACTCTTCCTAGAATGGGAACTTAGAAAATATACTGCATTAAATATCAGTTGATTTTATTTCCAGGTCGCATCCATTAGGACAAACATTATGAAAAGGCCACTGACCAAAATGTTGATTTCCTAGCTGACACCTGGAAGAAAAATAAACTTATGTTTAATGGAGTAGACTGTCTAAATCCCTGTTTTGAGAAGAGTGCACATTCATGAATATGTATTCATTGCTGAATTCAATAGACTCGAGTAGTGAAGGACATCCGTATCATAGCAAGTAGCATCTATTCATTAACTTACAACTTTCTAAAGAAACAAGCAAGAATGCAGCTTGAGATGGAGTGCTGGCAATACCCAGTTCATTCCTTTAATATGTGACACGTTTATCATGACCTGCATAATAACTAATGAAATAAAAATGAGATGTTTGTATTATCTGTGGCCTAATTTGTTGAAGTTCTCATTTTAAGTTCCAATAGCACAATCCCAAATCAATGTTATGAATGAGCTATTTATGGTTTTGTCTTATTCGGTGTTCTAGGTGCATTATGTTTTTTTTAGTTTATACATTTCAAATAATTTTTCTCTTTATTTCTTCTTTCTGCAGTGGTAAATCATCCCTGTGCAACAAGGGCTAATCCAAGATCAGCTACATAAACGGCCTGAGTGCTGTTTTAAACAGGACTGGGTGATTGTACAACATGACTTTTTAAGATAATCAAATAGTAAACGTTTCTAGTGGAAACATGATATTCATTTTGTCCAGTCCTCTTTTCTTTCTGCGTAAGGCTTTCTGGTAAAATTTATGCTCTATGCCCCGTAATACCGATTTCATGATGGTTAACCATATATATGCTTGGAAAGAAAATGTAGACTTGGGAAGCAAACAGATATATATTCTACAATGAATATTTCTAGCTTTCATTCGAGACTATATGCTTACTGTGTGGTTCAGAACATTCTGCCAGGCGTTAAGCAGGATACAAAAAAAGTCTAAGATATGATCTCTATCCATGAATGTGTTTTTAAAATGTATACTAGTCATTATTATTGGAGTGACTATTATATAAAGACAAAAGCCACTAGGGTAGCCATTTCTTTTGCCAGCTATTAGCTATATATAGGATGCATGCACACACACACACACATACATATATGTAATATATAATTTTAGTATATTTAAATTAATCCATATTTTCAAGAACTTCATTAATTTGAACACCTAGAAATACCCTGAGTGTTTTAAGACAGTATTTGCAAATAACTCATGTAATCCTTGTATTTTTCTATCTTTAGGTTTATGCATTCTGGCTTGTGCAAATGTGTTTATATCATTTACCTAAACCCTTGATTATTTAAATATTCCTATGTGGGATCACAGTCCTTCAGAGAGAATTCATGGCAAAGTGATTTCTTTACCTATTGGTATTCTACTATTGCGATACTTTAAGAATCCTGTGAGTTGTGTACCTGGACCTATAAAACTCATATTATTATTAATCCATTCAGAAATCATATCGGGCAATAGCACTACTACATGTACATTTAGTAGCAAGCATGGGTAGAATATTTGGAGATAATGAAGATTTCAAGACTGTGTTAAGAAAATCGGCTCTCAGCTCCAAAGCATGTGAAATATTCAACTTAGTAAGAACAGCACTGCAGGAAGCACTTCTAGGTCATGGGAGCTGCTATGCACAAAGGAGGTATGCTTGTTCTCAGCTCAGAGAAGCTTCCACATATATTATTTACTGAGGAAGCCTCATTTTAATGCTGAATAGAGAAGCCCAAATGACATACTCTTCACAAGTGGCAGTATTGGTATTACAGCATTCCAAGGGTGTGAGAATTAGTTTGTAAATGAACTGAGAAAAAAGCAAAGAATATTTCATAACTATTGTAGAAAATGGTGGTATTGCTAGGAAAATTGTATTTTCTTCTGGCTTTCTCACCATTTATTAATTCCCCCTCACCAAAGACCCTGGCTTTTGAGGAGAGTTCCATGGCTGAGAGAACATTAAAAGGAAAGTGTGAAAGTGGAGAATGCAGATGCATATTTGGATTCAGGAGGAAGGGAGGTTCAAGACGTGCCAGCAGAGTTGGTTGTTAAGGCTCACTACCCAAAACATGCTACCCACAATAACCAATACACCACAGAAGAAAGGTTACACATACATAGGCCTGTCCTCTCTTTATGCTCTCTTACTATGAGAATGACATCTTTGTGCCTGTTGCTTGGGGTCATTTCCTAAAAAAGTTGAGTTCGAACCTGGCAATGAAGAAAGAATGGGCCTGGCGCCGTGGCTCATGCCTGTAATCCCAGCACTTTTGGAAGCCAAGGCGGTTGGATCAGCTGAGGGCAGGAGTTCAAGACCAGCCTGGCCAACATGGTGAAACCCCGTCTCTACTAAAAGAACAAATAAATTAGCTGGGTGTGGTGGTGCATGCCTGTAATCCCAGCTACTGGGAGGCTGAGGCAGGAGAATTGCTTGAACCCAGGAGACAGAGGTTACAGTGAGCCAAGGTCGCGCCATTGCACTCCAGCCTGGGCAACAGAGCAAAACATCATCTAAAAAATAGAAAGAAAGAAAGAAAGAGAGAGAGAGAGAGAGAGAGAGAGGGAGGAAGAGGGGGAGGGAGGGAGGGAGGAAGGAAGGAAGGAAGGAAGGAAGGGAGGACAAGAAAAAGAAAAACACAGAAAGAATGGAGGACTTTTTAACATTTCTTGAGTTCTTATTGTTTGCCTGGCACTGTTCTAGTATCATATGTATACCATCTCATTGCATCTTCACAACATTCCTGAGCATCAGGTTTTATTTTCCCCCAAGTTTACAGGGGAAGGAATGGAAGATTAGAGAAGTTAAGTAACTTGGTCAAGGTCACAGCTGGTGAATGGCTCAATCAGAATCTGAACACCAGTTTGTCTAATTCCATACTGCATGCTATTTCCTTACAATGTTGCCTTTCACTTAGGGGCTCATGCAAAAGATTTATGATTTCCTTCAGATTTTCTTTGGTCATAGTGCTGCTCTAAACACTTGTAGGTGAATTTTTAGTTCTTACCTGAAATAATTCTGGTAACACTACTACATTTTTAAAGAATCAGTGATTAATTTGTGGAAATACTCACTGGAATGCTTTTAAGAGATTTCAAATCATAGAGTTGAAAATTCATGCTCTGCTCTAGGCATTATTGATCCTGAGTCATCTCATGCAGGTAGATATAAATCCTCTTCTTAAAGATCTCTGGTGAAAGAATACTTTCAGGCTTTTCCATAGTGATATACCTCATTGCTGAAAAGGTTTACAGATAGGTGTATGCACATTGTTAGGACCAATGACATATACCCAGTTGCAGTGAATCAAGCTAATAATGTAATAATCCCTTTTAAAATTATAATCTTCAAAGCGTTTCTAAAAATCACTTATAGGAAGTTTATGTGATTTTGCTGTTTCTCTAGGAAAGGCAGTTACATTTGAATATTTAAATGATCAGGCCTTGTATGGGTCACACAGGGATTTTTATTTTGCATTTGGATTCCCTTTGTGGTTTAAATCACAGATCTCTACCTTAAATGCAAATGAATGGAGTGTTGAGAATTGATATAATTTTTTAAATTGCCAGTTATTTCCGGGAGCTTTATACCTCAGTGTAAGTATCTTATCCTGTATTATAATTGCTTTTGCTTGTTTGTCCTTCTAACAACACCGTGAGCAATTGGAGGGCAAGGATTGTGCCTCACTCATCAGAGTATCTCTAGTGTTTAGCATAATGCTTGACACACAGGAGTGATCAATAGTTATCTATCGAGTGACTGAATTAATTTCTCCAGTTGATTCTGCTTAGACAGGCCTTTCTCCTGCATTCCCCCAAATGCAACCTGCTAATTCACATTCCTCTATCCTGGTTTATATCATTTCTCTTACCTGGAGTGCTCTTTCCTTCTCTTCTCCACTTATATAAATCCACCTGGTTCTTCCTGGTACAACTAGTTGCTACATGAGTCCTATTCTGACTATTCAAGCTCTCATAGAGTCATGTCCTCCTCATGCCTTGACTCTTTTAGCTCTTATGGGATGCCCCCACACTTTAGCCCTTTATTATGTGTGGCTTTATATTATATGCCAGTTTAAAAAAATATATTTTTGTCTTTGTTTTCCCAGCCATTATGAAAAGTGACCATGTATTGTATCATTTTCTTTCCCCTTATGGTGACTTAAGTGTAGAAGAGACCATGAGATAACAAGCTATGGCCTATAAGCCAAATCCAGTCCAAAATTTAAGAATATTTCTTATGATTTTAAACGGTTAGAAAACAATCAGAAGCGCTGGGTGCGGTGGCTCACGCCTGTAATCCCAACACTTTGGGACGCCGAGGTGGGTGGATCACTTCGGGTCAGGAGTTCTAGACCAGCCTGGCCAACATGGCAAACCCTGTCTGTACTAAAAATACAAAAATTGGCCAGGTGGGTTGCGGGTGCCTGCAGTCCCAGCTACTCGAGATGCTGAGGCAGGAGAATCGCTTGAGCCTGGGAGGCCGAGGTTGCAGTGAGCAGAGATCATGCCACAGCACTCCAGCCTAGGCGACAGAGGGACACTGTCTCAAAACACACACACACACACACACACACACACACACACACACACACACACAAGAAAAACAACATTTTGTGATGTGAAAATTATATCAAATTCAACTTTCCATAAATAAATTTTTTGGGAACATAGCTACGTTTATTCATTTACATATTACTTATGCCTGTTTTTGGGCTACAGCAGTAGAATTGAGCAATTGTGGCAGAGACTCTGTGGCCCACAAAGCTTACTAGCTGACCATTTACAGAGAAAGTTTGCCAGCTGCTGGAGTAGATCATCAATGAGTACTTATTGGTTAAATAATTCATTGTCTTATGACTCTGTTATGAAACAAGATACTCTGAAAGTACTGTTAATTATGCTGTCTTACCTTACATAACGAAAAATAGCAATAAAAGCAATCTCTGGAGCACAGATTATTTTTATCTTTCAGTTGGTCAAGTAGAAATATTTTCATTTTCTCATTCTCTGGTAAACTGACTTATAGTGCCCTTATTAGTTTTAAACCTTTTCAACATATGCAGAACCTCTTCCTGCAGAGATTTTAAAGAACAGGGTAAGGCAGGGTGCGGTGGCTCATTCCTGTCATCCCAGCACTTAGGGAGGCTGAGGCGGGCGGATCACTTCAGGTGAGGAGTTTGAGACCACCCTGGTTGACATGGTGAAACCCTGTCTCTACTAAAAAGACAAAAAATTAGCCAGGCGTGGTGGCGGGTGCCTGTATTCCCAGCTACTCCGGAGTCTGAGACAGGAGAATCGCTTGAACCCAGGAGGCAGAGGTTGCAGTGAGCAGAGATCGTGCCAGTGCTCTCCAGCCTGGGTGACAGATCGAGACTCCGTCTCAAAAATAATAATAATAATAAAGAACAGGGTAGATGATGATCATTCTGGGATGGACTAGTTAACCTCTAGTATTGTGCAGCCCAGTGATTCCTTGAGTCTCCTGTAAATGTAAACCTTGCTTTATTAGAAATAAGAAATCTGATTTGTGGATATGAAGTCTCCTCAACCCCAATAACTCCTTGATTCTCCTTTGCCAGGACCTCCCCCCACCACCTTCCACTTTTGGTTTAATCTAGTTCTTCTAATTAAATATGAGATAATTAAAGTTCACAGAGTTTAAACCTAGCAGGTTTGATTTAATGATAAAAATCTTCGTTTGTCAGCTTTTCAAGGCATAATCCTGGCTGCTGCCTTATCTGACAGGTAGTCAGCCTAGCAGGTCTGAGGATGAAAACCAGAGCATCTCATCTTTTCAGGCATGACTTGCTATTTATCTTCTGAGGCATAATTTACAATTGCCCTATAGAAAATGGGTAGGGTTAAATGAGCAGAAAGGCCCGCTTTTGCTTTGGCTCAATTAATTCATTTCCTATGCAGTTGTCGATGACTAGTCCTACAAAGTAGACAGGAATATTTCAAATGAGGGGAAAATACCCAAACATAGCATATTTGATTAATGTAAATTATTCCTTTACTCACTGAATATGTAAAGTATGTAAATTTAGTCCTGCTGTCAAAAGGTAGCTCTGTGCCATTAGTTTCTGCAGCAGACAAGGCCTGCTGCATCCCGCACTGCATTTGCAGAGAGAGAATGCTAATGACAGCTTGAGCAATTGCCTTAATGAGCCAGAAAGGTGTTCTTTTTTATTCGTATTTAGCTACTTAGAGTCATCTGAAATAGAGACCATCTGTAGATATTACAGAGTGAAAAAGACATGGGTTATCCTATTAATGCGTTTCTCCAAGCATGCTAAGAATGAACCATCAATCAGGTATTTGCCAAGAAAATAGCTTGTTGTCAGTTCTGTGTAGGTGATATGGCAACCTGAAATGCAAGTTTAGGTTCTAATTATCATGCTGGCTAAGTAAAATAGTTGTCAAGTTGCATCTCTAAGTCATTTTGGGAAATATTGGAGGGCTTACCAAATTGATCACAAAATAGCATTGATATTGTAAACCTAAAGTGAACAACACAACCAGTTTTTTAAAAAAATAAAGCACTGGGCCGGGCATGGTGGCTCACGCCTGTAATCCTAGCACTTTGGGAGTCCGAGGCAGGCGGATCACCTGAGGTCGGGAGTTCAAGACCAGCCTGACCAACATGGCCAAACCCTGTCTCTACCAAAAATACAAAATTAGCCAGGCGTGGTGGCACATGCCTGTAATCCCAGCTACTTAGGAGGCAGAGGCTGGAGAATTTCTTGAACCCAGGAAGCAGAGGTTACAGTGAGCCAAGATCGCGCCATTGCACTCCAGCTTGGGCAACAAGACGAAACTCCGTCTCAAAAAATAAAATAAAGCACTCTACATGAGTCATCAGGAAAACATTAGCAAATCCACCTACGTGCATCATATTATATGTAAAATTTAATTGCAGCTTCACTTTGTGTTGTTAGAACCCAACACATTAATATTAATATTTGAGACATTTCCTGTCATCTGAGTCTTTCATTCTAAATGAGATGTCCATATTTTCTCATTAAGTGGAGTCTGTTTAAAGATAAGTCACATCACATTAATAGAAAGATTGGAAAAGTAATGTTCACATTTTAGTTAAAGTCATGAAATATATACCCATAATTGACTATGGTGTTTCGATTTGGTTATAAATTTTAGCTGTACTTTCCACATGGAGTTAAGAGAAGTCGTGGCTTAACACGTTAGTGGTGGAAAGTGTGAGTTTACACTTAAGCCACTCCCCAGCCAAGGTTTTGCATACAAAAAAAGAGTGAAGTTCAGTTTGGGCTTATGTTAGCAAAATAGCGAAAGTATAGGTACTCTAAAGGGCCTTTATGCCACTGTTGTGTCCACTCCATTGCCAGCATCTTGCCTAATCTTAATTAAATCATGTCTTCTGAGTCTGAGAACTGAAATTCTGAAATTTAACCAATTAGAGCTTAACCAGTGCTTTTGTATAGAACTTGTAGTATGGGCTGGGTGTGGTGGCTCATGCCTTTAATCCCTGCACTTTGGGAGTCTGAGGCCGGTGGATCACCTGAGGTCCGGACTTCGAGACCAGCCTGACCAACATGGTGAAACCCCGTCTGTACTAAAAATGCAATATTAGCTGGGCGTGGTGGTGTGTGCCTGAAATCCCAGCTACATGGGAGGCTGAGGCAGGAGAATCGTTTGAACCTGGGAGGTAGAGGTTGCAGTGAGCCGAGATTGTGCCATTGCACCCCAATCTGGTTGACAGAGCGAGACTCTGTCTCAAAAAACAATATATACACACACACACACACACACACACACATATATGTGTGTGTGTGTACATATACACATATCCTTTTTAGTTTAAATAATTCATTGCATTAGAAAGAAAACGTCATGCGAGTGAATCAGTTCTCACAGTTTTCAGAAGGTGAATCAAATAATTACTAAATTGAAGTACAGTAAGATGAACTATCATGTGAAATTATATTTCCCTATACATTTCTTATTGAAATCTTGCATTGATTTTTGTGTGTATGTTTGACTAATAAAGTGTGGGGACTACTATAGAATTTAGATTTCATGCGGAGGTGAATGGATACTTGTCCAATTACACATCTTCATGAAGTTTCAATGAAAAAAATACTAAAGAACTCTTCTTCTCAGCTATATCATAAATGACAAAAAACTCAGCTTTGTAGGCATCAGTTAGTAATAATTGGAAGAGTGACTCTTCTAGTTACTAATTCATTTGCGGAGTTTTCCAAAGTTAGCTTGTGTTGTAAGTTTCTTGTAAGGAGGATCATTTCATGATAGTTAGTTTTTTGGTATTGTCACAATTGTGTAATAATCCCCATAGAAGCATGATATGCATACACTTAACACATTCAGTTTGTAATTCTTCTGCTAGTAAAGCCAAAAATTCTGTTCCATAGTAGCACATCCACGGAGGTGATCATTCCAATGCATTATTTGTCAAATTTTATTCTTTTTCAAAACTCCAAAGAAAATGTGACATTCTACTATGTCTTTGAATCTCTGATTATGTAAATTTGTTTATGTTACTCTGTAACATGTTACTTGGTTTTTTTGAAGCTCTGTTTTCAAGCTGATGATGCTAAAATTTGTGTTAATTCACATCTAGGTGTATTTGAAATCACCTAATTTGAAATTGCAGTTCTTACAGTTAGCTCTAAGAAATGTAATTATGTAAAGAATATTTTGAATGAAATTTTGAATAAATTGGTAGAAACATAGTCAATTGTTCAGTGTGTCCCAAAATAGTAGGCTTAGAAAGTGATGCTTTTCTACTTTAATTTTAAATCTTGTACATTTTATGAGAAAGAAGTAAGCCTATCCCCATATTAGGCAAGTCAGATTAAATGTTAGTTCCATTAATTCAGAGAAAACTAGGCTCAGTTGATGATGATTCAAAGCCAGTTGAAAAATAAACAGATAGGCAAATTCTTGGTTTCTTCCTGTAATTTCTTACCCTTTTTTTTCAGTGTCTTTGTTGTTCTGTTAAATCTTTAGTTAGGTTATGATTGAATGCCATGGTACCTCATTGTACTTTAGCTCCAGTGGTTGGCTGTTTTAATTTCCATTAATGGTAGGTTGTTGTTGTTTTGCTTTGTTTTTTTATTAAATATATCAAACATCTTCTGTGAAAGGAGGAAAGAAGAGCTTTGACTTACAAACTGACTTGAAAGCTATTCCAGCAATTGGTTGTCTTTGAAGTAGGCAATTTACCCTTTTTTCCCCTTCAAAATCAGTAATACTACATATTTCTTTTTGAAATAGGAAAGAGTGAACTGTGCATCACAGTTCTTATCTATAGCAAATCTATAACCTCTGAATCCTTCTTCCTGACCCCACCCACCGTAGGGGCTACTTCTCCACCAGTAGTTTATGGTCATCAGAGAATTACAACAGGCAGAGCAGCACAGCCTTGTGCTTCCTACTCTAAAGGTGTTGCTTCCTCAGACAGCTGAAATTTGAGTTAAGCCTATGCCCCAGGAAAGAAAAGTCAGGAAGTTATTTGGCTTTCTGGGAGGCTACAGAGATGAGAGCAAAGGAGTTGAAGAGCCTTGCCATCTACTCCAGAATTGCTCTTGACTGCCCGATTTTACTTAATCTCTCTATGGCACGTCATCAGAATTCACTGTGTACCTCATACACAAAAGCAAAGAGTTAGCTGGATTTCTTTAAAACTGTGCCCTTCATTTGTTTCCCTTGCATGTTCTATTTCCCCAATTAACTTTGTGAGCCCTGGGAAAGTAGTTAACCTCACTAGGCCTCAAAGGCCCCATCTATAAAGTGAATGGTTTAGAATAGATGATCTTTATGATCCCTTCCATTGCGAACATTCTATGCTGTGAAACCTTAAGGCTGTAAACTATATGAGAGTAGGAGCCAAATTTTTTTTTATCATTTTTTTATCTCCCCCACAGGGCCTAATGTAACTTTGACTGTACTACCTTGCTTTCACTATGTGAAGTAGATTTTGAAGAGAGCTCTAATATGTACTAAACTCGATTAGAAATTAGACATTCCATTTTAGTTGAAAGTCAGATTATTAGGTATAGATATTATATGAACTTGCTTGTTCAAACGAAAAGATTCTGGGAAATGAATCGTTGGGATGGGATTATGTAATCCCATTTAGGAAAATAGTACTTTAATAATAGGCTGTGAAAGAGTTGTGGGTTGAATTGTCACCCAAAAAAGGTAGGTGAATAGGTATCTGTGAATAGGACCTTGTTTGCTATTGGAGGCTTTGAAAATGTAATCGAGTTAAGATATAGTCATACTGGATTAGGGAGCACCCTAAATCCAATGACTGGTGTCCTTATAAGTAGGCCTTATGGGACACAAAGACACACAGGGAAAATGCCACGTAACTGTGAAAGCATAGATTGGAGTGATGCGACTGCCAAAGAATCCCAAGTATTAATGACTACCATAAAAGCTAGGAGAGAGAAGTGGAACAAATTCTCCATCAGAACCTTCAAAAGAACCAACCCTGCCTGTACCTTACTTCAGAATTCTTGTGTCCAGAGCTTCGAGAGAATACATTTCTGTTGTCTGTAAGTCACCCAGTCTGTCGTAATTTGTTAGGGCAGACCTAGGAAACTAATAGAGAAGATGTGGACCCTGGCCTAGGAAAAGTCTCCAAAGAATACATACAGCTCTGGACTGGACAGTCATAGCTTGCAACTACTGTAGGACATCTACTTTCAGCTTAGGATGTCCTCATATTTTATAAAATATAAATCTAGATAGTAATAGAACATTAAGATCTTTGGAGCAACTCACCATTCTTTACGAGATGAGGACCTATCTTATACAAACCCTGATCAGCCTGAATTAGGATCATTTTTGTTATGATTATTACTGATCCCTTGAGAGCCACCTTTGACACAGTGTATCATACCCACAAGCCTAAGAGTAAGCTGCAGAAAGACTTTTCTTAGAATTGTCCATTTTTTGACTACCCTCTTCTACCTTATGCATGTTTCTTTTGTCCTTTTTTTTGTTAACCATTTATAAAGTTAGATGCTAAAGAATTTTGAGCTCAGAAATAATCTTTCCAAAGAAACAATGTGTAAATCAATTTAAGCTGTTTACTTACCCATTGGGAATAACCTCTCTCTTTCTTTCTACCTATGAAAACTTCATCCAGGCTTTCCCCATGCATAGCTCAGATCCCATCTACCTCTTCAAGGGTTCGTTGAATCCCCTATTTCAAAGTAATCTGCTTCCTACAGTTACATAACTTTTACTCTGTGTAGTTCTGTTGACACTTAGCAAAAGTACCATATATTATAGTTTTGTTTTTACAACTCTGTGTCTTATTGTTAAAGAAAAAAATTATTCTGACATTTGTTAAAGATGGTAAGGCAGACTTCGTTCAGAGGGACTACTACCGTGGAATTTTGTAGTAAGGTAGTGAGATTAAGCTCAACTCCAAATACAAGAAGTACTAAGTGGACATTATAGCCACGAACCAGTGTGGGAGTCAGTGGATGGTAAATTACTAAGAGGAAACATTAGGCCTAAGTGCATTCCAGCTAAACTGACTTGACAGGATTCTTGCTGAAGGCAGACCAAGATGATAAGATATCCAGGGTGGGGAATAAGGTATTGGATCAGATATCAAGGGTGGGGGATCTGCATTAAACTCACCCAGTAGTATTTTTGCTAAAACTGAACTCAATGAGCCAGGGATGGAGCTTAAGTTTGGGCCTAGTTAAAGGGGAACTCAGAAGAACCTGACTCCAGTTTGGTAAAAGGAGAGAGTCTTTGTCATTATCTGCTCAATGAGATTCTAGAGGATGGGAATTAGAATTCACACTCTTCTGTATCTCTACTCCAAACTGCCCCCACCCTTATGAAAAATAGTGTATGTCTGTCATAAAGTAGTTTGTAGTTGAGTATTTTTCAATGATGGTTGACTAATTATGACAGACCCAACACCTTAATTCACCAGTTAAATTGGCTCTAGGCATAGACTTCCACAACTCATCATTATTTGACTAAATGAAAACAATATATTCTGAGACTGGCACAGAATTTCTGGTTAACAGTGGTTGGCATAATTTATTCTCTTGCCTGCTATTTTCAAGTGATGTTACTGCTTTGAACTCATCTTTTAAAGCAATATTTATAAATATAACTGGTAAAAGTCTAGCATCCTTGACCAATGAAAAGAATTGCTGTCAGCTTGAGAAAAGAAATGTAAAGCACTAAGTACACTAGAAATTGCAGACATCCTCACAAAAGTGATGGATTAATGACCACATACAGCATTATGAAAGCTAGTTATGGTTTGCCTAAACCAGTCTCTCTCTTGATGGCATTCTCAATCTTTTTAAACAGCGAGGATATAATAACATTTTAAAAATTAAAGTATTTCACATAACCAAGAACTTGATATGAAATGAGCAACATTAAGCACAAAACAATTGAAGCTTCCAATGCTGGAGCAGGCAAGAATTTTAAACAGCCCAAATGAATAAGGATGCAACACTGTTGTGCTTCTTCAGATGCAGGAATAATCAGCCTCAGAGGTTAGCAGAAAGAGATTTTAGAGCAATAATGGCTCCCCCGTACCATTTTTCTCTTGTGACTTTGACTCACAAAGGTGAAGTTTTCATTTGAAGATCGATACAATGCAGCTGCCAACAGCAGGGGGGAGAATTTGGCCAAATGGCTGGACTCGCTCATACATCTGTGAGGGACGGAGATTGAGAGGGAGAGACAAGGAGAAATTGAGAGAGATAGAAAAGGAAAGAGGAGGGGACCGAAAGGAAAAAAAAAAAAAGATTTGCATGACCAATGACAAATCAAAGCTGAAAGTTTGCCTTTCCCTGTTGTCATTCATTGCCATTCATATTTAGAAAGCAGACTGCTGTGATAATTGATGTGATGGTCCAGCTTGAGTGGAAGCACTTCTGGGCATAGCAGCCTCAGAGATGCCAAAAAAGAAGAAAAGGTGGGAATGAAATAATGCACTAGTTTCTCCTCAGAGGCATGTGGCCCAGTTTTAAGAGCAGAAAAACATGCTCTGGGGTGGGGGGGAGTAGAATGGGGAAGAAACCTAAAGAACTTAGTAATAAATACAAAAATGACCATATAGCTCCAGTCAGATAAAAATAGGCATTCAAACCACGACAATGAGAGGACATATTTTACTGACAAGTGAATAATAGGGGAGTGTGGTGGAAATAATCTGATTTTTAACAGACTCTGTCCTTTGGGAGTACCTTTTCTGCTCTTCTTTTATGTAGAGACAAAAGTGATTTCTTTTCTAAAAAGCCTTTTAATTTTTAAGCTTTGCATACTAGATTAATAGTTCAGAAGGAGAAAAAGAAAACAATAATTGAGACTGAAAAGCTATATATGTGCCCGGATTAGCTACACGTCACTTGATTTATTTCCTTGAAGCAATAGGTAATAATGAAGCTTGTCCTTAGATTTGTGAGTAGAGGTTGGTGTTCAACCATTGCTCTCCTGCTGATATGAATGAGTCAGGAGACTAAAATGCCAGTTGAAGGGGCAAGAGAGAGAGAAAGAGAGGTTTTTAAAGTGCTGAATTCACTGCCTGACCTCTTAATCATAACTGCCAATTGGATTGTGTGCCCTGTCATTCCGTTTAAGAACCTAAACAAACCAGATGAAAGACATAGCTGTCAAAACACAAATTTTAATCAGAACCTGGTTGTCTTTTGAGAGAAATGTACTTATTTGTGTTCAAAAGTAGCTCAGTCCTTTAACTTTCCTGCCTTTCTTTCTTCCTCTCCCTTCTGTCTTCATTTCTCCTTTCTTTTAAGTACCTAGCTAGCTGCCTCTACTTATACCTACAGAGAAAGCCTGTTGTTTGCCCTCATTGAATGTGTCATACGTATGCAGCTGTTATGCAAATATCTATACCCTCCCCTCACAATTTCTGTTTTTCTGGTAAGGTTCTCAACTACAATGAGACAGTAAGCTTTCTGAGTTAAAACAACAACAACTACAACCAAAACCCCTCAAATATATAACTTATTTTAAAAAGATTCATATGAAATTAATCTGGAGAAATAATGTTAGCTATCAGTATAATGTATGACAGTATTTCTGAAAATCTGTTAGAAAAATCATCATGAGAATTACCCGGGGAAACCTACTAAAATTCATTATACAATGTATACCTATATCAAAACATCACATTGTACCCCATAAACATATATAGCTATTATATGTCAATCATAAATTTTTTTAAAATTTAGATTATCAGACCTCACCCCAGGTCTTCAATCACAGTATATAGTGCTCAGGAATCTACATTTTAACAAGTGCCCAGATCATTTTGCTACATACTGCTGAAGTTTGAACACCAGAGAGACAATAAAGGACAATATTTTAATTACATCAGCTAGAATCTGATTCCGTTTTTACCATTACTGGTTGTGTAAACTTAGGCAAATTACCCTTTCTAAAACTTAATTTTCTCATTGATGAAATGTATGTTAACAATGCCTACCTAGTAGCGTTGTTCTGAGAATTAAATAAGATAATGAGTATAATAGCACAGTAGCTGGTGATTATAATGTCAATACCTAGTCGATATTATTGATATTGTTTATCTTTTGTGATTTAGAAATAGGTTATTTTCTGTGGGTTGTTCGTATTGCCTCTCTGTAAGTAAATATTCGTTTCTATTTCAATTTTATATTAACATACATAATACTTTTTCATGTCTCAAGGAATGTATAAAATTAAACATCATCACCATCACTCATCTTGCCCAGTGGGGAAACAAAACTATTTTAAACTAAAACAGTAGCACATGCTTACTGGCATAGAGCAGAACGTTCTTATTAATACTAACTCTATGTAGATAACTAGATATATACATTATTCAGACGTGAATGTGTAATTAAAGAGCATGTAGGTACTGAACTTGATGAATGAGAGGGAAAACGCTTACGATGTCAATGTGATACTGTAAATACCAAAGGCAATTCACAGTGTGACTAGTAGCACCACCTGTCTCACACCCAAAGATAATTCATCAAATAATACCACATCTAAACTGATGGATTCTTTGTCTTTATAGCCTAAAATAGAGAAAAGATCACTAGATTTTTGAAAAATCTAATCTCAGTGCTTACTAGCTCTGTTTCTTCAAGACATACCTCTTACCCTCAGGGCCCCCATCTATAAAATGTGGATAATTATATTTGCCCTACCTCACAGCCTTGAGGTGAAAAGAAATGTAATGTATCCAGGAAGGATTCGCAAACTAAATGCTATACAAATGAATCTATATTATTTCACACCTATTCAAATGGACTGAAAGTCATTTAAGAAATGTTACCAAATTTTGACCATGATTGCATTCTCATTTTCCAAGGAAGTCCAATAAATAGATTAAATTTGAAATTCTTCATTGTTGTGTCTTGCTGATTTTTGCTTGAGGTGATCAAACCGCATTGATGCATTTTTACACAGCTTTTGTTGAATATTCCTTGGTCCAAAAGCTTTCAGCTTTGTGGCTTTGAAGCTCCAACTCCCTGATCAGTGTCTGAACTTGTGAAGCTTGAAATTTGTCATTTGGCATTGACTTATGTGTAAATTTGAGTCAAAACTCAGTGTCCTTTAAACATCTCGGGGCAAATTTTCAGCATGGCCTCATTCTTACTATATGATCATGTATTTGTAAGTACAAATTGCCACTTTTGTCCTCAACAGAGCACAGAGTGGTCATTGCACCTGCCATGAGGTAAATTGAAGGTGCAAGAAAACCCACTTCTACAAAAAACTCTTTATAACACTCCCTTCCCCCTCCACTCCCTCCCCCTCCCTTCCTCTTGTGTATACAGAAAAAGGAAAAAAAAAAAAAGAAATCATGCTATTAACAGGGTCTGAATAGAGAGCAGCATTTCTGTTCAAGAAAAATAAACTGCATTTAATTTGGGCTTCTTAAAAATGAAAGAAAAAAATACACAAGATACCTCGAGTAATTTCAAGCAAAAAATATTGATGGAAATGACAGTGTCTTTCACAATTATTATTTAATTGCAATGTTATATACTCCTTCTCTTAAGCAAATGAGTAATGTTGACTACTGAAAAATAGCATTTGAAAGTCAATTATGCAACTTCCAGCTCACCTGTAGTTTTAGTGTCCTTAAACTTATCCTCTGAAGTTACTCATAGACCAAAAGAGTAACATTTGGTTTTAATACAGCCTTCTTTGTACCAGTGTTCTAAGTCTGTTTGGATTCCGTGCTAGAGAAAAACAGCCACAAGGAATGAAAGACAAACCAAATCTACGGTTTATCTGTTACCTAAACAGTGTATATGTTACAAATGACTTATAAAATTACCCAGGCAGTGGGAGCACTTCTAGCCATTTCCTGGTGTGCTACCTGTGGCCATTCTAAGCATTGACTAAAAATTACTCACAGAGCTCCGATTTTATTGCTATTGATATATCTACACATACTATTTAGCCCAGACTTCATATACTACATATATGCCTGCTAGCCCAGTGCAAGTAGACAGTCACTTGTTTACTGCTCAGAAACAGCAAGCTGTTGTTTATTTTTCCTTTTTGAAAATTTGGCTATCTTTGTTTTTTGGTTGTAGGAAGAAAACTTAACAAGAGATCTACCCTCTTATCAAATCTTTCAGTGCACAATACAATATTGTTAACTGTAGGCACTAAGCCATACAATAGATCTCTAGAATTCATTCATCTTGCACAAATGAAACTTTATACCTGTTGAACAGCAACTCCTTACTCCCTCTTTCTTCCCAGACCCTGGCAACCACCGTTTGACTCTGTTTCTATAAGTTTGACTACTTTAAATAGCTCATAAATGTGGAATTCCGCATTTGCAGTCTTACTTCACTTAGCATTTGTCTCCAGGTTCATCCATGTTGTCACATATGGCAGGATTTCTTTCTGTCTTTAAAGCTGAATCATATTCCATTGTTTATACATACCACATTTACTCCATTTACTCCATTCATTCATTGATGGACGTTGGATTCTTTCCCTATCTTGGCTGCTGTGAATAACGCTGCAGTGAACATGGCAGTGCAGATATCTCTTTGAGATCCTGCTTTCAATTCTTTTGGATATATGCCCAGAAGAAGGATTACTGGATCATATGGTAGGTCTGTTTTTAATTTTTTGAGGAAGTTTCATACTGTTTTCCATAATGGCTGCATTATTTTACATTCCCACTAACAGGTGTATAAGGGTTCTAATTTCTTCACATCCTTAACAGCGCATGTTACCTTTTCACAACCTTAACAATGCTTGTTATATTTTTTGTTGTTGTTAAATAGCAGACATCCTAACTGGGGTGAGGTGATATCTCATTGTAGTTTTTGATTTGCATTTCCTTGACGAGTGATGTTGAGCATCTTTTCACATACTTGTTGGCCATTTGTATGTCTACTTTAGAGAAATGTGTATTCAAAACCTTTCCTTATTTTTTAAACTGGCTATTTGGGAGCTTTTTTATGTTTTGTTTTGTTTTGCTCTTCGAGTTGATTGAATTCCTTAAATATTTTGATATATTTTGGATAATCACCCTTTATCAGATATGGGGCTAGCAAATACTTTCTCCATTTTTGTAAATTGCCTCTTTCATTTTGATTGTTCGCTTTTTAGTTTTATATAATCTCACTGTGTTTTTGCTTTTGTTGCTTATGCTTTTGGTGTCATATCTAAGAAATCGTTGCCCAGACCAATACAATGATGCTTTTCCCCTTTGTTTTTCTTCAAGGAGTTTTGTAGGTTTAGGTTTTATGTTTAAATCTTTACCCTATTTTTAGTTAATTTTTTCTAGACAATGTGGGGATGAAGGTCGAATTTTAATCTTTTGCATGTCCATATCCAATTTTCCCACTACCATTTGTTGAAGAGACTTTCCTTTCTCATTGTGTGTTCTTGGCACCCCATACAAAGATCAGCTGACCATATATGCATGGATTTATTTCTAGGCTCTCTATTCTGTTTCCTTGGTCTACATGTCTGATTTTATGTCAGTTCCATACTGTTTTAATTGCTGAAGGTTTGTGATATGTTTTAAAATAAGGAAGTGTGACGAATCCAGCTATGTTCTTTCTCAAGATTTCTGTGGCTATTCATGGTCTTTTGTAGTTATGAATTTTATGATGGGTTTTTCAGATTTCTTCTGAAAAAATGCCATTGGGACATTTAAAGAGATTGCATTGAATCTATAGATTATGTTGGGTAGTATGGACATTTTAGCAATATTGTCTTTCATTGAATTTCTTTTCATTTAATTATGGCCTTAATTGTGTTGAGGTAAATTCCTTCTATATCTAATTTATTGACTGTGTTTATCATGAAAAGGTGTTGAATTTTGTCAGATGATTTTTCTGCATCTATTGGGATGATTGTGTGATTTTTATCCTTCATTCTATTAATGTGATGTAGCACATTAATTGATTTGCATATGTTAGCCATCCTCACATACTAGGGATAAATCCCATTTGATCATGGTGTATGATTTTTAAAAACTTAGTGATGAATTCAGTTTAGTAGTATTTTCTTGAGGATTTTCACATTTGTTTTCATCAAAGATACTGGTCTGTAGTTTTTGTGTCTTGTAGTGTCTATGGCTTTGTATTAGGGTAATACTGGCTTGATAAAATGAGTTTCAAAGTGTACTCTCTTAAAGTCTTTAAAAAGTTGCAGTTAATTCTTAAATGTTTAAAATTCACCAATGACACCATCGAATCCTGGATTTTTCTTTTTGGAGAGGTTTTTGATTACTGATTCAGTCTCCTTGTTTATTATTGGTCTGTTTAGATTTTCCATTTCATTATGATTTACCCTTGGTAGGTTGTATATTTCTATGAATATAACCATTCCTTCGAGTTTATAATTCTTAATAATAGTATTCTCTTCTGATCCTGTTCATTTCTGTGGCATCAGTTCTAATATCTCCTCTTTTATTTCTGATTTTGAATCTTTAAAACTTTTTTTAGTATAAGGATTTTTCCATTTTGTTTATATTTTCATAAAAAAACAATTTTCTGTTTCATTTATTTTTTTTTCTACTGTTTTTCTATTCTTTATTTCATTTATTTTGGCACTAATCTTTGTTATTTCCTTTCTTCTGCTAATGTTGGCCTTCTCCTAAATTTGTTCATTCTCTAGCACCTTGAGGCATAATATTAGATTGTTTATTTGAGATCTTTCTCCTTTTTTAATGTAGACATTTTTATCACTGTAAATGTCCCTCTTAGAATTGCTTTTGCTCTGACTCATAAGTTGTGGTATGTTGTATTTTCATTTTTGTATGTCTCAAGATATTTTCTCATTTCCCTTTTGATTAGCCCATTGGTTGTTAAAGAGTGTGTTGTTTAATTTCCACATATTTGTAAATTATCAAATTTTCCTTCTGCTATTAATTTCTAGTTTCATTCCACTGTGGTCAGAAAAGATACTCGGTAGGATTTCAGTCTAAAATTTATTAAGACTTTTTTGTGACTTGACATGTGATATATTCTGGAGAATGTTCCATGTGTACATGAGAAGAATGTGTATTTTGCCACTGTTGGGTGAAATGTTTTCTATATGTCTTTCAGTTCCTCTTGGTCTAAAGTGTTGTTCAAGTATATTTTCTCCTTATTGATATATATGTATTTTTTGACCTGGATGTTCTATTCATTATCAAAAGTGGGATATGCATTATTTAAGTAATACCATAGTGCTATTTCCTATTTCAGATCTTTCAGTGTTTATATATTTAGATGCTCTAATATTTGGTGCATATATGGATTTATAATTGTTATATCTTGCTGATTAATTGCTTTAGTATTATATAATGACCTTTTTTTGCCTCTTTGTTGGTTTATGACTTACAGTCTATTTTGTCTCATATCAAGTATAGCCACTCCTGCTCTCTTTTGGTTACCATTTGTGTGGGAATGTCTTTTTATGTCTCTACTTTCAGGCTATGTGTGTCCTCAAAGTTAAGTAGTCTGTTATAGGTAGCATATAATTAGATCTTGTTTATCTATTCAGCCACTCTGTGTCTTTTGATTGGGGGAGTTTCATCCATTTATATTTAAAGTAATAATTGATAGGGAAGGAAACTCTTTTGTTGACTGTTTTCTGTTTCGTAGTCTTTTTTGTCCCTGTTTTCTTCTCTTGCTGTCTTCTTTGTGATTTGTTGATTTTTTTTGTAGTGATATGCTTTGATTCCTTCTGCTTTTTCTTTTGTGTATCTCTATAGTTTAGGATTACTATGAATCTTGCACAGATTGTCTTACAGTTATAGCAGTTCTATATTAAGCTGCTGACAACTTAACTGTACTCACATACAAAAACCCTGCACTTTTACTTCTCCCTCCCCATACTTTGAAATTGATGTCATAGTTTACATCTTCTTATATCGTGTATCCATTAACAAATTTGTGTAGTTGTAGTCATTCTTAACATTTTATCTTTTAACTTTAATAGTAGAATTAAAAGTTATTTACAGTCCACCATTATTATAATATTCTAACCGGGTATAGTGGCTCATGCCTGTAATCCCAGCACTTTGGGAGGCCAAAGTGGGCAAATTGCTTGAGTCTAGGAATTCGAAACCAGCCTGGGTAACATGGCAAAACTCTGTCTCTATTAAAAATGCAAAAAATTAGCCAGGCATGGTGGTGCACACTTGTAGTCCCAGCTTCTCAGGAGACTGAGGTGGAATCATCACCTGAGCCCAGGAAGCTGAGGCTACAGTGAGCTGTGATCATGCCACTGCACTCTACCCTGGGCACTGGGAATGAGACCCTGTCTCTAAATAAATAAATAGTATTCTGTGTTTAACAATATACTTTTGTCTATATACTTTTGTGTTACTGTTTTAGCATCTGTTCATTTCTATTTGAAGGACTCCCTTTAGCATCATGTCTAGTGGTGATGAACTCCCTTGCCTTTTGTTTGTTTGGGAAAGTCTTTATCTCTTTTTCACTTTTGAAGGACAATTTTGCCAGATATAGTATTCTTGATTGGCTTTTTTTTTTTTCTTTCAACACTTTGAATATTATAAACCTTCTGGTCTGCAAGCTTTCTGCTAATACGCTGATAGTCTTATTGAGGACTCACTTTACATCATGAGTCACTTTTCTCTTGCTCCTTTAAAATTTTTCTTTGACTTCAGGCAATTTGATTATATTGTATCTCAGTGTAGACTTCTTTGGGTTTCTCTAATTTGACATTCTTTGGGCTTCATGAATCTGGATATTCATTTCCTTCCCCAGATTCAAGACATTTTCCTCCATGAGTTCTTTATATAAGTTTTTTCCCCTGCCTGTCTCTCTTCTCCTTTGAGTTTCCCATAATGAATATATTAGTTTGCTTGATAATGTTCAGTAAGTAGCTTAGGCTTTCTTCATTCTTTATCATTCTTTGCTCTTTGTTCTGATGACTGTATAATTTGGATTTGCCTTCAGTTTCACGGATTCCTTCTCCTTAATCAAGTCTGCTGTTTAATCACTGTAGTGATTTTTTAGTTCAGTCACTGAACCAGAATTTCTGTTTGGTTATTTTTAAAAAATAATTTCTACTTCTGTTAGGGCCAGATGTGGTGGTTCATGCCTGTAATCCCAGCATTTTGGGAGGCCAGGGCAGGTGGATCACTTGAGGTCAGGGGTTTAGGACCAGCCTGGCCAACATGGTGAGACACCATCTCTACTGAAAAAAAAAAAATTACAAAAGTTAGCCAGGTGTGGTTGCACGCACCTGTAATCCCAGCTACTGGGAGGCTGAGGCAGGAGAATCGCTTGAGCCTAGAGGCAAAGGTTGCAATGAGCTGAGATCACACCACTGCACTCCATCTGGGTGACAGAGTGAGACTCCGTCTCAAAAAAAAAAAAAAAAAAAAAAAAAGGCAACTCAAAACAAACAAACAAAAAAAACAGTCTGGGCTGGGCACGGTGGCTCACACCTGTAATCCCAGCACTTTGAGAGGCTGAGGTATGCAAATCACTTGAGGTCAGGAGTTTGAGACCAGCCTGGCCAACATGGGGAAACCCCATCTCTACTAAAAATTATATATCTACAAAAATTAGCCAGGTGTGGTGGCCCATGTCTGTAGTCCCAGCTACTCGAGATTTTGAGGCAGGAGAATCACTTTAACCCGCGGGAGGCGGAGGTTGCAGTGAGCTGAGATCATGCTGCTACACTACAGTCTGGGCAACAGAGCAAGACTCTGTCTCAATAAATAATAAATACATACATAATTTCTACCTCTGTTGATATTCTCATTTTGTTGCTGAATTATTTTCTTATTGTTGTTCAGTTGTCTATATTCTCTTGTAACTCACTGAGCTTCCTTATTTTGAATTCTTTGTCGGGCTGTTCATAGATCTCCATTTCTTTAGTGTTGGATATTACAGATTTAATTTGTTCCTTTAGTGTAATGTTTCCCTTATTTTTTTTTTTTTTTTTGTTTGTTTCTTGTACCTTTGCACTGGTGTCTGCACTTTTGAGGAAGAAACCACCCTTCCCATTCTTTTTGGACTTGTTTAGACATGGAAAGAACTTAACCAATTTGCTAGGCTAGAGATTCTGGAAGCCTCTTAAACCTTTTCTATAAATGTGTCTTCTCTGGACTTGTATGGGTGGATTCCTAATTAGATGGATTTCCTTGTTTCTTTTTTCCCCTGAGCCCAATTCATAGAACCATGTCTTCTGCAGCAGGGCAGAATCTAGCCCCACCCTGGTGATGCACTGAGGCCAGATTGTTGTGGGCATATTCCATTTCTCTCCTACCACTGTGGAAAAAGCAACAGGTTCTGTGCCTTCTCTCAATCTTGTAGAGCTATGCTCACCACAGTAAGCTACCTGCCCTTTTTCCTTTGTTCTTAATTGCCCTGAAGCATCCAAGCTATTTCTGTTCTATGAGTGTCCCATGTGAGGTGAGACAGAAACTAGCCCTTCAGGCAGTGTACCAAAAGGCTGGTACATTGGAAGCATTTTCTACTCTGTATTTTCCCCTGAGAAAGAAATTGTGGGCCAAAGTGATATTTTTCAATGCTGAGCTGTGATAACTTGGGGGGTAGGGGCTTACACTAGTAAAGTGAAATTGCTCCTTACTCAATTCATGAAGTTTTTTCAGTTTTGTGCTTGTCTGGTGTACTGTAACTTCTTAAATGGATTCTGTTCTCATAAAAATATTGTGGTCTACATTGTTAAGTTGGTATTTCTATGGGAGAACAAGAGATGGGACTTTCTATTTCACCATTTTGCTGATATCAGCAAGCTATTATTTAAATGAGAAGTTTCCTTTACTTAGGTGAGCGATATAATTCAATGCAAGTTTGTCCGTGGATTTCTCCTTAAGTGACTACATTACAAAAGGCCATCTGGAATTCCCTTTCTACACATCACTGTTAAAGCAAAAAAAATGTATATTTAAGTGGTACCAAGGGATCAGGATTCCCTGCAGGCAGTTTGAGATCTAATATAAAACCAAATACTCCTTTCAGACCACTGGTCTAAATGATGACAGTCAAAAATTCCCAAGACTATGAAGTTTTATTAATGAATGTGATGGAAAATAAGATCTTAGATTGTGACTGAAATGTTTTTAAGGTGATGAGTGAGTAAGAAAGAGAGAGGTGATAAAAGTTTTTGAAAACTTGTTTTCAAAGCAGTGCTATTACATATTAAATATACAGTTTAAACTTTTCTCATCCTGCTGACAAATATATACCTGAGCCAAGATTACTGTTTTGTTTCATTTTAACCCTTTCCCTACACAGTAATATCCATAGTGATGACCATTTCTGGAGAGTTTCACTTTGATATTTTAGCAAATTATTACCTGTTGGGTAACCCCAAAACATAAATAAATTATACCTCATTCTATATTGTCAAAACACAGAAACAGCAACAACGATACCTAAATGAAAGAAGCTATGATTTTTTTTTCAAAACCAAAGAAGTATAAGAAAAGCATTGAATTTAAGGGGGCAGAAACTATCCCAGAAAGTTACTGCTAGTATTCAAATACTAAAGAAAGTAATAGAATTATACTTTTATAAAGATTAGGAGTAACAAATTGAATTTGAATTGGTACCATTTTTATTCTTAAATTTGTTCACATGTTAAAAAAAGGAAACATAAGCATGTTTTAGTTTTCCATCTTCACATTAGGTAACACAATGAATGGATATAGTTCTTTTCTAATACCCTCACAAAAACTGGTTTTTCCATGGGTAAATAGTTCTTTGTAGCTCTGAATTAGATTTTTTTCTTTTTTTGGAAACAAAGTTTTGTTCTTGTCACCCAGGCTGGAGTGCAATGACATAATCTTGGTTCACTGCAACCTCCACCTCCCGGGTTTAAGCGATCTCCTGCCTCAGCCTCCTGAGTAGCTGGGATTACAGGCACGCACCACCATGCCTGGCTAATTTTTATATTTTTAGTAGAGATGAGGTCTCACATGTTGGCCAGGCTAGTCTTGAACTCCTGACCTCAGGTGATCTGCCCACCTTGGCCTCCCAAAGTGCTGGGATTACAGGCGTGAGCCACCGTGCCTGGCTGTGAATTAGATTTTGATTGATAAAAAGGGAGAGAATAATTCCCATAATCTTATATTCCATAAATGAAATTTTAAAACTGATATATTTTTATATTTAAAAACTTCAAAATAAATTTTAAAATGCAACTTTGAGTTGTAGTTTCTTTCAGTGGCCAATCTGATGAGCTTGGGCCCATGCAAAGTATGTTGGACAAGAAAACACTATCCTAATAAATGTTCACTTAATTGAATTCATTCAAATAAGTAGAAATATTGTTAGATTTGTTGACTGGAAGGAAGTCTGAGTTTGATTAGTCCAAAGGTGATTTGAGGAAAGGTAGCAAGCTGAACGTGACCTCCCCTGAGTATTACTGAAAGCAAGGAGAATTTGAACTAAATTTTAAGATTTGGCCAGGGCCAAATAAGATATCACTGCAAAAAACCTGTGCTATATGTCAATGATACTTCAGAAAATAAAAAGTAGAGATAAAATGGAGTTGGCACTCCATCTCTGGCCTGTGTGTGCTGCCCTCACCCCCTACCCCTCCCTTCTGTCTCTCAAGTTTTAAGGTCATTCCTGTTAACCTCCTCCTCTCTTCCCTGGCTTAACCAGTTTATAAGCTCTGATCACATTGTTTACCACATTCTCTTTGTACCCTATCTTTTGCTTTCTTGTAGTTGCTTAATATTATATAATGGAGGCCAGGCATAGTGGCTCATGCCTGTAATCCCAGTACTTTGGGAGGCCAAGGTGGGCAGATTACTTGAGGTTAGGAGTTCGAGATCCTCCTGGCCAAAATGATGAAACCCCATCTCTAGTAAAAATACAAAAATTAGCCAGGTATGGTGGCATGTGCCTGTAATCCCAGGTACTTGGGAGGCGATGGCAGGAGAATTGCTTGAACCACGGAGGTGGAGGTTGCAGTGAGCCTAGATTGCACCACTGGTACATTCTCTACTCTGTATTTTCCCCTAAGAAAGAAACTGTGGGCTAAAGTGTGTAAGGGAAGGGTTAAAATAAAACAAAACAGTAATCTTGGCTGAGGTATGCATTTTCCAGCCTGGGTAACAGAGTGAGTGATACTCTATCTCAAATAAATAAATGAATAAATAAAAATAAAAATATATGTATATATGTATATGTGTGGTATATATGTATATATATACATGTAGTATATATGTAGTTTTTTTCTAATTGCAAGGAATAGAGGCATGCGAAAGTTTTTTAAGGTGATATAGGGTTAAGAAAACATGGGGAAGAAGTATCACAGTGGTTTCCCAGCCATGGCTCATCAAAACTAGAATGTTCTGACTACAACAGTGGTTCTGGAATTCTGACAGCACCTCTGACATATTGACCACCCTGCTGGTAGTTATCCATTAGGAGCAGGTGTCTATTGTGCTTGATTCCAGTTATACCTTATTAATCCCTCTATTCTCATGATTTGCCATTGTGGTGTCTCAGCTACTCCATTTTGATTTTTCTGTCTGTCTAATTCTTCTTCTATTCCCTTAACAATGAATGAACTCTCTGTTCTCCTTTCTATATCAAGGTATCTACTTATTTATGGTTGCTGCTGCCATGTGGCTTTTAACATCCTCTCTCAGCTTCTGCTGCTGCCTTACATACATACATCCCTTTCTGCATGTGTCTCACTAAGTTCCCCCAAGAAAGATTTGGTTTGTTTGGTTTAGAGCAGAGGTTTTCTGCTGGAAAAATCTCTCATGGCAATCTATAGATAGTTTTCTTTGGTACTACTCATTATGTAATCTCTCATGATTCAGGTTATACAAAATACCAAACATTGTGACCTATATATAAAATGCCTCTTTAGTAGGGGACCCTAAGGTATCTCAAAAGAGGGCAGTACAACTGAGAGAGATTATTTACAGAATATTCTGTATATTGAGCCATTACATCAGGGGACTTGAGTACTAGATATTTACTTTTACCATATATCGTTGAATCAAAGATAGTATCAATCATAAGATATGCAATAATTTATTTACCATTGAAAAAAGGAAAAAATTTATCATTGAGAAAGGAAAATAATTTATTTACCATTGAGAAAGGAAAAAATGCTGCCAGTGAAATCACAGCACACCAATGATTGTTAGATGCATCTCAGTCTCAGACATGTTAAAATGTGAAAAAAGTACATTTTTAAGAAGATGTAATGTGGCGTCAGTAGCATATCTGAGATTGTCTGAGGATCAGAGCAGGTATAGTGAACCCCCAGACTAGAGAAGTTCCCTGAGGACTGACTCCTAGAGTGGGGTAAATGCTAAAGGTTGCAGGTTGGATTACTAATCTGACAGACCAGAAGGTAGTGTCTAGTAGAGACTAGGTAGTCAGCTACCTATCGGCAAGTGGAGAGGAGGTTAGTCACTGGTCCAGAGTGTGGTTTGCCTCAGGGACTTGACAGATATCAGAATGTATATCCAAGGAGAAGGTGAAGTATTCCCGTATTGATTTAAATGACATGAACATACCGGAAATTTCTGTCTTTCTTAATTCCTCATTTACGTTCTGGGATCAGTTCAACTGTGTCTCTTATCTTCTAGAACATCTCCTTGTTTATTACTTGTACATTAACTATATGTCTGGATGTAGGGTCATTTATAAACCAAATGCTGTATTTTGTCTATGAGGCACCTAAGCACAGCCAGAGAGAGTTAAGCTTACAATTGTGATACATTAGTGAATAACCTGTGGTTGTTGACTCCCTTTTTGTTATTGGGAGAGTTAATGTAGCTTTCTTCAGATTTTTAGATTGAGCAGGTACATGTGCAAGTTTGTTACGTGGGTATATTGAATGGTGAGATTTGGGCTTCTAGTGTACTCATCACTCAAATAGCGAACATTGTAGTTAATAGATTTGGAGATTTCTCAGAGAACTAAAAATAGACCTACAATTCAGCCCTGCAGTCCCACTAGTGGGCAGCTACCCAAAGGAAAATAAATTGTTATATGAAAAAGACACCTGTACTCGTTTGTTTATTGCAGCACTACTCACAGTAGCAAAGTCATGGAATCAACCTAAATATCCATCAACAGTTGACTGGATAAAGAAAATATGGTATATGCACACCATGGAACACTATGCAGCCATAAAAAAGATAACTTTAATTGCATTTATGAATCAACATGTCTTTCTTTTTATCTCTATTATGTAAATAGAACAGAAATCCCACATTAGTATAATTAGCATGGAGGAAAGTCCTCACTGAATTCCCCTTGCTCTCTTACCAACTGGCTGGACAGGGTATAGGTGGTTATCTAAGGAGACTACCCCGTGTGATCTTCACAGCATTCAGAGAGCGGTTTACTCTGGGTTTGTTAGATATGCGATATGGAGTAGCTGTTTGTTAGGACATTTCCCAATGTGTTTCCACTAAAGACTTATTTTTTCTGATGTCGCTACATGTCTTGTATAAAAAGCATTGGGTAAAAATGCTGGGTAAGTTAAAGGACTCTGATAACTCTATATAATGTATGTAGATTTCTGACTGAATCTCTGGGTATTTACTGCACATGAGTTCCACTGCTATTATAGCCCAACATGACTGGTATGATTTTCAGGTTGGTCTCTTAGAGCCCTTTCACCTTCTGAGCCATCAAAGCCTAAGATAAGTAATTTTCCCTACGTCCTTCAAGATGACTATGGTCTCAGCTTAGACTCCAGGGAACTCGTTTGAAACTGAACAAGAGCAAGCCTAGCTCAAGAGGATAACAAAGTGCCTAGTTTTATGTGTCACTGCACTAGACACTTCATAAGGAGTAATTCTTAAAAGGGGGCCAGTTTTGTTTCTGAGACTCAACTAGACTTTCACTCATGCTCTAGGGGAAGGAATTCAAGTCTCCAACATTGTCCTTATCGTACACCAGCAGGGCCAGACTGATTATCCTAAATTTTACATGGCCTAAGAATGAGCTTAGATGTGAAAATAAAAAGCTTTCTCTCCTTTTGCGTAGAACATTTCTATCTATTATTTCAGTTAATTTACCTTTGTCATCAATATTGAAGTACCACTTGCTATACATATTCTAGACATGGGTAACAGTGTCTAGAAGTACACTCTGATTTCACAACAGCCATTCACAACAGATATATATATATATATATATCTCCCCTTGCAGGTACATTCTAGGGCTACTGGGACATGTGTTCCTAAATCCTTCTCTGCCAGTTCTCTAAATATGCCAAATTGTTTTGAAATGGCAACCATGTCTTGTCTTCTTGAATCCTCTCTTCTATTCCTTCCTTTTGCTTTTTATTCCAACCTTCCACTTTCCACCCTTTAATTAAAAAGATGGCCAATATATGGGAGATGCTGTAGTCCGTTGTTGTCTAAAATGAATTTAGCAGACACTCCCCCCACCATCCCCTCTCCCCAAGTTCAGCATCAGGAATAAAAGTCTCATCAGTTCCTTTGGCAGCATTTAAGTGAATGGTCCCCAGTGACTTTGTGCTTGCTAATTTGAGTTCTCTTTTTACATACAGAGCTAGTCACATTGACAGACCATACTATACGAAGATATATACTATTCTTTGGGGTCATGGATTTTGTAAATAAACTGAGAACAGCGGCTGAAAATCAGATTACCTGAAAGTCTATAAGGAAAAAGGCATTGAATGACCTTATCTAGCCTCTTTTCAAAAGCACTCCATGTATTTCCAATTTTAGTTTCTAGAGACAATTAGCAGGCAGTAGTTGCAAGAATAAGCAGAACCCCTGTGAGATGTATAAGGTGTGTGATCTTCATTAACTCATATCTAAAAGTTTAACAAACATATACTGAAATTTGTTTGTTCGTTTTTGAGACAGTTTCACTCTGTCGCCCAAGCTGGAGTGCAGTGGCGCGATCTCAGTTTACTGCAACCTCCACCTCTCAGGTTCAAGTAATTCTCCTGCCTCAGCCTCCCGAGTAGCTGGGACTACAGGCACGTACCACCACGCCCAGCTAATTTTTGTATTTTTAGTAGAGACGGGATTTCACCGTGTTAGCCAGGATTATCTAGTTCTCCTGACCTTGTGATCCGCCCGCCTTGGCCTCCCAAAGTGCTGGGATTACAGGCATGAGCCACTGCGCCTGGCTACTGATATTATTTTTAAAAGACAAGTATGTTAAGGAATTTGTCGTCTACATAGTGACAGGTATCAAAGTGAAGAATATGGCCTTTTGTTTTTTTCTTACTATATATTAAAATGTTGCTACATATTAGAAGATTGTAATTTATTTCCATGAATCAAATTCTGTACTTAAAACTGACTTCTGTTTATATACTGTTATGTGATAGAAATTCTCTTGGTGAGGGCAATAGACTATTACATGCCTTTTAATAAAGTGGGCTTTTAAAATAATTTACTTCAACTTTTCACCTCTTATGAAATTTTTAAAAGATATTTTCTTATTTTATTTTATTGTTTTTTATTGTTGCCCAGGCTGGAATACAGCGGCATAATCTTGGCTCACTGCAACTTCCGCCTCCCAGGTTCAAGCGATTCTCCTGCCTCAGCCTCCCAAGTAGCTGGGATTACTGGCATCCGCCACCATGCCCAGCTAATTTCTGCATTTTTAGTAGAGACTGGGTTTGTCCATGTTGGCCAGGCCGGTCTCGAACTCCTGACCCTATGTGATCCACCTACCGTGGCCTCCCAAAGTGCTGGGATTACAAGCTACCACGCCCAGCATTTTTTTTTTTTTTATTTTAAGTAGAGCTCTCCAAATAATGTCAGTTTTGTATTGAAATGAATGAATTCATGAACTTGCTTTCTTCGCAGCATGAGGAACTAACAGCTAGAATAAAAATAATCAACCTAATATTTCTTATTGCTGGAAAATAATTATGAGAATATTACACAGAGGAAGCCATGCTTAAAATAAAGGCTTCATATTGCATTTAAAACTCAAGCGGGACTTTCAAGTATTCTGTTTAGTAGAATAATATATTGATGAACCCTTGGAGAACTAATTATGTTGTTTCACATGAATTACAAATGCATCATTTAGCTGAATTATAGTCTTACATGTGTCCTTTACAATTAGTCATCATTAAATGTTAGAAATGTAAAATTTAAGAAGCAAAGAAAGCATACTTCTTTAATAAAGTGGCCCAAACAAATACCAGTATTTTAATTTGAGGTCTATAACAGGTCTACAGATTTTTATTTTCTCTTTTTGCAAGATCAGTGTATGCATCAGAGAAGTTCTTTTAATAGATTTTTCTCGCTGAAATCTTATTGTTAATTGCAAGTGTAAGTTGTGACAGTAATTTTTATTATGCCACTTTAGACTTACTTCTGGAATTTGAGCAACAGAAACATATTATTAGAACTTTCTATTATTTCTGTAACTATCTTTTCAAATATTTCCAAAGGGTATGGCTTTTTAAGCCTTTGCCTCTGCAAGTCACAATTTCAAGTAGGCACTGAGATTCTAGTAACATGAGCGGTGCAGCAGTACATTGAGCCTTAGCAGTAAGTTTTAGTGAATTATTTAGGAGGTGAACATTGATTCCCTTATGAGTCAGTTCAGCCTCTTTCTAAAAATAATGTCATTCCATTATCTCTACCATTTTACAGGAAAATATTATAATCTAAAGAACTGGGTGTTATTGGTAATTAAGTAGGCAGAACCCATAGACATTGAATAGTTTAAGTTGTAAATGTGATAAACTTCTATAATACAAATATTTGTGGACAGAAAATGCTGAGAGATATGGAAACACAAAGTAGAAGGAGCATTTATGAACTGCTACTCAGTTTCAGACATTGTACTAAGTGCTGAGGATACAGAGATAAATAAGAAATAATCCCTTTCCTCAAGAAATTTTACCAGTAGTAGAAATACTCCAAAGGGCCAACAGTGAAGGAATCACAGTGAACTGACATATTATGGACTAACTAGATCTGCTTACATCCTAAGGTCTCCAGGCAAGGTTTACATGCACTTGAACTGCCCTGCATAATTGTTATTCTGTATAATGGCTGACAAAAGTATAGGTGTGGTATGGTAGAGCCCAAAATACTCTCAGAGGTGATATAGTCCTAATCCTTCATTTTTCAGAAGAGGGGAACCAGGCTCAGAGAGGGTGAAGGGATTTTCTCCAGATCATGTAGCAAACTAATGACAGTTGGGACTAGAATCTAGATTTCTTGATCCTCAGTACAGTCTTTCAAGTGGAGATAACCTCAAACCTTTTTGTTTCCCATTCTCTACTCTAAGCAGTGGCACAGAAGTCCATGGGAAACATGAAATTTCCTAAATGAGGAAAAGAGGCCCTGGATAGAATGCTCACGAGATTAATAAAGAAATTAAAGGACAGGGTGAAAAAATGGTTAAAAGTATGTAGGGGAGTACATCTAGACCAGAAAGAAAATTAAGAAAAGCCCAGTGGCAAAAATAAGAGAATCGCAAATAAAGGACTGAAATAATTATCCAAAACAATTCTTTTTATGGGTAAACAGGCTAAAATGCCATAGGTCGAATTTTATACATTCAATCTGCTTCAGAATTTTTTTCAAACTAAATAGCTATGTTAAGTAGCCTCATATTAAATGGAAGAACTCTCTGTTATCTAGGACATTTGTATAGCTGCAACATAGTGAAGAGTGATGTGTCTGCTGATGGCCCTGAGACTGTGTAATACCCCAATGTACCTTTAGAACTATTGAAAAATATTTTTATTATGTTCAGCCTAGTTTTATTGTTAACTATATTTAATATCCAAAATCTTGGAAATGGGGGCTATGTTTATGATAATATCTCTGGCAATTATCTATAAGTACATCTAAATTCATTGCAGCACTTCATATCTTAGATAGGCTGTATGGTACAGACTTTACTGTAATGAGAAAGATTCTGCATTGTTATCCTATTTGTGTTCCCAGATGTTTTCTTTTTAGGCTTTTTGGGATTTTTTATTTTTCTTGCTCTTTTTCTTACAAAATGTGAAATATATAGCCTGTGATAATGCTAGGCTGCCGTGCCCAATTACTAACCCCAATCTCAATCCAATTATGCTTTTAAAAGTATACCTTATGTAAATAGATGATTATTTTACCTTCTGCTGCCTTATAATTCTTTTTTTATACAGCAGCAAAGGAAGATTATAATGTCATTGGCTCTCAAATGCCCTTTTCATGTAAGTCTGCTGCCAGGCAAGGATCCCACATCTGTTTTCTAGCATCCATATAAATGTCTGTGATAAATAAGTCATTGCTCACTGGAGCTGCCTTTGTGAAGCAGATCCTGTACTTACTGTTTCTTTCACATGCACAATGACAGCAGTCAACCTAATTGACTATTACTTGGTCAGTTCCGATGCCAGAAGTGATGCTAGGTAAAATAGAAAGGAGAAATCCAAATTTAATGTATTACTGTTTAAAGCCAGAAAGATTTAGTAATAGAAGAAACACCACTAATTTGAGGTTTTTCAGAGATTAGTGTGTTCGCAAAGGATGAACTTGACACTACCGCATTCTATCTCACAACCTAAACTGGTTTCTTGTATGAATCTCTGAGTGAATTCCTAATAGACACATTGACATGGTGTAAAATGCCTGACACGGCTGTAATAAACATAGGTTAGAATTGTGGTTCAGTTTTTAGTCAAACGCCAGGAAGCCATTTTCATATGTAGTCTTTCCTAATTGAAAATCCAGAGGATGGGGTGCAAAACAGTCATCCTAATCTGTTCAAACATCAATGGACAGTTATGTCTGTAAAATTCTCTATACTTTGCAGTTAGAGTTTGTGATTCCTACATTGCAGAGCAAGCCTCTTCTTCTGTGACTAATGCTGCCCTCTCTTTTCTATGTCATCTCTGCTTTGGAATCATCATTATTATGGGGCATGACACCAGTCATGTTAGGCCATGCTGCTGACAATGGTTGTTTTCGAGTAGCGGGGGAGTGACTCAGGGAAAGAACATCCATCATCATGTAATATAGGGGGAAACAAACAAAGACTTCGGAAGCCATGTTAACAAACACAGCTGGAAGCGAGGAGCCGTTTGAGTAGGATTACAAACATCTTAGATGGTGCAGATTAGTACTAGATTCAGGGAAAACATGAATTGAACAACCTCTTTTGCACAAATGAGCAACGTAGTGTTTGCAGTAATGCAGCCAATAGCCTCATCACATTTTGAATCCATTTGGATGTCATGTAAAGAATGAACATATGCAGTACTTAATAAAGAAAGGTCAATTGTGCCATAGTGATCACTGAAGCTTAATGCAGCAAATGAGGTAGGGCTTTTTTTTTAAACGCATCAATCCTAGAACATTTAAATTTATCTTTTCAGTAAGTTGTGGGATTTTTTTAATCTCCTGCATCTGTTAAAACCTAAGTGAACAGCAGTTCAAAACCAACTCCACATCTGCAGTGACATATTAAAAATGTCAAATAATTTATATAAAAATGCTGAGATGCAGTTTCACTAACAGTCTGTTTGTCACTGCCCTCCCTATTTGTCAAACTCTAAGAAGATTGTTGGGTTGATGTAGCTCTGTATATTTGCCATTTCCCTCCTATTTTTGGATCGTACTGCTTTAATTATAGTTAACAACCAATCTTGCAAAATTTCAAGATTTGTCATAGCTACAATACCTTTTCCACCTCATAGCTTTGACAGTGGCATTTGCGTGTTACCCAAACCAGACTACTGACTTAATCATCTTCATCCACAGAAGAGTAGCTTTCTTGATTTTCAGCATAATGTTTCTGGCTACCTAGAGGCTTTTTTTTTTTTTTTTTCTGACAGAGTCTCGCTCTGTTGCCCAGGCTGGAGTACAATGGCGCCATCCTGGCTTACTGCAACCTCCACCTCCCAGGTTCAAGCAATTCTCCTGTCTCAGCCTCCAGAGTGGCTGAGACTACAGGCACATGCCACCAAGCCCAGCTAATTTTTATATTTTTTAGTAGAGACGGGGTTTTACCATATTGGTGAGGCTGGTCTGGAACTCCTGGCCTCAGATGATCCACCCGCCTCGGCCTCCCAAAGTGCTGAGATTATACGCATGAGCCACCATGCCCAGCCTTTTTTTTTTTTTTTTTTTGTAGATGGTAAACTAAAAGGAAATAAAATTGTAACCTAAGCAAGTGCCATAATTCTTTCTTGCCTTATAGTTTCTGAAAGGCATAGAAATGATTACATATTTATCCAAGAGTTCCAAAATTGCCCTCTAATTCAAGTCATTAGAACCTTCTTCCACCTACAACTTATTCAAACTCTTTTCATTAAAAGTCATGTCCAAGAGTCAGCTCAAATGTCACATTATTTGGTCATTCCAGCTCTCTTCCTCCTGAGTCTTCTAATCCTATCATTAGTTCTGCATATAGTTCTGTCCACTTGTCTCATTTTCTTATCCAGTAGTTCTTGGAGGGCATCAACTACGCTATCTTTGTTGTTTTCACATTGCTTATACGTTGTGGAGATTGAATACATTTATTCATTTTTAACACATGTTCAGTGTGCTCTTACTACAACTTGACAATGACCTAGATCAGCGGTTTGCCAGCTTATGGTGAGTGGGCCAATTCCAGCCCATGGGCTAGAGCTAAGAATGTTGTTTATATCTTTAAAGGGTTGTAAAAACAAATAAAGAAGAATATACAGAAGAGACCATATGTGTCCCACAAGCCTAAAATATTTGCCATCTGGCCCTTTACAAGGAAAATGTTGCTGGCCATTGTTCTAGATGCTGAGGATACACCAGTGAACAAAACCAACGAAAAAATTCCTACCTTCAGAGAGCCTAAATTCTATTTTTATAACACTTTCATGCAGAGTAGGTATCCATCTTTGTTACTTCCACAATATTTTACATATAGTACATGCTCATTATTTGTGAAATGAATGAAAAAGGCATAAATAAAATCCATCATCCAATATTATATAATATTGGCAAGTAGTTCTATATGATATAATAAAATGTTAAATTTTAAAAATCATTATATGAAGAATTTTTCCCTAGATAATTTTAGACCAAAAACTCAAACACTACTTACTTGTCAAGACATTTTATTCTGGTACTTAATAATGATTTCTCATCTTAATATAACTTTTATTCATGATGAGGTCCTGATTATCTAACCTCCTTATGAGAGGTAATCATAATTATATTTGATTCTGAAAGCTTTCTGAAATGGTGATTCTTTCATAAGAGATCATTTTGTATACGTGACAGTTAAAACAATGAGTTAGTTTTCAGAGAGTTTCCATGCTTGAATTCTACAAGCTTGTGATGTTTATAGCTTATATTCAGATAAAACCATTTTGCTCCACATTTGAAAAGACAGTCTTTTGCATTAGACTCAGAGTTGACTAAAATTATGGCAACTTTTATAAAGTCAAGTCATAGATGCACCAAATTCTCCCATAGAGCCCACAGCCCTTTGAAAGTGATGATAGAATACTGGGGATGGGTCAGAGTGCTAAGAGGAGAGGGGGAAGGGAAGAAGGGGAAAGAGAAAGGAATCCAGGCCGGGCGTGGTGGCTCATGCCTGTAATCCAGGCACTTTGGGAGGCCAAGGCGGGCGGATCACCTGAGGTCGGGAGTTCAAGACCAGCCTGACCAACATGGTGAAACCCCATCTTTATTAAAAAAAAAAAAAAGGAATCCAGAAGTGGAAAGAGTTGGATTTGTGGAGCCAGCAGATGGTGATAAAGATGATTACGTGACTTCTTTCTCTAACCCATGAGTGGCGAAGGTCTCCACTCAGTGCCCTGTCTCCATCCCATTGCCCCGACCTAAATAAGTTAATTGTTCTTACACCTATCTATCCCCCACACCAAACCAATATTACCACCAAGCAATTTCCTGTACTGTCCTTTATCTTTTAAATATTCAAAATTAGAAGTAGATGAGCTGTGAGATCTAAAGAGAAAAATTACATGACCTTTTATTTATTTTCACTGGTCTTTTAATCTGGGCTGCCCTTACTCCTCATAGACTGTACACCGTCTCTTAGATACTACACTGCTATTAGTCTAAATACGTGGCTTTATTAACGAACTGCTCATTTCTTATTCCTTGCATAGATTTAGGGTTGATAAAATGAGAGTTTAAAATGCAGTAGCAGAGAATCTTAATTATAAATGAAGGAAATTGAAACATACTACTGTATGTGCTGATTTACTTTCAGATTCTTGACCTTTGTCAAGACTAATGAGATTACACATCCCAGTATAGCGAATGGTTAGAAATTTTAATAGACTTCCCTAATTTACATTGTTAGGGATTCTGTAAAACTGAGACTTATGCCAGCAAACCTAGATGTGCTGTCTTTTAAATTGCATTCCCTAATATCTGTGGCTAGCACATATGAAGTCATTACTTACATTGCGAAGTGACAAATATAGGAAACCATGGCTTTGTTCTCTGAATGCAGATAACTCATGCCCATCAAAGTTTCTAATTTACAGAGCTTTCCTTCGGAGGAGGCTAGAATGCTGAGTAACGATGAAGAAGCAACATTTGTTAAATCTGATTTGGCACAGGACTTGTTTCTGTTCAAAGCAGCCTTTCATAATATCAGTTTGAATCTATTTCTATTACGTAGTATAGGGGGGAAAAAATACCTTTCTTCCCGTCTTAGGTTCATAGCTGGGACCCTTAACAAAAAACAGATTACCTGATTACCAAGAGAAGAGTGTACAGATTTATTTATTTTTTATTTTTTGAGAGAGAGAGTCTCGCTCTGTCATCCAGGCTGGAGTGCAATGGCACAGTCCTGGCTCACTGCAACCTCCACCTCCCGGGTTCAAGTGATTCTCCTGCCTCAGGCTCCTGAGTAACTGGGATTACAGGCATGCACCACCACGCCCAGCTAATTTTTGTATTTGTAGTAGAGATGGGGTTTCACCATGTTGGCCAGGCTGGTCTCGAACTCCCAACCTCAGGTGATCCACCCGCCTTGGCCTCTTAAAATGCTGAAATTACAGGCGTGAGCCCCCACGCCCGGCTCAAATTTATTTCGTATATGTAAATTTTATGTGACACAGGAAACTTTGTAAGGAAATAAAGACCCAAAGAAACAGAAAAACCTGTGTATTCTTATGCTTAGGTTTGGTGAAGAAGTGGAGAAGTATGATCGGACAAAGGGGATATGATCTAATAATAGTAAACTGTGGGGAACTTAACAAGGCCTGTGTTTTCTGATTCTTCTCTGTGTCCTTGTGTCTTCAGAGATAAGGATGTTCCTTTCCTCTGAATGTGGGGTTCTGGGGGTACCTCTGGAATGAAGGTGTTATGGCCTGCTTCAAGAGAGAAGGGCAAGGGGAAGGTGAGAGTGACCTGGCTTCTGCTATTTTATTAAATGCCAAGGTGACATATTGTTGGGTAGCAGGTCTTGAACCCCATCAGTAGCAAAACAAAAAAGGCACTTCTCACTCTGAAAAGCTTGTGTATCAGTGAACTCTACATCTGAAGGATTATGCTCAATAACATACATATAAAATAAGCCATAAGGCCGTGAATGTACTCCATCAACAGGTATTTATTGAAGAAATACTACTTGCTTAGTACTGTGGGAAGTATTAATGTAGAAAGCTTGCTCTGTTTCCTTGGGGAATCAAGACTTATAAAAATGAAAGTATTATATGCAAAAAAAAAAAAATATGTACCAAAATATTGTTCTATAGGTTTTCATGTAGCCTAGATTTTTCAAAATCTCAATTTATTATCATATCACATGTTCACATTTTTAATGCAAAAAATAGGATCTGTGGCAATAGGACCTCAGAGAAGGCCAAGATCACTACAGTTTGTGATACTGCAGTCTTCACAGAGGAGGCAAGGCAGCTTGTTTATCCTACAGATACTGTGTCGTTTCTTTTCAGATATTTGTCTAATTCCACTTATGGCTATTTCGCCTTGAATTTATTACTAAGTTGGTTTTTGGTTTTGTATCTGTTCTTTAAGATAAGATTTTGCTCTGTCATCCAGGCTGGAAGGCAGTGGTGCAGCCTTGGCTCAAGTGATCCTCCTGCCTCAACCTCCTGAGTAGCTGGGACAACAGGCATGCACCACTGTATCTGGCCTGTTTTTTTCTTTTATCTTCTTTTCCTCATTCATAGTAATGCAGAATTGGAAGCAATCCCACATCTTTTTTTTATCTTTATTGAAGTTAATTGACAAATTATATATCTTCAAGGTGTACAGCGTGATTTTTTATATGTGTATACATTGTGGAATGATTTCTACAATCAAGCTAATTGACCTCTCTGTCACCTCACATATTGATGGAGTCCATAGTGATGGACCTCACGGGTTTTTCTTTCAGTTAATTTTTGCATTGTTTCAACTCTGCTTCTACCAGACTTCGCATTCAAAGACATATCACTATGGTAGTTCACAGTAGCATGGAATAAATTATTACTGAGCATTTGAACTGGGTAATTTTATTTATTCATTGTGGTCAGACAGCAAGTCTAATTCTGTTGTCATTTTTATACAAGTGAGGCTTTGGGAAAAAAAATTATTTACAGACCTCAACAGCCTGTCTTGATTTCTGTATTTTTCTTATCAAAAAAATAATAAAGATGAGTACTTCAAACTATGCCTCTCACAACTTTCACAAAGCATAGCAATGATCGATAATTTATGTAACTCTCACCTGTAAGGCTGAGAATCATTGACAGGACCTAAAGGGAGGGAAAAAAGTCATCTTTCTCAATAAAGTGATGATAGTTTTTCCCAGCTTTTAAAAAAAAATATGCAAGGAATTTATAGTGAAACACAATAGCATTTTAATAAATTGTTATTAACTTGTGTTACTAATAAAAATTTAAGCCTATTGATCTCACCTGAGAAGCTTAAAACATTGAACAGCTAAGGCTTTAGTCACACATATTCTTAGAGTTTCTCAGAAACCAATAGCTTTTATGATTTTTGAAAATCCATTTACAAACATCATCTTTACATTCCTCTAGCCCTGTTTTTATTAAAGGAAACCCTGCAGGCAAAAATGTAATTTTTCCAAAGTTGGACATATGGCTGATGTCAGAACCAGCAAAATCATGTTATACAAAGCCAAATGCTGAGTTAAACCTCCCAATGCTGATGTTCATGAGACCCCAAGAATAGGTGTCTGTTACAGGATGAGCAAGATGAGAAGTGGAACTCTATGGAGGTATAACTACTCACCTGCAAAATCGGGTGGCTCTGAAAATGAATAGCACTGTAGCGTTGGGCCAATTCCTGCTGCCCTTGGCACTGGGAATGTGATCTTGTATGGCAAATCAAATGAGCAGAAGGCTTCGGGCCAGAATACTATCAAGCTCTTCTCAAACTTTAAATGGATGAGAAATCCTGCTCACTGCCGTGGAATATGGCATGGATTCTAAGTGCCTAGTAGGCCATTTTATTTTGTTCTGTTCTTTCTTATTTTTGGTAAGCAGAACTGGCAGTATGAGATAAACTTACATAAACAGTGAGTTTTTGATTTTTATATTTGTTTTTCATGTAGATCCAAAGTCAGCAGCTTAATTTACATGTAGCTGTAAAACTAGAGGAGATAAGTAATAGCGTAGGATTATGTTGAAAAATCAGGATGGGGAAGAATCCCTAAAAGAGCTTGACGTTTTATTAACCCCTACTGAAAAATGTGTTCCAAAATTTTAAAAAATATTTTTCTAATGGCATATGTATATGTATGTATGTATGTGTGTATGTATGTATGTGTGTGTGTGTGTGTGTGTGTGTGTGTGTGTATATATGTTTTTTTCCATCTAGTTTTCTCTCAGTAGTATCTATTTAATCTAGCAGGTATCTCAAGCCATGAACTTCCCTATGGATTAGATTCTATGTATTAGAGCACAGATGAGTGTAGCTTTAGTCCTTGAATGAGCAGGGAAACTCTTCAATGAGAAAATATGGGATTTTCCAAGAAACTGTCCTCCAGGGCCCTTCCTGCCCTTCCTATTCTTAAGCTCTTCTCTGTAGCTGAGGAGAGTAGCTGCATACCTTCTAGCTCCCCCAATTCTAGAAACACAAATAATAAAGCCTTGACAATCCATGAAAAGACTTTAATCTGCTCTCAGGATTCCTGATGCCAGTTCCGTTTCTGATGTTCCTGGATAGTGACTCATACCTCAAAGGCAATTTTGGATTTAAAAGGGTTTTCCAAATCTAGATAAATAATTTCTGGATTGGTTGCTGTTTTAAATTAGCCAAACCACCCTTTCTCTCTAATAGCCTGTATAATTGAGAGTTGGCTACATATTGGTTGATACCTGTAAAAAGTAATTGAACATTCTGAATAGTGTATTTTGATGACTACAATTTCAGGTGCCAAAGTTTGGACAGGTTGCTTCATTTTTGCTCACATAGTATTCAGGTATGCCCCTATTTAAGTAACCCAAGAAATGAAAATAATATTTTACAAGATGTCTGAGGGTGATTTTTTCTCCCTCAGACATCTCTTACTTTTAAAAGAGATTCATTGTAGTGTTAGCCATTTCCCCCATTTGCATGGAAAACATCTGTTTTCAAAAAAAAAATCTCATGGATTTTTTTTCCACAAAATATTATTTTCCTCATATTGTAAGTCACCTGATCTAAAAGAATAGGCTAAAAGACAGTTATTACCACATATCATATTCACCAGTTCTCTCTTTTCTTTAAAAATGTTTAGATGCTTTTAAAATGGTTTTTAAGTGTTTAAAGGAATAGTAGTCTATGCATAGCCCTCAGTATGCCTAAGAAAACGATGTATACTTGTGACTCTGATTGATAAGAATGCCCGTAATTTTCAACAGAGGTTACTGTTTAAATGGTGGCCCAGATATCCATCTGTCAGTCTTTGTCAAATAGCTTATTCGTTATTTATTTTTCTGTAGCCCCTTAGACTGTTTTTGTACTTTCCATATATTCATTCCCTACCCCCCTGCTTTTTCCCAATGTTCCATTCTAAAAGTGTACCAAAAAAATTCACCTACCAAATCTGGATAACAAGAATGTTATTTCATTTTACTTTAATCTTTGCTATTCTTAGACCTTCTTTCTTCTTCATCTTTTCCAATTGAAATAAAAAAGATTTTTGATGTATGTAGAGGCTATGTTTTTTTTAAATAACTGTTAAAATTGTGCAACTTCAAAGTGTTTCCAAATGTTGCATTTTCAGAAATGTTTTATCATGTTTTTCTTTAAATTTCCTGTTGCTGTGTAGTCTCAGTGATGGCTGAAGGCACTGAATTTTACATTCTATATTGCTTTTTGTGTTCCACATCTAGTTAGTAGTTATAACTTCTCCCACGAAATAACTGTGCTTTATGGAAATAATTACTCAATGATGATTTATTTCTAATGATTTTTTTCATATCATGATTTTAAAGTATCTTCTAATTTCCACTCACATAAATGTTTTCCTTCTCTATTTAGGTAGAACACAGATACATGTTGATTACATCCTAATCTATCCTTCATCTGCTTCCCAGAAATATTTCAGGTGGTTTACAACAAAGGGTCATTAAAGTTAAATTAAAAGTTAGAGGAAAACTTTTACACAATTATTCCAAATATCCAAATTAAGGCTAGTTGCTGTTATCGAGCATTAACTTTAGCTCTGAGCTTACTGAAAGCCAGTACAGAAAGGAAAACATGATATGTTTTCTAATTCTTACTGTCTGACAAAACAAAGACAGCTTAAAACGGGAGACAAAATACAACATTGTCTTCCATAATAGTTTTAGAGGTAAGAGTGTTCTTCATGATCACTTATTTCATCAACAAACCACTTTCATACTGCCTTTGACTGTGTTCTTATGAAGCCCAATTAAATGTTGCTGTTTTGGTCTAAATTTGTCCCCTAGAATCCATATGTTGAAGTCTAATCTCCATTGTGATAGTATTAGAAGGTGGGGCCTTTGGGAGGTGATTAGGTCATGAAGGCTCTGCCTTCATGAATGGAATTAGTACCCTTACAGAAGAGGCCTGAGGGAGCTCGTTTGCCCCTTCCACCATATGAGGGCACAGTGAGAAGGTGCAGTCTTTGAGGAAGCAGGCCTTCACCAGACACTGCTGGCACCTTGATCTTAGACGTCCCAGCTACCAGAACTGTGAGAAATACATTTCCGTTGTTTACATGTTACCCAGGCTATGGTATTTTGTTAGAGCATTCCAAATGAACTAAGACAATTGCATTTATGGAATACAATTTGCAACACATTGTACAAAATGGTATATATTCTAGAATGAGTCTTCTCCCACCCCTTACTCCCCCTTTCCTTACATACACACTCGTTGACTTTCCTCACCCCCCCAAGATAGTTCTGGGACAGGAACATTTTCATTTACTTCTAAGAAGGTATAAAATCTTGATATGGTTTGGCTGTATACCCACCCAATTCTCATCTTGATTTCTAGCTCCTGTAATCCCGATGTGTGGTGGGAGGGACCCAGTGGGAGGTAATTGAATCATGGTGGTGGTTTCCTCCATTGCTATTTTCATGATAGTGAGTAACTTCTCATGAGGTCTGATGGTTTTATAAGAGGCTTCCCCCTTGGCTCATTTCTCATTCTCTCTCCTGCTGCCTTGTGAAGAGGTGCCCTTGCCAAATTGTAAGTTTCCTGAGGCCTCCCCAGCCTTGGGGAACTGTGAGTCGATCAAACCTCTTTTCTTTATGAATTACTCAGTCTTGGGTGTTTCTTCAAAGTAACATGGGAACTAATACAAATCTTAATTCTTCTTGTAAACATTTATTGAGCACCAACTTTGTGCATCTTTCTCTTTCAAATTATAAATTATTTCAAATGTACAGAAAACATTACCCCTAGAACTCTTTAACCAAACAGCCTTTATCGAAGTTTGTGATTAATAACTGTATCTGCCAATAGAAGTCATGTGCACGTAGGTCCTAGAATCATAGAATTTTAAAGGTGAAAATGAGTTTAAAGTAGATTCACCAACTCCTTCTTTTTATATAAACATTAAGGGCTTATATGGGTTCTTATACCTAGTTAGTAGAAAAGTTGATGACAGAACTCATGTTCTCTAGTACTTTTTCTACTATACCATAATATAGATTTGCTGGATTATATATACACATTCAAACTGTGCTTGTATTCCTGTATGTGATAAGCCCCAGCCTCGTATGATCTTGTTACTCTTTATACAGAACTTATATCCTTGATTACTATGTAGAATATCTTTTTTTTGTTTTTTTTAAGAGACGGGGTCTCTCTATGTTGCCCAGCCTGGTCTCGAACTTCCACACTCAAGCAGTCTGCCTGCCTGGTCCTCCCACAGTGCTGGGATTACAGGCATGAGCCACCGCATGTCTGGCCTAGACTTTCAAGTTTCACAGTGAAAGTGTCTGGCAGATTAATGAGTTGTTGATGCATTCAGTCAACAAATACTTCTCAACTCTGAGGTTCGTAATTTGAGGTCCATCTGGTTAAAAATCATGACTGCTTTCATTAGTGCTTTAATTAGCCAAATTCTATATTTCAGAGAGGCATAACTAGAAACTGATTTTTACTGATAACTGAGTTATTCTATGCCATTTAGGCAAATGGAACCCTCATTTTTTTGTCCTTATGGTCATTATTAATATTTTGTTTGTTCTTATTTTTGGTTGGAGAAGGAGAACTATCATTGCATTACTGCAAATAGTAAATATATTTACCTCCTGCCCATGAACACATCTTTCCCTATTTGGAAAATTAAAGATACTGTTTGTTTACAACTTAACAGCCTCTCTAGTGGTCTGTCTGCTAAGTAGCAGCAGTCCTGAACTAAGGGCACAAGAAAATGGAGTTGGTGATCACAAGCAAAGAATGCAAGATTTTTAACACCTTACATAACAGATTCAGGCGGGGCTTGCCTACTTTATTATCTGAGATGTTGCTATTTCCTTTCATGCCTTTGGAGATCCCAGAAGAAGGGGGAGCTAGCTGAGTCAAACCTCTGTTTCACAGGGCTTTCGTGAACAATGACAATTCATTTCAGCCTAGAGGCAAAGAAGGTGACTTTTCTTATGAGATGTTTGTTCTTACTGCCTGGTGGATTTTTAAATCAAATTGGTGGAAAATTGGAATATTTTCCTCTCTTTTGTCCTTTTGCACCTCCATACCTGCCCTCCTCCCAGTATTTTTGAGACCAGATAGAAGCAAATAGACTCATGGGGGCTTCCTTTGTCCCTAAATCCTATCTAGAGTACTTGCTCTTCCTAAGATATATAGAAATGATTTGAAATAATTCTAACTAACCTCAGATACGGAGATAATGACCACGATTAAATGGACTGAACATCTCATTCATATCAATTCCGATTCATAATCCTGTTTATTTAAGTGGTTATCTTTGTCCTTTGGAATTCCAATTAGCCAAAGGATGCCAGTACTGTTAATAATACCGTATGCCAAGGGAAATTATTTCTTCTGCTTTCACAACTACCAGGATTCACTTTGTGGAAGCTGTGTCATGACATAATTTCGCTTACCCATCACCCTTTTTGGGCAATATTTGAAAATGAAAAAGGGAAAGAGCTGGAGGGCGAAATCATTCAAGTAATTGAATGATTGAAATTTAGAATAGTTTCAAAACCAGATTTGCACATTGAAAATAGTACTTGAAATAGATAGCAGCTGTAGCTTCCATTTTGTAATTTTTTTATGATCTGTTTCATTTCTGTTTTCTAAGCTACTTAAAAGTATTGTAAGCTATTGATAGTATTATAATTTTCCCCAAATTATTTGGCTCCTCATTTCATTTTCCTTGCTGTGTTTTGTAAAATTTCAAACCACTTTCGTATCAGAAATAAGAATTAACTAGATATTTTTGAAATTTTGAGTAATTTTTATTGTTAGTAGAATTAGATTTCTTTTAAGAAAAAGAAAGCTGGTACAGTAAAAATCAGCATTTCAGACGAGGGTGGCAAGAATTAACTAGAATTTAGAGTAATCTGTAGAATAGTGCCCTCCTCTTTGCTCCTTACCATACTTTGTTTTCTGATCATTTATCACAGCTCGTCATGTATTTATTTCTTCATCGTTTGTCCTTTGCTCCCCACTGAAATGTAACCTCCAAGAGAGAAGATGCTTTAACTCTTTTATTTATCCACAGACTCTCCAGTGCCTAAAACAGTGTTTGGCAAATATTTAGAGTAGTTGCTCAATATTTGTTGTATTAGTGATTAGCCTTCATGAGCTCTCTGGCTTGCCCATTTCAAGTGCTGTGATGAATATTCTATGCCTGAGAAATCATCCTCCACACTGCATCGTTACCATCCTTTGCCATTTTATTACCAACAAGATAGTACCCTGGGTACCATAATGAAAATGACTTAAGTGCTTTCCATGTTCTTGTGCCTTTATATTTTACTTAACGACATATTCTTTACATTGACATACATTCATTCAATAAGTATTTGTTGAAAACTTACAATGAGCCAGACACTTACTTGCCCAGAAATAGAGGCATATATAAGATATTGCACCTTTATTGTAACTCTGTTAGAACACAACCCTAGAAGAAATTCAGAATCTGTCATCTCCACAGTTGTGGATTTCTCTGAAATACAATGAACTTCCGTGAAATTCGTTGTTTTGTGACAACACACTTTTGCTGATTTTTCTGATACCTTTTGATTTATCCTCATCATTGATGTTTCTTTTTCTCCCTGTACATTAAATGCTTTTGTTCACCAAGGTTCAACCCTCAGCTCCTGCTCTTTTCACTCTACACAAGAATTTTTCTGTGTAATCTCACCCACTCTCATATTTTTAACTGTCTATATGCAAATCATTTCCAACTGTGTAGCTATAGTCTACAGTTCTCTCCTGGAACTTCAGGCTTGCATAATTAAATGCCTGCTGGACAATTCTACCTAGATGTTCAACAGGCACCTTCAGTTCACGTCAAAATCTTAACTCGGCTTTTTCTTCTTAAATCTCTTCTGTTTTTGATTCTTTGTAGGCGACACTACCACCCAGCTACTCGCTCTAGCAGGGAATTGGGTATGAACCTTGATTCTTCCTTCTCTATAAATCTACACATCTCACAGTCTCTGCATCCTGCTGGTTTTCCTTCCTAAATATTTCTTGAATATGTCACCCCTGTGCCATCCTAACTGTCATTTTCCTATTCCCATGCCTTACCAACTTTTGCTGAGACAACTGCAGCAATCTTCTAAATGGCGTTCCAGCTGACAGTCTTGTCCCCTCTCTAATCCCTCCATTCTTTTATAGTTTCACCCACTGTGTCCCTCTGCCTGGACTGCCCTCCCTTGTTCTTTTCATTGAATGAACTCTTGCTCATCCTTTAAAACTCAATTTGGCCCCATCACCAGGGGAGCTGTGAATATACTTTCTCAGTTCTTGCATGATGCTTTCGGCATGTTGTTCCCCCTGAATTCCCACACTGCTTTGTCTTTGTTTCTTTACCTGCCTGTCTTTCCTATTACATACTGAGCTCATTGGGGGGCATGTCTTATTTATCTTTGTAGATCTAGCATTAAACATGTCAAGCATGTCACTGGGAGCTTAATAGGCCCTTCAGACATTTTTGAATAAATGAGAAGAATGAGCAAAAGAACAAATAGCAAACGAAGGGTAGCTTTGAGGTACAATATAAGTATATCAAAGAATGTGATATTCTTTTACTTTAGATATCAACCTTATAATTAGGAAAAATGAAAACACAAAAGGGCAGTAATCTGCCAGCCCACATGTAGTCTCATATTCCAGTACAGTTTTATATGACTTTGCCTCTTCGATACTGATGACATAGAGAGCATCTGGGGCTAGATAAACCGTTCATGCTCTGAACTATATGTTGCATATTTTGATAGAAACTCTTCTTGCCTGTGGCTTATTTGTTGTATGCCCCTTGAGTGTGGACTTAATTTGCATGACTGAAATAAATGAAAAATATTTCTTAGTTCCTACTTCAAGTACATAAATTTGACCTTGATCAATGTCAGTAAACCAGGCCTCTGGCAATCACTTCACGATGTTGACTGTCCAGAGAAATTCATCGTCATCTTTAGACAACTATACTCTGGAATGGCAGCTTGAGTTAGTATCAGTGGAATCTTGTCAGACCTGTTTCCTAACAAAAATGACCTCAAGCAGGAGTGTGTGGTTTTCTCAGAGAAAGCTTTTCTTCCCCTGAGCAGATCATAGCCTCCACAAATATCTTTGAAACAGGCATGCAGAGGTTGCTTTATACAGATGATTGCGACACCAAACATGAGGTTGATTTGAATGGTTATCCTAAAGTGACCCGCCAAACTGAAGGGCAAAATGCCACTACTCTTGAAGTCTGAAAATAGTATCTCTTCTTGTTGAGTCCATGGGAATGGAAATAAGAATTGTGGTCAGGCCATATGAGAAGGAATGCCCACCCCCCTCCAAAAAAAAAAAGTCACCATATCGATTTAGCACTTGTTAACAAAAGGTAAGAATAGGCATCGAATACTATACCATTTTTAATATCGATTCCAGCATAGTGCTAAGTATGTCTTGCCTCTAAAGCATGTTACTCCTTTTACCTTCTCCATCTCTAACAGTACTAAGCCCAGTCACCTAGATTCAAACTCTGAGTCAACTTTGACTGAAGCTTCTCATTGATTCCCTAGAGCCATTGGTTACCAATTTAGGTTTTGTTATCTCTTGAAACCATTGTACCTCTAAGTGCTCTAAAATTTTCTTATTTGAACATGTCCACTTCCTTCCACCTTTCCTAGCCCACACCCACTCTACTTGTGCTTTTCTGTTTGGTATTCTACCAGCCTTTTTCCCATTCAACTTTTCCATCTATCTCATTTCTGTCCCTACCCATCTGTGACTCTGCTGTCAAACAGGTCAACACTGCACTCAAAAGCACTCCGCATTCATTCACTACCCAATTCTCCAGTTGCTCCTAGCCCCAACCCTGGAAATAGCCATTGTCCATTTTCTCCTGTACTGTTTCTCCCCTACTGTTCCCAGACTAATTAATGCTGGTAGGCAATGACATACAATAGTAGCATGTTGACCAGGCCCATTGCAAGTGAAAGAAAAATTCTAAATTCATTAGTTAGAATTTTGAAAAGAAAACATCTGTCCTAATACATCTGAAAAACTGTGATTACTGTAATTATTGAGAGGTTTCTATAATCCGAATACTGAACTGGGTCTTACATGAAAATTATTTTTTAAAGATTAAAAGTAGAGCATCTGTTGTACTGACAGAATTTTCTTTAGGATTTACATGAGTCTAATCTGATAGAATGGAGGAATTTAATTGAAAACTAGGAAGAGAAATCCAGGCCTGGAACTTCATCATTCTAACATTTTTTTCCCCAATTAAAAGCAGCACACCAGCGTGTGTTTTTCAAATACAGGCAGTCCCTATCTTACAAATGGCTTGTAGACAGATGTAGGGCATATTATTGTTTGAATTCTGATTACTCAAGTGGGAAAACTTTGCTTTAGATGTCAGTTGTTTGGAATCCAGAAAGCATTTTCCTACCAAGGCAATGTTATAAATGGTGGTTGGGCTCCCCTAGGATAGCCAATAATGTTACTGAAATACTATACATTTGCAGTGAAAACAGTAGTGAACATATTTATGATATACTACTAATTAAACAAAAGCAATAATGTTGAATAAGATCATTTTGCATTTTGAGCTTGAATGGTGGTGCTTGAGGAAAAACAGGTTTGATTATAAGAGGATGAAAAAGTAGATGGAGACTGAAATGTCAAAATAGGGCTCATGAGCATTTTTGAAGACTTCAAATGACACATGTTCTAAAGAAGTATAACTGATTTTAAAACTTGTGAACTTTTACTTCCCTTTTTGTGGTTGTAAGTGTTTTGTAGTACAACTACTGTGCTATGATTCTGGTCAGTTTTTGACTAGTGATGAAAATAAAACAAGGAAAGAGGATAAAGATACTTTGATATGGTGCCAGAGGAAAATTTTGAGAAGACAAGAGTTATATGCAAATGTGAGCATTAAAAAAACAGTGTTATACTTAGCATTCCACAAGGACCAGCATCCAAAGGGAAAGGAGTTCTTTCTGGCTTAGTTCCTAGGCCATCCTGTATGTGTATACTAATCAGAGATAAAAGTTACAATAAGTTAAAGAGGCTAAGTTGAGCCACACTATAAGGAGATGATATGTAAACCACAAAGCTTGCATGAGCTGAGGTGGGAGAGAGTTATTTATTTGCTTTGGTTGTTGTTATTTGTTTTTTGTTTTTTTTGTCTTCAGTTATGTCTTAATCTGTTTAGTGTTGCTATAAAGAAATAGGTGAGGCTGGGCAATTTATAATAAGAGATTTATTTGGCTCATAGTTCTGCAGACTGCACAGGAAGTAGTACAGTGCCAGCATCTGCTTCTGGTGAGGGCTTTAGGTTAATTCCACTTATAGCAGAAGGACAAGGGGGAGCTGGCATGTGCAGAGACCAAATGACAGAGAGAGAGAGGGAAGGGAGCTTACAGGCTCTTTTTAACAACCAGCTTTCTCAGGAACTAACAGAGCAAGAACTCACTCATTACCACAAGGAAAACATCAAGTCATTCGTGAGGGATGCATCTCCATGACCCAAATTCCTCCCATTGGGCCCCATTTCCAACATTGGGGGATCAATTTCAACATGAGGTTTGGGGGATAGACATTCAAGCTATAGAAAGTTGTATGGAATATATCTTGGAATAGGGGAAGGATATGTTGGAAGTGTGCTACCTTCTAAGTGTCAAAGTCAGAGAAATATAGAAAAGATTTTAGTTTTGTTGCACATTATAAATGGAATCCTCCTTTGGTATCCTTGGAAAGGATTTGGTAACTGCTTATATTGTTTTCAGTCATGTTTTGTATTCACATTCCTATTTTCTTGGATGTGATTCTGTACTGGTAGGGAGCTATGAGGTAGCTTGGCTTTATTCAAGTTATATAGGTGTGATAGATTTCCCAAGATCACATTAGTTGAGCTGCCAGTGGGGAAAAAAGAGTATGATTACTCTAAAGAGGAAGAATAGAGGAGGTAGAAGACAGATATAGAGCCACATAGTTAATTCTCTTTGCTGTTTATGAGCTAATCGACCAACAATTATTCAACCAATTTTTATTGTGCTATGTTCTAGGCAATGTGCTAAGTGCTTAGGAAAGTACTTGGAATACAATAATACACATGATATTACGTCTGCCCTCATATGTTTTACAGAGTGTGCAGGGGAGGGGTACAGATAAGTAGATAAGGAATTATAATGAATTGTGTTAAGTGCTCATGTGGAAGTACTGTTGGGTATTAAGGGCATATATAGAAAAATCACCTCAATCTGACTTTTAGAGTTAGCACACACGCTAGAGCATTCTAAACTTATATAGAAAGATATGTCAGAGTGAAACAGGAAAAGAGAAGTTAGGTGAGAGGCAAATATTCCTAAAAGAAGAAATAATGTCTAAGATTCAGTCATATGGCAGGAAGCCTAGAGAGAGTACTGGGGAAAAAAAAATACCAAAGAGAGATTTCTACTTCTGAAAATTATACAGATAACTTGTGGCAGAACAATGCTCTGCCAAGAATATCTACATAAGCCAGATAACAGACAAAAAGTCTGTCTGAAGGCAATGGAAAGTAGCCAAGACAACCAGGGCTTGAGAACTGAAAATCTCAAGCAAAGAAACCTACAGAGAAATAAGGCATATTTCCTTTTGGGGCATTTGCCAATTCTTACAGCATGATACAGAGAAGTCACCAGAAGTTCTAACTATCTTATAGGCTTAGAGAGAGACAAAAATATTGAGGGCTGTTAAGGCAGTCAGTACTGAAGGGGGCCAAAATCCTGAAGAGAGTGGGATGAATAAAGAAATGAACTTTCACTCAGTGGTTTTAACCTCCAGGCATTTGCCAAATCCTTAAGCTGTTCATGGTATAAAAAACCCTAACTCGAGCAGTAAGTGGCTAAAAGCAAAGTGGAGCTTTCTCATTCATAGTATTAAAGAAATATAAAATAATGTTCAGGACCTTCCACACAGGAGCAGCCTCAGAAACACCCCAGAATTTCATTTGGGACTCTATAGAATCTACCCTTTAGGAATTGGGGTGACTGAATGTTGACTGAACTTTTGAAAGACTGCAACTCCACCTATTTGTTGTTTGATTCCTTGGTTAGATTAAGGTGATCTATACCTCTCCTCCAGCTGCCTATAAATGATAGTGAGAACCCTCTCTGGAGGAAAACATCATCTAGTGGCTCCAAGATTTTTGCAAACAATATGTCTGTATTTAATCATACATTAATTGGCATATGAAGAAACTGAACCAAGGGAAAAATCAGACAATAGAAATAGACCTCCCAATGATTCAGATATTAACATTCTCATAGACTTTTAAATTAGCACAATATTTAAAATTACTATCATTAATAAGTTTGAGAAAATAGATGACAGTATGGAAAATCTCACCAAGAAACTGGAATCTATTAAAAATAGAAAGGTAGAAGGAGAGTGACAATTAGTGAAAACTGTTTCAATAAGGAAAGAGTAGCTGATACTGACTTATGCTACAGTGAGGTCCTTTGGATGTAGTAACAAGTAGCACAAGTCCTAAGAAGTCCTTTGGGTTCTATATGTAGATCGTTGGTGGGTGCAGGTTCAGTGGAATGGTGGGTAGAGAAGCCATGAAGGTGATAAGGTCAGATTTAAAGTGGGTAGGGAAGGTGACTGTGGAAACATGAAAGGCATGATGGGCTTCAAGTGTTGGTCTATTAATTTGTAGTTTTATAATCTATTATATATGACTCTTTAATTTTCTCTAGAAACACATCAACTTGAATAGAAATAGTAGGGATAGGTTGCATTGTTCTTCTTCCTTTCCCATGCTTTTCCCTTCTCTTCCTTCCCTTTCCTTCTTGTAGTCCTTTTCCATTTTTACTTCCTTTTCCACTTCTACTTTACATTATTTTTCTTTATTCTCTTTCCTTTCCTTTTCTTCCTTTCTTTGTTTTCTAATAGTGGAAATAGCAATAACATTTGTAGATTGAGGAGAGAGAGAGCTTATATAATGAGAGACCTAGTTAGACTCAAAGCATGCCATCATAAATCTGAGATGGTTTTTAGAAGTAATATGTATTCCAGCAAAATCTGCTAACTGAATTTTTACACATGTAGTATACATCACAATTAAAATGTCTTTTAGAGGCCCATTCTGTTTTACAAGACCAAAATTAAATGTATATATACATACTAATATTTATGTGATATGTGCATATATCTGTGTGCATCCATGTATGTAACAACACGGTGTTTTACTGAAGTAAATTTCTAGGACTGAAAGAAATAGGTTTCTCTAGTTGTATAGACTGCTTATGAAAACATTTCAATCTGATATGTAGAGGATGATGATTACAATTTATTAGTCCATCACCGTTTGGAACAATAGATGTCCTAATGTAATTAAACATTGAAAGAAATACATTTTAAGTGTCCTAAATTGCATTTCTAACTACTCTGTAACTAAAACTCTCTAGAATTTTAAAATCCATTTTGTCTTATGAAAGGCTTCATTGCTTGTCCCTGATGTTGCACTATTACTTTAGATTAGAGTAACTTCGTTTTAAAATTACATGTCGAATGTAATTTACTATTAGTAACATAGAATGTGTGGCTTTATTCTGAGAAAAAAAAGCCTGTTCAGCATTTTTTAATATCATATACCTAAACAGACCTTCCAGGATGATTAGATCACATCTGGCACAGTGTAGATCTATTTGTACTTGCATAATGCATGTACATGTACACACTGTTATATTTTATGACTATTTGGGTACATTGATTTTCTATAAAGAGAACTATTATCCACATCTTTTTGCACAGAAGTACACTTAAATATTGGCATAGGTAAACAACTTACTAAAATAAAACTCATGCTTGGCACAACTATTACTGGTGTCACAGATTTTACAACTATAATATTTCTGAAAAGCTAGCTTGAACACTTTGGAACATTTTTTTCTGAGTGAATGCAGAGACAGTTTGGTGAGCTGTAAACTTGTACATTTCATTTTGTATTCTAGTCTAGGCCAAATCTTAAGTGTCACTAAATCTGATTCTATCTTGAATTGGGGGCTCGTGGTCATCCCCAGAAGGAGGCCTCTCCCTGACACTGGCTAGGTAAGCAGGCTGTGTGAAACAAAGGAAGTGGCTTTGCCAGCAAGCGACTATTAAGAATGGGAAGAGTTCGAAATAGGCTAACAAGATGTAAATGTAAATCCGAAGTCCAAAAGTATAGGCAGCTTTAACTCTGTACTGTTTTTCTCTTGTGATCTTCTTTGAAGAAATGTATCAATTCATTATTACTGAAGTAAAAGTCACTAGCATAATATGGAAACAATTTTAAACTGGTAAACATTCCTTCTCCTTACTTAACATAAAATGAAACCCATATTAAGATATTAGTTCCTTCTCATCAGCAGGAGGAATCACTGTATAGACTGTCTGAGAACATGGCAGTTGACTCACACTAGAGTAGGTCATCCCAGAGACTGGAAATTGATGTCGGAAAAATCGGTTTTGCCTGCTCTGTTTAATATGTAATTAGTCAAATTTAATCTTAGTGGATAGATATCCAATTGGGTTCCCAAACTCATCTCTATTTCTATTTTTTGTTTTACATTTTGCAATAAGTTTAAATTCACATAAAAGTTGCAAAAATAATACTTGAAAATTCCTGTATACCCTTTACTCAGATTCACCGTCTTAAACATTTAGCCACATTCGTTTTGTTATACCTCTTAAATTTTTAATACTTCAAGTACTGTTTCATAAGAGCAAGATTATTCTCTTAGGTAATAATAGCTAAGTTACCAATTCAGGAAATTTATCATTAATGTAATACTTCCATCTAATCAACCACCCATGTTCCAATTATGTTAACTGTCTCAATGATATCTTGTATAGCATTTTCTCCTCCAATACAAGATCCAGTCCAGAATCACATACGGCATTTAGTTGTTATGTCTTCTTAGTCTCCTTTAATGTGGAACAGTTCCTCATGCCATTGCATACATTGTTAAATATGAAGAATACTGGTCAGTTATTTTACAGAAGATTCCTCAATTTGTATTTACTTTACGATTAGATTCAGGTAATGTACTCCGGTCTTAACTACTACATAAGCAAAGTATGTCCTTCTTAAGGTTCCACATCTGGAGGAACATAATGTCTCTGTCCCTCATTGGTAATGTTAACTTTGATTATCTGGTCGATGTGTTGCCTGATATCTTCATTTTATAGGTATTGTTTCCCCTGTTTCAACTAATAAGCAATCTGTGGAAAGACATTTACGACCATGTAAATATATTGCTCTACATCAAACTCTCTGGCTAGCCTTAACTACTATTGATGATTCATTCCTAAACCAATCTTTACCACAACAGTTGCATGTCATCTTGTATTAATTTCTTTTCGAATAAGAAGAAAAACAATAATTTAATCTGGTAATTTTCTGAAGAATGCCGTTGATTTCCTTTGAAAATGTTCTCATAAAGGAAATTGCTCTCTACGGAATTGTAATGATCCGTATCCACTGAAGTAGTTTACTCATTCTACCTCAACTAAAATGAGCAGAAATTAAAGCAAATGATTTTTGCTCTAGAATCAATACCTATGTTCACAGTCAGTATATATGCTTTGCAACAAGTTGTACTCTGGGTATACATATACGCAATTTCAGTGCTGCTTGAAAAAAAGAAAGCATTTTTATCGATTTAATGGAAGAATTTTATAGTTTTCAACCACTTTATTTTTCTGGAATTTATTTGTTTACTTTAAAACTTTTCAGCCTTTGCTTTTCCATCTCTTTAACAAATTATCGCCTCATTCATTTAGTCATGTTCTGTCTAATTTATATATATATATATTTTTTTTTTTTTTTTTTGAGACGGAGTTTTACCCTTGTTACCCAGGCTGGAGTGCAATGGTGCAATCTCGGCTCACTACAACCTCCACCTCCTGGGTTCAAGCAATTCTTCTGCCTCAGCCTCCCAAGTAGCTGGCACTACAGGCACATGCCACCATGCCCAGCTAATTTTTGTATTTTTAGTAGAGACGGGGTTTCACCCTGTTGACCAGGATGGTCTCAATCTCTTGACCTCGTGATCCACCCGCCTCGGCCTCCCAAAGTGCTGGGATTATAGGCATGAACCACCGCGCCCGGCCTAATTTACATGTTTTTATTCTTTTGCCATTCCACATTGCCTAAATCCTAGTGGCTAGGATTACTTAAGTTTTTCTACATGGTTTTCATTCACCCCCATTCTCATAAATTATGTGTATCATTTATTTACTAAATATCTTGGTCAAGAATTGAGGTTAGCGTTTTCAGGCATCACACTGAAAAAGATTAAAACTGTATTATATACATATAAATATTATACCATAAAAATCCTTGTGTAAGTGCTGCAAATCAATATTTTATATATTTAGTGAACTGCACAAAAGGCAATTTCTATTCTGTGTAATAACCCCAATTTTATTTCTTAATTTTAAAATTTTAATGTTTTCTATTTAACATTCTCCATAGATAGCTGATTATAGTGTTACAATGAAAGAAAAATTTTAATATCCTCATGAATCTTGACTACTTAGTATATACATATGTAAGGTGCAATAGGTTAAATAGCTTATGTGACTATTTTCTAGTTACTTCATTAAGTCTCTAATGCCTTTTGACTAAACAAAAATGATGAAAATTAGGTCAATTGGCTACCTCAGCCAGGTGATCAAGATCAATATCATTAGAGATAGTGATAAGACATGTAGATAATATGTTCTTTTCACGCAATGAGAATGGCATTTTACCTCTATCTTCTCCCAGAGCATATAACCCCAATCTAATTATGAGGAAATTATGAGACAAACCCAAATTGAGGGATATTCTACAAAATACTTGACCGTTACTCCTCAAAAGTATCAAGGTCATCAAAAACAAGGAAAGTTTAAGAAGCTGTCACAATCTAGAGGAGCCCAAAGAGATATGATAGCTACAAGTGATGCGGTATCCTGGCTGAGATCCTGAGACAGAAAAAAGGATAGTAGGTAAAAATTAAGGAAATTCAAATAAAGTATGGACTTTAGTTAATGATGATTTATGAATGATGGTTCATTTATTTACAAATGTAGCACCCTTGTATAAGATATTTACAACAGCGAAAAGTGGGTACAGAGTTTATGAGCAGTATTATACTATCTCTGCAATTTTTCTTTAAACCTTAAATTATTCTAAAATAAAATTTTATTTTAAAAGTTAAGTGTGTGGGAAAGTTAAATTTTATATGAAATGTGAAGTTGAAATTCTTAAGATCAGAAAGTTCCTGCAAATATACCATAAAGTGGGTTTTTTTTAAAAATTGTATTTATGTTTTTGAGACGGAGTCTCACTCTATCGCCCAGGTTGGAGTGCAGTGGTATAATCTCGACTCACTGTAACCTCCACCTACTGGGTTCAAGCGATTCTCCTGCCTCAGCCTCCTGAGTAGATGGGATTACAGGCATGTACCACCACACCCAGCTGATTTTTATATTTTTAGTAGAAACAAGGTTTCACCATTTTGGCCAGGCTCGTCTCGAACTCCTGACCCCAAGTGATTCACCTACCTTGTCCTCCCAAAGTGCTAGGATTACAGGTTCGAGCCACTGTGCCCGGCCAAATGGGGTTTTTAAATACTTGGTAAAGAATAGATCATGTCCAAGGTCACTATCATCTAGCTTTATATCAAAGTATATAAATATAATTGAGTATTTGCTGATATACTGATTATTGTTTCAAGTACTATATGTTATAGAAAGTAAGAATAGAAAGTGATTAAAAGACTGTGGTCCCAGTACATGGTAACACTGGTGAACACAATTCATAGAAACAACAGAGAATAGAGGTGTTCATTCCAATCTTTTATACATCTTTAGGGAAAGTGCTATCAAAATGATATAATTGCTTTATACTTCATAGAGATACCACACAAAGGGAACACTTTTAATATCAAGGAACTCTAAGAATTTCAAGAAGTTTACTAAATGAGGAATTAGAGGAAAATGCGGCTAAGAATATCATAAGGAAATACAAGTTTAAAAGCATATCAATACTAACTCAGGCTCAGCTATTATAATGTGTAGCATCTTATGGACAAGGACAAAACAAATCTCACTGAAAACTTAAGACCATTTTTCACCTTGAAAACTGAATGTGAAATTTTCCGTGAAGAAGAGCCCTTGTGATCAAAGCACTCATATATAGTATTGACCATATGAAGCCCACACTAGTGCTTCTGACTCATTGGAATGAAGATATCATATGAATCAGCTTTTTAATTTTTTTTAAATTCTATTATTTTGATCTTAACACATTATTAATACATGAAATTTATCCTCAACATTTTGATCAGCTCTTTTTAAGTAGACTATTGTATAGGTATGACAAAATATATTAAAATACACATAGCCATTTCATATTTGTATCAGAGTATATTAAATTACTCGTATTTGTATCAGAGTCTTCAAATATTCCACACTAGAAATACTTGTTTGTGGCCGGGCGTGGTGGCTCACGCCTCTAATCCCAGCACTTTGGGAGGCCGAGGCAGGCGGATCACAAGGTCAAGAGATCGAGACCATCCTGGCCAACATGGTGAAACCCCGTCTCTACTAAAAAATACAAAAATTAGCTAGGCATGGTGGCGTGCGCCTGTAGTCCCAGCTACTCTGGAGGCTGAGGCAGGAGAATTGCTTGAACCCAGGAGGCGGAGATTGCAGTGAGCCGAGATTGCGCCACTGCACTCCAGCCTGGGGCCTGGCGACAAACCAAGACTCTGTCTCAAAAAAAAAAAAGAAATACCTGTTTGTAGAATTTCTGCACTGGATCACTTACCTCTTCTTCTCATAGCATTTTGGCTTCACCTCCTTTCCCCCCATAAATCCAACAGTTCAGTTATACTTTTTTCAAATATGTTTAAATATTGGATTGAAAATCATGTACCCTGAAACCTCATAAAACACTGTCACCAAAGAATATGTCAACAGATTAAGTGGGATCCAATAGAGACCTGGATTATATAAAAATTGTACAAAATTATACACAAGCAATTAAGTCTAAAATAAATTTATTTACTGCTAAATTATAAGCAAGGTATTGTGCTAGGTACTGTAAGGGTTGAAAATAAGCTGAATAAACCCTGATCTCTGTTTTCAACGAGCATACAGTTCATTAGAGGAAGCAAACATATATATTCAAATACATTTATTACAATATATATTCATATTTTACAATAGAGGTAAAACTGAATTATATGGACCATATGGGGAGAGAAGGATTGAATTTTACAAGGGATGTCTCTAGAAGCATTAATGGCAGAAAAAGTATTTGAATTGGGCCCTAAATGAATGCAGGAAACTTCACAGATAAAAATGGAATAGGAGGATAGGGAAATACGTGTGGTGAAGGAGGTATTTCAGATAGAGGGGCATAAAAGTGAAAAGCGTCCAATGTTTACAAGTAGTCCAGTGCAACTAGAGTGAGAAGTCAGATCCTGGAAGGCCAAATACATGACTGGAGAGTTTAACATCGTTCTATGTTAGAGATTTTTGAGCAGTAGAATTTCAAAATCCTATCTTATATTTAAATGTCTATTGGGCAATCATGTGATAGTTAGACTGGAAGAGACAGAAACCACTTAAGTGATGCTATACTAAGGATCGAGTTTATTTAAAGTAGATACATTCACTTAATTTGAACAGGTTAGTTAGGTGTGGTAAACAGCCTCTAAGATAGTCCCTAATGATTCCTGCATCCTGCTATTCATGTTCTTTGAGTTTGGGCTAGGCCTAGTGATTGGCTTCTAGCAACAGAAGGAGAAACTGATGGAATGTCACTTCTGAGATTAGGTTATAAGAAGAATGTGATGGCCGGGAGCAGTGGCTCATGCCTATAATCCCAGCATTTTGGGAGGCTGAGGTGGGCGGATCACCTGAAGTTGGGAGTTCGAGACCAGCCTGACCAACATGGAAAAACCCCGTCTCTACTAAAAATACAAAAAAATTAGCCAGGCATGGTGGCGCAAGCCTGTAATCCCAGCTACTCAGGAGGCTGAGACAGGAGAATCGCTTCAACCTGGGAGTCGGAGGTTGCAGTGAGCCGAGATCGTGCCGTTACACTCCAGCCTGGGTAACAAGAGCACAACTCTGTCTAAAACAAACAAAAAAAGAATGTGGTTCCCTTCCATCTTTGTGCTCACTGTCTGTCTCATGAATCACGAACTTCCATGTCGTGAGGATGCTTAAGCGGTTTATAGAAGTGGGCCACATGTCCAGGAACGCATGCTGGCAGCCATGTGAATGGATTAGAAGGAGTCTTGCCCTGGTTGAACCTTATTTGAAACCAAAGGCTTGATCAGTGGCTTTTTTTATAACCTCATAATAGACCTTGTGCCAGAGATACTGCTTAAGCTACACCTAAATTCTTGACATATAGAAACTGTGAGGTAATAAATGTTTATTGTTTGTTTGTTTGTTTGTTTTTGAGACGGAGGCTCACTCTGTCACCCAGGCTGGAGTGCAGTGGCGTAATCCCTGCTTACTGCAACCTCCGCCTCACAGGTTCAAGCAATTCTCCTGCCTCAGCCTCCCGAGTAGCTGGGACTATAGGCACATGCCACCAGTCCGGCTATATTTTTGTATTTTTAGTAGAGACAGGGTTTCACCTTGTTAGTCAGGATGTTCTCAATCTCCTGACCTCATGATCTGCCCACCTCGGCCTCCCAGAGTACTGGGATTACAGGCGTGAGCCACCGATCCTGGCCCATGTTTATTGTTTTAAGCCACCAAATTTTGCCATAATTTGTTAGGCAGCAAAACGTCATTAACAGAGATGAAATCTAGAATCTAGCCTGGTTTATCTAGTACTAAATTATTGAATATTTTATTTCTATCAATTCTACACATAATAGGGCTTAAAGATTACTGAATTATTAATAAAATCCAGAATTTTCTCTATATTGCTTAGTATAATCTTAACTATTATATTATATTGTAAAAGCTTTGTGATCCTTGCATTTACAGCTTTTAGAGAAATGAAAGATACAGGATTTATATGTAAGACAGGTCTTAGAAACCTATTTTGAAATTAAACACTTTTAATATTTTCTGTTGATTCTTTTTAGGAAAAAAATACTTGTTTTTAAAGTTTTTACTAAAGTTAAAGAACACTAACTTTATGGATTCACTGCAGCTTTGATAACAAAAAAACTACTGGAAAATAATTAAAGAAGTTGCTAATCAGTTCATTAATCAAGTGTATCTGCTGCACATTCTACTGAAACAAATTGAAAAGGATGCTGTGCTAGCCAGAAACTCCCTCTCAAATAAAGTCAAAAGTGAAGATAAACTAAATCGACTTTTCCTTTGTGGTTGATTTCTATCTAATTAGACCCATGTCTAAAACACTGAATAAAGAAAGTCGCCCCATGCATAGATTCAAGACTCCGCTAGGATTCTGCATCTTAGTACTACTGAGAATAATTTGAACGATATTTAATCAGTCTATCTTTAGTTTTTGTTCTTTTTGTTTTGTTTTTATTTACAACCCACAGACCGCTTTTATTTTTAAATGTTAAATATACTCAGAAGAAGAGAAAAAAATACCACCTTGCTCACTGCATTAAGACAACTGGTTTTGTAAACCAATCAAAAGGCTTACATAGCTTTCTTTATAGCTTCCCCTCCCGAAAATCTTTCAATGCACAAAATATTTGTCAGTGGTCAGAATGATACCAGTCCACCCTACTCTCTGGGGTGCCTTGGCTATAATAATGGCAGTGAGGCATTGTAACTTAAAAAATATATAGTCAGGTTTTCAATTATGATTAGAGTAGATCTCCCAGAGAGGTCTCTACAGAAGGTCCAAGGTTCTCTAAAGGGTAAAAGGAGTGACAAAATTTTGACTTAAAACAATATAGTCTTTCCTCTCTTTTCTTGATACCAACCTTCAAATATTTTGGGGTTTCTAAATGCCAAATTCTAGGCGAAATTGAAGGTTCAAAATTGGAATTCGCTTGAGTTTCATTAGGTTTAAGCCAGATACCAGCCTATGTCATTTTCTACAAGCAGAATAATTTGGTTTTAAAGCAATGGTACAAGACAAATGATACAAACAAAACAGGTGCCTGGCAATCACATGAAGACTCCTTTGGTGTGGACAGATATGTATGATAACTTCTTTTGACAGGTTATTTTGTTTATTCATTCATTTAATTTTGGCACTCAATTTTAAAAGAGCTTAGAAATCATAGGCTTGTGATATTATAATTGGTATGAATCTGAAATCAGTAAACTAAGATGCCTAAGAGATGTAATTTTCTTTATTTTCTTGTAACTGAATTCTATCTTAAAACCCTATTCTACTGCGGGGTACCATGGAAGATGAGAAAACAAACCACAAAAAAAAAAATACACAAATTTATATTTCACATACTGTTCCTGCCATGTTATAAGGATATAACACTCATTCATTAAGACATGGGTTGCATGTTTTCCCCATTATAGATTATTTAGGATTATGCTGGATTTACAAATGAAGGATATGAGCAAAGAAATGCCACTGGATAAAAAGTGTTTTGCTTTCCAGAAGCATTAGTTTAAGTGACTGGCCCATGATTATCCATCTGCTCTATCAGTGAAAGATCCCTAAAGACAATGCTTGTCTTGTATCCTTGTCATACTCAGTACGCTGTTCGCATTAGCAAGTATTTGCTCAAAACGGCTCAATTCGGGATCCGGAATAGACATATGAACTGCCGCTGAGTCACTGATAGGCTCTGAGCGAAAATTTTTTATATTGTGTTAAGGCTTAGGTAAATGGACACAGTTTTCTATTGTTTTGTTTACCTTTGTCTGGCTTCCCCTCCCACCCCCACGCACGTGCTCACGTGCATTTTATTAAGCAAAGAAGAGTTCCAGGAAGCTTGTAAATGTCAAATGGAAACAGACACCTTCACGAGAGCTGAGAACAGATGCTATATCATTTATCCTTGTGCAAACATGCAAACCAGATCCGAATAGTTTTTAATTTATTTGCAAAATGTGCAGTAGAAATTTCTGGGACCTCGCAACTTGCTGAAATCAAGTGAAGGAATAGTTAACTTCACAATGGTTTAAACCATATTTAATTGTTTTGCATGTTTTAAAAATCAGGTTATAAATTAAAAACGCAAAAGAAAAAAATCACCAACTTATTAATAGAGAATTGATCATATCATTATGCAACGAGTTAGAAGATATAAATATACAAATCAATCATGTATAAAATGGAAGGTGCTGGAGAATGTTAACACTGTACAGGCAAGTGCTTGACAAATAATAATTAACTATAAAGAGAGCCTAGAAGCAAAACAGTAGTTTGGCAGCTTTGCTGGAACATATTTTCTAGAAATGAAGATGCAGGACCTTCAGTGCCTTTGTTAATCATCAGTTATAGATAGTTAAAATTTTATATTTACAATAATTCTGTGACTTTCAAAGTAATTATTTATACAACTGCATTGAACTTACTAGTGGCAGTATGTTCATGTGTACATGTGTCTCTCTCTGAGCTCTCAGGAGAGAGAAAAAAATGTGAGGAAGTGCTAGCAAGCATAGAAGGAGATAAGAAAAATATCTTATAAGTATAAGTAAAAATCACCCATTCTTCATGGGTAACCTAACTCCCCAATTAATACGACATTTCCTCCACAATATTAAACACTAAATTAGACTTTGTTTTCTGAAGCCAAGGAAATTAAAGAAAAATAGAGTCAAGGAGGTAAGTACAAGAGAAGAGAGTTAGTTACATTTAGCAACTGTCCTTATCCACTAGATACTTACTAGGGTACTCAGCACTTGTTCACTGCAGCATTTGCATTTAGCACTTTTAAAATTAGGATGAAATGAGTTTTAAGATACTAGAGGAATCATTATGAGATCACAAAGAAGTACTGTGAGATCATAACTGAAGCTAGGAGGGGAAAGCAAATTCGTATCACAGAGGAAAGCAAGCTTGCTCCTCTCAAGTTATCCTTCCAGTCAACATTGCCTGCATATCACATATGGTGTGCAAAGGGGACAGATTAATCAAGTACTCAACAGGAAGGTATAACAATCGAAAATACTTCCTTTGTGACTCTATCCATTTCTGCCATATCCCAAGAAAATGCAAAGGTATCTTCATTTCTATGCCATAATATACTTGGGCTGGGAAGGGGGACAAACCCAGAGTGATTGTTCTCTTTCTGCTGTTCAGAGTTGTGTATGTGCACACACATGCGAGGGCTGAGCCTGTACATGTTCATACCCCGTGATAGACTGACTTCACTGATTACTTTCTAGATCTTTTTTCCCTTCTACGTGCCCTAGACAAGAGGGTGGACAGGAAACATGGTAACAAAAACAAAGATATACATCCTTCTGTAATCGTAAGGAAGCATTTTTCTGCTTCCTCTTAGGAGAAATAACAATGCATCATTTAAATTACCAATTAGGATCACACTGGGCTTGAAAACATTTGTTTTGGGAAACTTTATGAGGATTGCAAAAATGTCATGCAAAGAAAGATAGTGAAATATCCTAACACAACATCTTGAGAAGAAAGTTAATGATCAGTTTTTCTGGTATTTTTTGCATGTAAGCCTACTTGGAAGCACTTTGTAGGCCTATGTGACTTTACTGAATCGGCAGAGAGCTGATTTGAAATGTATTATCTTATAGGCATGAGACTAAGCAGCTTTATAGGCAACTTGCAGCTGTTTCCATGGCCTTATTAATTTGTAACAGTCACATGGTAACAAGTTAAGCCAACCTCCCCAATCAGAAAGTCTTCAGTAAGTTTATCAGGCTGCAAGTAAAAGGATGGATAAGACCCTGGGACAAGACCCTAGTGGAGGCTTATACAAGATTTTAAGCATTTCTGCATGCTTAAATTCTAGATGCTATATTCTACATGCTACATGCCCAGATTCTACACTAAACGATTCGTTTGGAGAACTCAAGATATTATGGGCATCTTATTTGTATTACGTGTAAGTAAATATCAACATGGGTCTGATCATTAATCACGCACTCTGATTTTGCTCTAAGCGAAGACAATTATTTGAGTGCCAGCTTAGAAAAGATAATTCACTATTACCTGGTAAGTGTGAAGAAACAGGACTTCTCAGCATACCTTACTTCATGGTATTTTAGGTTCAAAGCTAATGGATTAACTTGTTGCCGTTTCACACATTCTACCATGTGACACCATGTGACACCAGGTGGCCAAGGGAGACAATCGGATTCACTTCCCTGGCAGAGTTTTGGGTGATGGTTATATCATTCTATATCCTGAAATGCAAGATTGCTTGTACTGATCTTAAACATATAAGCTAAACTCAGTAGCAAAAACATAACAAATATATGGTGGGGGAAAACAACAAGGGTGGGTTTTCTAAAGCCAAGAAATACTCAATAAATAGGCTAAGACCAAGATGAAAAATGCAAAGAACCAACAAGACAGGAGTAGAAAAGAACGCGGGGCTTAATAAATGGTATTATTATCAGAAGGTATATTCCATTATCTATTGTATAACAAACTACCCAAAACTAAATGGCTTAAAATCATTGTCCTAATTCTGCAATCTGGGCTGGCCTCAGCCTGGCAGTTCCTGCTACTAGTCTCATCTGAAGTCACTCACAAAACTGCACCCCATTGGTCCAGGGTGGTCCCATTCATATGTCTGCTGGTTAATTGGGACTGTCAGCCCAGCATTTCAAATCCCATGGATTCTTCAGAAGGAAGCTTAGGCTTCTTACATGGCGAATGTAGTGTTCCGAGAAGTGAAGCATGGAGGCTACACAGTCTCTTGAGGCCTAGGTCACAAGTCACACATCATTACATGTACTGCATTCTGTTGGTCAGAGCAGGTCACAAGGCTAGCCCAGGATAAAGGGATAATGAACTGGATTCCACCTCTACATGGAAGAGGCTGCACGTAATATGTGTCCATATTTGAAATATCACAGAATTTAGTGGACTATGAAAATAATCATGGCAAATATAGCATATTCTTAGGAGTTATTTTTAATGTCCACCATTGTATAATGCTCCCAGTAGAGCCTCTATTTAATGCTTTTTAAAATATCTCTACACATTTTATTTTTGACTCTCCTAAAAGCTAGTAATGAGAAATATTTACATTTTAATAATTCAATAAACATTAAGTACCTGTTAGTATCAGGCACTATGATTTCTCTATTGCTCTCAGATCTATCCGAAACCTTGGATGTAAATGGAGCCTTTGATGCTTTATTATAATAATTGTCAAACGTTCTTCATAAGTGCAATATTGACCCTTGATAGAAAGAAAGTTACTTCACGTTATACTTATTCATCAGAAACACAAGAAGTGCCCTTCCCTGTCAAACTCCTTCAATTGTCACCCCTCCACTTCACTAGAGGTACAAAATAATAATAGCACATGAAATTGTAGCTGGAAGGGAAGGGGAAGACTGGTAAGGCTTATTTAAATTGCATTTCAAGCATAGAAAACATATCTTCTCCCCAAGAAATGAAAGCTAGTAGAATACTAAATAATATACATAAAGGCATATTATTTTAAGTGATATGTTAAGCATTACGTAGAGTATCTCAAACCAAAGTGATTCAATTGTCATTACCGTCAACAAAATGAAACTTAAAAATGGATCGTTAGCAGCCTCTTTTTAGTTTGTTATAGGGTGTTCCTCTAAGAGAGGGGAGACCAGAAATCAGCTCAATGCACAAGACGCAGTGTTGCTGCATCCCCATCTCTCCACACCAATTTTAGTCTTGATATTATTTCCTTGTGGAGGCTACCTGGAAGCTAAAAGCTATACAAAAAGTAACTTACAGCATGTCATTTTTACTTAGTAAAAGTAAGTTTTCCTATAACATGCACCACAAGATATTACTTTAACAGTTTTGGTTCAAGGATCACCAGACTGTACAGACTACCTGAGCTTCAGCAGTGACGTTCTTTCAGGTGGCACTCTGTAAGTTGTCTGAATCATTGGGTTAACAGTCTCTTCATGTTTTCATCTTAGAAAGGCAATTTGAAGTATTTTTAAAGAGGTTTAAGAAGAAACCTTAAGAAAAAGTAAAAAAAAAAAAAAGTTTTTAACCCATTGAAAAATCATTTTACAATGTATTCAATTCCCTGAGTTTTTATTGCAGACCTACTATGTACACAAGCGTGGTGTACCTGGCAGCTATGAGAATAGCAAAGACACGTTAACAGTCTCTGCACCTAAGGTACTTAGAATCCAGTTAGTGAAACAAACATGAGACACAACTCTAAATGATTCATCAGCCTGGTATTCAAGACCTCCCATGATACGGTCTCCAATAGATATTTTCTGTCTATGTTTTCCCCTGCTCCTCTCATCTACCCTATACTCCATCCTAAGTGAATGATACTCTTTTCTCTGACTGTATCATACCTTTCCTCCCTCTATGCCTTTGTTGATCACTTTCAACCTAGCCACTCTTCAAGGCGCATTTCAAACACAAATTTCTTCAGGAAGACTTTTCTCCTGAATACGCACACTGCTACCTCAAATCCAAAGCTATTTCTCCTTGTTTATCTCCCATTGCAGCCTTAATTCATCTTTGGGCTAGGTTTGTCCTGTGTCTTGTCTCACCATCCGCCAAATTTTAAGACCTGAAAGTAGAGACATCATTTTGTTCTATCTCGTAATGTACCTTGCAGTTAATAAGAGGCAAAATAACTGTTTAGTTGAAATAAGAATGAATGTGAGGAGATATTGTGACCATCTGCTAAAATGCATAGGTAACAATGTTGGAAAAGAGGAAGCACTTTTTTCTTTGAAGTTTGATATATATATATATATTCTTAAAAAATTAATCACTTGTCCGAGGTTTAACAGCTAAACTAACATTTACTGTATGCTCATTATTTCTGCATAATGTGTTTCTCATACATGTAAAAGCACATTATTTAGTCAAAACTATCATATTAAATTTCTCCCATAATTCCTAAGGGCTGTCAGCTGCTCATTAAATCTTGATTTTCTGTCAGGAGGAATTAATAATCTTGCCTTTGAGGTGAATTTAGAAGCAATGAGGGATTGAGCAGGAATATTTTGAGTACCCTCTCGGTGGTAAATTGGATATCCAATTTTCAACTTAGTCTTAATGGGAAAAAAAGAATAAATTGAATTCAGAAGCTGTTCTTTACTTTTTAATATTTCTTCCCCCCTTTTAACTGAGTTAAAATGGAAGGGTATGGTCTTTCTCAGTGGTGGGGAAAATCTACTTTCACTCACTTAGATAGGTTTGTCAAATTCAAATGAGACTTAATATATGGGCAATCTATATGACTAAGCCTATAAGGTGATCCTTTGGAAATCACAGGAAAATTCAGTACAATAACACAAAAATTGATTTGCATGAGGTTTAAATCGTGTTCTTTCTGAAAGCAAAGATTCCTGCCTCCTCCCTCTCCCCCAAATGAATTTTACTGTCAAATACTGGTACTAATAATTATTGATATCACAACGCAGTCTCTAAAAGCAAACTGTCCTATTATTACCATAGAGATGTTAACTCATGTTAAACCAATAATATACAGCTCTTAATTTTCAGTTTTCATCTTTCAGCTACTCATGTCTGTACCATGACCTTAAAGTCCCTTAAAATTATAAAAGGTCGAGAGACTGATAAACAGGCATAAAACCTTGTGGATTTTTTTTCTCCCTCCACTCTTTTTCTAACTAAGCTACATGGTACCATCATGTACCATCCATCAGTTAATTTAGCTGTCATGAGGCTGCTGGTAGAAGTGGTCCATCCACTAGGCAGCATAAAATTACAATCACATTCTTTACCGGACCTGGCGGCTCACACCTGTAATCCTAGCATTTTGGGAGGCTGAGGCCAGCAGATCTCCTGAGGTCAGGGGTTTGAGACCAGCCTGGCCAACATGGCGAAACCCTGTCTCTACTAAAAACACGAAAATTAGCTGGGTGTGGTGGCACATGCACAGCTACTCGGGAGGCTGAGGCAGGAAAATCACTTGAACCCAGGAGGCGGAGGTTACAGTGAGCCAAGATCGGGCCACTGCACTCCAGCCTGGGTGACAGAGTGAGACTCTGTCTCAAATAAAAAAAAAAAAAAAAAAATTACAATCATATTCTCAGTGAGGCAGTAAGGTAGAAGAGTGTATTTCTTTCTGTGTAGTATGACTATATGGCCTCATGTGTGTCACTCACTTGCACTTTTTTTTCAAATACCAGGCAGCAGTTTGCTTGAAGTTAACTATCTGTTTTATCATGCAACTTAAGAAGTTGTAACACACACAACTCCAAATTATTCTTGTTCATAACTCTATTCTGTAGTAAGTATTGAATATGGGTGCAGCTCATGTGATGACCATCACTCTACTTGGCATGAAGGAATGAGATCCAACTGCGAGGACCCCAGTCGGAAAGAGCTGAAGGCCCATTGACGCCTCATCTTTCTCCCTTGCTTCCCCCACTCTTGCTAAGGATCATTGGCACCACCACTCAGACTGATGGTAAAACTTTACGAGAAATTGTCTTGTGTCTAGCTCAGGCACATCACTTGTTCAATTCCACCCTTGCTTTGGGTACAGAACATTTTAATCTGGTTAAGTTGAATAGAGCTTCTCTTCTAGCTTTTGCTGTGCTAGAGAAACAAAAGTACAAATGTCAACAAGCAGAATAAGAAGAGTATTACAAGAAGTGGTAAGAAGTCAAAGCCAAAATCTAGATACTGACCTGCGAGTAATTGAGGGGTGTCAGCAAATCTCTAACACCAGACATATCAAAAATCTAACAAAAGATGCTGAAATCTGACCAGCATACCTCTTACTTTGCCTGTGCTTAAAATCAGCCTTCAGAATGAATGTTGATAACCTTTGCTGTTTTACGTGTCTCACTTCAGTTTACAGCATTGCAACCTTTTCTCCCTCACGACGAAAACTTTTATATGTATATATATTTTATTGCGTTTTAGGTTTTGGTGTACATGTGAAGAACATGCAGGATTGTTGCATAGGCACATACATGGCAATGTGGTTTGCTGCCTTCCTCCCCATCACCAGTATCTGGCATGAGAACTTTTTTGTATCAACGTGAGGCAAGCTCTGTCAGCTCATCTAATCTTCAAAGAATTTTTGCAGAATAAGTATCATTATCCCCACTTTATAGATGAAGAAATCAAGGCCCAAAGAAGTTTAATTAGTTGCCTAAGGCCGTACATCTGGCAAATGATAGAGTTAGGAGTTGATCCCAGATCTGCCTGATTCTGGATCCTTTGGTGTTTGTGTTGTTTCCTATCATTTCCTTATTTAAGAAGCTCATTTATATTTGCTCTCCACAAATATCAACCCTGTTGGAACTAAGTTGTTATGCGTTCAGCCTCGATTCTTGTTTACTAGTCTGGGCTAAACAGTGCTGATCGAAATGCTCAGGTGACCACTGGGAAAGGTCCAAGTTCATGCTCTAATATCTGACAACAGAAACTACTGCCTTCTAGAGAAAAGAGCAGACTTGAGGATACCTTGTGCAAACCGAAGTCACACTCCCTATTCATTCATTCATTCATGCATGCATGCATTCATGTTTATTTTGTGTGTGTCTCTCTTTCTGTCTCTTGTGCACATATGCACGCACACACACAATTTTGGTCAATGCACAGTTTTAAGGTCATTTTTAATCTAAAGAATTTGGTCCTCTCTTCCTTCCTGACTACATGGCCATACAGCCTGCCCCAAACAGTATGACTCACTCTCCATGACTCTTCTGTGGCTCTTTGTTGAGAGTTTTCATTTGGTGCCTTCTTTTTGAATATGTTCTAAAGAGCAGGGATCGGTCTTTGGCTAGAAAGAATAGCATGTCAGGAGGGTTCCACGAGCCATGTTGCTTTTCTTAATCATGAAAAGGCACCAGCACTCAGTGACATGGCCCAGTTTTCTAATCTAATTTAATTGAATGTACAACGATGTGGGCATTGGGAATTAAATACAACCCCACTTCTCTGCAAAGTTCACACTGCCTTTAAAGCAAAGTAATATTTTTCTCATTTCTTATGAACGGTTTTGTGTATGTGTCACATATAATTTTACTTGTATTCTCTGTGCAAAGTGATACTTTAAAAATTATCTGTAAAAACTCTAACATAGCTTGGTCTTCTGGATTAGGGCTTGATTTAATTTATTGACAAAGATTACTTTAACCATTAAAAGCTTTTTCTTGTCACAATAAGAACTAGAGCCATGTCCTAACAAAGTACTAACTTATTTGCAACTGATATGAAGTGAATTACTGTATTTGTTACTTTTAAGAGAGAGTCTATTTTGAAATTTTGCAATTATTTCTATATTAAGGCCCATATTAAGAGCCTGCCCATTTATAAAATGGTGGGTAATTTTCCCAGGTTCTGATAAATATTTTATCATCTAAATTTGAAAAGAAAAACTAATTTTAAAACATTTCTAATTTATTACATTTTGTGACTAACTTACTTTCTATTCAATTTATTTCCTTTCATTCCCCTCACTATCATCCAATTTGTAGACAAGCAGACTTGCTAAATAGCTTCAGCATTTGGGTTTGATTTACTGGGGAGTAGATCTTAGAAATTAAAATTTCAGGTTGAAATTTGCCTTTCAGATCTCTTGCCTAAGTATATATGTAAATTTGGGAGTAGTCTAACGTGTGCATAAACACATTGAAAATATTCTATAGCTTTAAAAAAATTTTATTTTGAAATAATTTTAGACCTACAGAAAAGTCACAAAATTAGTCCAGATTTTGATACCCCCTTCACCCAGATTCCCCAAATATTAACGTTTCCCTGTGTTTCCTTTATTATTCGTTTTTCTATAAAGTCATACACAAATTCTTTTTTCTCAATGTTTGAGAATAAATTGCAACATGATGCCCCTTCACCCCTAAATACCCAAGTGTGTATTTTTGCAAAATCATAACATTATTTTATATAATAGTACATTTATCAACATTAGTAAATCAACATTGATAAATTACCACACAATCGATAGACTTTAAAAAATTGTTATCAGTTCTTTTGCTAATATCCTCTATAGCAAAAGAAAAAAATCCCAGACCACATGTTGCATTTAGTCATTATGGCTCTTCATCCTCCTTTAATCTGGAATAGTTCCTCTGCCAAAAATGCATACCCTGGATCTAATCATGAGGAAACATCAAACAAATCAAATCCGCATTCTACAAGATAATTTACCTGTACTCTTTAAAAATATTATGGTTTAGTTTTTAAGGCTATAGTACATCTCCAAGTAAGCACATATGAATATCTACATTTTTAATTTTCTCTAAGAAAGAGCAACAATTCAAAATAATGCCTAAGTATGTTTTAAAATAAAAGTTTCTTTTTGCAAGTTAAAGAGAAATGCTCTCAGCCTAAGGTTTCATTTACACATAAATGGCTATTTCATAGAACAGTGTTATATAAAATATGGACTGGGCACGGTGGCTCACGCCTGTAATCCCAGCACTTTAGGAGACCAAGGTGGGTGGATCACCTGAGGTCTGGAGTTTGAGATCAGCCTGGACAACATGATGAAACCTTGTCACTACCAAAAATTCAGAAGTTAGCTGGGTGTGGTGGCGGGCGCCTGTAATCTCAGGTACTCGGGAGACTGAGGCAGGAGAATTGCTTGAACCCAGGAGGTGGAGGTTACAGTGGGCTGAGATCGCACCACTGCACTCCAGCCGGGGCGACAAGAGTGAGACTCCATCTCAAATAAATAAATAAATAAATATAAATAAAATATGTATTATATAAGTTAGGGACAATCTGGTCTTTCTTATATAGACTTCAGACAATGGTTGTTCATTCTGAGTTGAGCACTGTTTCTCTCATGGGCTCTTAAGCTAAGAGCATTTAGCTGCATGTCAGGTATGTCTCTTATATTCTGCCTCATGACCATCTCCCACTGCCAAGCATATGACAAAGACACTTAACTCTGAGCCCCAAGTTTAGAAGAGAGATCTAAACGTCATGTGAAGTTCTTAAGAACCTTTCTTCTGAGGAGTCAACAAGGGATATTAGGTAGATTTGTCTGCCCCAAAGATCTCCCAAATATCCTCTACCAACTCGGGTTGCATTCAGTTAAACCAGATCTTTCTGTAAAATAGAAATGAGAATAGCTAATGCTATCAGTATTTCATAGCTTTATTTTAACTACTCTTCTCTGGCTACTTTCTGTGTTGTGAGGGAATGGAACATTTTACTGAGGAGCCAGGTGAATGAAAGAAGAAATGCAGAACAAGGGGTATTTGGTGAGAGGGCCTAATTGGGCCCCTACACTAGGGACTTAGGAGTTGCATGAGGGCCCTGTATATCCACAGAGGAAATTCATTTTTAATTTCCTCTAAGAAAGAGAACAATAAAAAATAATGCCTAAATATGTTTTCATAAAAGACTTTTTTTGAAAGTCAAAGAAAAACGTTGTTAACCTACATTTTAATGTAAACATAGAAGGTGATTTTAAAAAGCCACTGAGGAGGCAGGAGAGGGGTGTGGAAAACTAGATTGAAGGCTACCTACTTTAAAATTTTGTCTAGTAACACCAAAGTAGGCAGCCAAAGCCCTGGCTTCAGGTTTGTCACAGCTGTCAATTATGATAAACAATATTACTGAAAGTCCTGGTTGTAGTCTACATGAATTTGAAAACAAAAATTTGTACTGGCCAGGCGTGATGGCTCACGCCTGTAATCCCAGCACTTTGGGAGACGGAAGAGGGCAGATCACCTGAGGTCAGGAGTTCAAGACCAGCCTGGCCAACATGGTGAAACCCCATCTCTACTAAAACTACAAAAATTAGCGGGGTGTGGTGGTGGGCACCTGTAATCCCAGCTACTCAGGAGGCTGAGATGGGAGAATCACTTGAACCCGGGAGGCAAAGGTTGTAGTGAGCCGAGATTGCGCCATTGCGCTCCAGCCAGGGTGACAAGAGCAAGACTCCATCTCAAAAAATAGTAATAATAAAATAAAATAAAACATTAAATTTGCACTCTTATGATTCAGTAAAGCAGGGATGTTATAGTTGGTTGTTTTCTCTTTTTCCTCTGTAATTTGTTTAATACAATGACGAGTTTTAGGAGGCTCTAGGTAGATATGTCACTCTGATTATTCCCAAAGTATGAAGTCTCCCATACTGGCTATCTACATATAACTTAATTCATAAGATTTTAAGAAATCTCTTTTTTGCCTTCTCCTTATTCTCCAGACTGGCATTGTGAAGGTGAGGGCCAGAAATCATGCCTCGAAGTCTGGGAAATTAGTCAACTGTTCCATAGTTGTGCGTGAAACGTTTCTGACTTTGTGATTTGTGAAAATAGCACTGACTCAGCTAGGATCGTGGAAAGAGCATAGACTTAGATCAGAAGACTCATTTAGTTGCTAACTGTGGATCTTGATCTGATCACTAAGACTCTGCACACCTTAGGAGTCTCCCCTTGCATGAAATGAAGTTGATGAACTAGATGATCTTCGCATTGTCTCCCAAGTTGTAAACTCAATGATTTTGAGTATAGGAATTAAGAAAGCCACTTAAGGGGAAAAAAGTTCCATTCATTTCTTGATGAAATACTTGTTGAGCTATGTACCATGCTCCATAAAAAGAAAGAAGCTAGATATCTTAACCCTACTAAGTTGTTTGTACATCTTAACACTACTAAGTTGTTTAGTGAAAAGAACATGAGAAGTTCATATGAAAAGTCAGGAAGTCAACATAGTAAAAAAACAGATAAACTAATAAACTGACCAAGTAAGTAATACAGCTTCAATTAAGTACTGGACTTCCAAATGGATAGAATCATACTATTCAGGGCTAAACTGTATTTAAGAATACCTACTCGTAGGAATTGGTTTTTATGCTCTGGAATCATCACTTCCAAATTCAGCATTTAATTCATTTCACTCTTCACTCATTACTCTTTTCTTTTTGAATATACACTTTTTTTTAACTATAAGTTAAACCGAAAATAAATGGTTAGGTGGATAGCTGGAGTTTGCTTGTTTATTGTAATGATAGTGTAACTCCATATAGAAAAGCAATATATGTGTTCCTATATGAACAACCCAAAAGAAAATTAACTTTTAAGTCACAGAATTTTGAAGGTCTGCAAATAGTTTTTGACATTCTAATTACTACGTCTATTAGTTTGCTAGGGCAGTTACAACAAATACCATAGACTTGGTGGCTTAAGCTAGAGAAATTAATTCTCTCAAAATTCCGGAGGCTACAAGTCCAAAATCAGAGTCAGCAGGTTTACTTTCTTCTGAGGCCTCTGTCCTTGGCCCTTCTTACCGTGTCCTAATGTGGCTGTCCCTCTGTCTTTATGGTCTGTGTACTAAGGGCACCGGTCAGATTTAACATAATTATCACTTTAAAGGCCCTGTCTCTAAATACAGTTACATTCCGAGGCACACTGCACGTAAGGGCTTCAACATACGAATTTGGGGAAGACACAATTCAGCCCAGAATACTGCATTTATCTTTATCATAAGGGACAAAGATTTATATTATCCTACAACTGTTTTCTGTGCTGAATGTATTTTTGACTTTGATTGTACAATTTGCCTTACACATGCATCAGCTTATCAGTGTGCCAAGGATGGGAAATGAATTGCTTCAAAATACACCCTAATTAAGATAATTAAATATTCACATTTTTATAGCATTTGATTTTTTTTCTTGTTAAACCTAAAAGAGAATTGGATGTTGTTCACATATCACAGATAAGCCAATAAACCAGACATTTTGCCATACTCTGTATTGATAAGAATGTCTTTGGCATGGAAATGATACATTTTATTGCCTTTAACTTCTAATAGTCCCTTAATTACAAACACAACGGATGTTTTACTAGAGATATTATATATCAGCAGTTGTTTAAACCTGAAATAGACATGCTAAGAGGGAAAAGTATTCAGGTCCAATGTAGCCCAATGCTGAAAGATAAAATCGCAGCTTTTGACATTTTACCAAATTATTGATTCTGTTCTCTGGCTGGCTTTTAAAAACTTTATACAATGAGTCGGTTAAAAAAAAAAAGAAAAAGAAAAGAAAATGGCTGGGAAAGCATAAAGTCAGAAATGTTTTTTAAAAAGTATGAGAAAACATAAGGCCTAACTCAAATGACAAGCAGTAGATTTTATGGCAATGGTGCCAGCCAGCCGGGGTTTGTATCTTGACTCTTCCTACTTAATAACTCACTGTCAAGCTTGATGTGATAATAAAATAATTCATGTAAAGCACTCACCACATGCCTGGCTTATACTAAACTCAATTTCTAGTTATATACATAGGTAGACATGCACTAGTATATGGGTATATATGTATGCGTGCCTTGTATATGTATGTGTGTATATTAATGCATGTAGGTATGTATTCATATACATAACATGTATACATATTCACATTCATTTTCATATTCTTCAGCCTCCCTTTGGTACACTTCTACAGTGTGTGTAGTTCAACTAACAGCTGGTCCTGCTGTCATGATTGCTAAATTAGCAAAAACCTAGTGAGCCAGAGAAACCAGCCTCAAATGGTACATCTTTCTCTAAGCAGACATTAGTGGACTACAGAATCCTAGCTTTGCAACTTACAGTTATGTAACTTGGGCAAATTATTTGACCTCTCTGTGCCTCATTTTCCTCATCTATAAAATGATAGTAATCAGATTATCTATTTCCTAAGATTATGAAGAATAAGCTTATTTAAATTTGTTATGTGCTTAGATTAGTTCAAGGTACAAAGTAAGTGATAGCACTTACTTTGTCTACTACATAAATAAAATGAAATAATGCCTGGTGTCTCAACACTAACCCATAAACTAGTCTATTCTACACAGATCTTCTGGACTAAGAGCCACTATAAGCCTAATAGACATCCCTCAGCAAGGCAGCTGTAGGTCTTCAGTGTTAGTGTTGGGTTTTCTCAGCAGACTGAGTATTAGGCTTTAGCCAAGGGTTTCCTGAAGAGGTTTAAAAAAAACAGACTGGTGGGACATTGGGTATGTGTGTTTCTTTGGTGGTTTACAATCTGTGTTTCCAGTGTCTGCATCATTAATATATTTTCTTTCTGGGTGTAAACTCTGTGGTTACTCATCTGTGTCTGTTTTGACTTAAATGCATCACTGGAAGAAAGAAAGAATATGGGTCTCATTGAGTTCTATTGCTTCTTTATTGCAGTAACTTTAGTGCCCACAAGGAAATAGTTGCATACCCATTGGCTGCAAACTAGGTCTGCATTCTTCAGGAAAGAAGTTACATAGCAATCTTTAAGAAATGCAGTCTTCTTTTACCTTCAACTTTGTGTCTTATTTCACTCTACGGTATTTAAATGAAGGAGATAAGAAGAAAGAGCTAGCTGCAAAGGTGAGAGCTGAAATATTTTTACAGAGACATCATTATAATGAACATGATGGACTGTCGTTGTAAATAGGGTGAGTGGGAGAAAACTTGAAAATTAGAAAACAGAGATGAAGAAAAGGATTTCAGATAAAAATCAGGGAAATCAATGTCAGTGTAGAAAAAAGATAGTAAGGTAGAAAAGGAACTTTTAAATGAAAAGAATGAAAAAAAGATGATTTTATATTGATTTTAAATAAAACTCCATGTCAAAGCCTTTTGTAAATAATTAGATGATTGTAGAGGATGGTTATGTGTGTTTAGCAAAAACTACATTAATGAAATAGCTAAGAAGCAAAATCTTACCAGGTTTTACATATGAGTCCACTGTGTTTATTACCGTAATTTTTGTTATAAACTTACCCTAAAATAGGTCTTTTAGGCACCAACAGTAATAGCGCCAATTGCAGTTACTCTACCATTTTACCACAGACCGGTGAACATTCTTATGAGGACTTCAGCATTAGATGGCCCATTTTAGGGCACAACACTTTCAGCCAAAACTTCAATAGAGAAGCAATTTCAGTGGGTCATTCATGTTCCTAAATCTTCTGGCTGTGGCTTCAAGATCTCTCTCTGTTCCCAGCGGGAATTATGGTAGAGAGATGCAGTTAATTGCCTGTGGGTTTATGACTGTCCCCTTCCCTCAGCCAGAATCATCATGGAATTAAACATGCACAGAGGTTATAAAGGGATTCCCTGTTATGCTAACTGAGAAACTTAGGTTAGACCCTTGGAAGAATTTATTGAATCGGATATAGCGTGTCTACTGAGTAAAAGGATCTCCTCTATTAAGTTGTTCATTATTCATTTATTTATTTATTGAATAAAAATGTATTGGGTGCTGTCTGAGTTTCCTAGAGCTGCTGTAATATGTTACCACAAACTGTATGACTTAAAACAACAGAAATGTCTCTCTACATTTCCGGAGGCTAGAAGTTTAAAATCAAGTTGTCAGCAGGCTTGGTTTCTTCTGGGGCTCTGAGGGAGAATCTGTTCCACGTCTGTCTCCTCTCTCCTCTCTTCTGTTGGTTCCCCACCAAACCTTGGCATTCCTTGCATTCTAATTCTTGTCCCCGTTATCACATGGCCTCTTACCTCTGTGTATCCTCTGTGTCTCCAAATCTCTCTCCCCTAATAAGGATGCCAGTCACTGGATTAAACTTATTTCCAAATATGGCTACATTCACAGGTAACAGGAGTCAGGACTTCAACGTATACTTTGGGGTGACACAATTCAACTCAAAACAGGTACCTTTTTTGTAGCAAATACAATCCTAAATGCTGGGGGATAGAGAAAGATTAATAACATGTAGTCCCTGAACTCAAAGACTGCATTCAAATAGGGGTAGACATAAATATACAATTATAATACACTGTCATAAATCCTCAATTATATGTCTCAACAAAATGCTATGGAAACACAGAAAAAAAAGGGCAAGTAACGTTGTCTCAGGAAACCCGAAACGTTTCACTGTGAAGCTGTCTTTTGAGTTATAGGGTAAAGGATATTAGAGTTCATGGATGAATTCATAGTTGTGAGTGTGCAAAGGGCATCCCAGAGGAATGTGAAAATATGTATAAAAACATGGTATCATGAAAAGACTTTGTGTCTTTCAAGATAGGGAAGGAGTTGGTGTAACTGGAGTCTAGGGTTAGTTGTAGGGAGAGGCAGAATACATAGAAGAGAATAAACAGGAGATGGTAGATGGCAGAGGGTCTTCAATTTCATCTCAAAGAATTGGGGCTTTATAACATAGAATGTCTCTACCAAGATTCTTGAGGATATATTTTTAATCCTTAAAGTAACAATAGATGTATTTAAGTAGTATTATAAAATAAAGTGAAACAGTAGTTAATAAAGCATCTTGCAAATTTGGAAAGGCTATTTTGATTTTGAGAGAATTATTTGAATTACAAGAATTATTTTAAGGAAATGCTTTTTAATTTTTATGTAGGATGCATAGGAGCTCAAAATAACAAGATTCAGTCACCAAACCATTGCCTACTAAGGGTCCTTAAGGACCCATTCTTAATAAACAAATATAGCTAAATTATAGTTGGTGTATCAATTGTATGTAAATTGAAAGCTTATAAAGTACTTGAGGGGATTTGAAAAGTTTGTTCTCTAAGCATTTTAAATATTACTTATATAATGTTAGTTATACTATTTGTTATCTATGGGAAGGGGTTTGCTAAACCAAGGTAAATGTCAATGCTAGTTCCTAGACAACTATAATGAATTCTGAATTAGTCACTTTTTATTTATTCAACAAAGAGTCTACTACTTAACATCTGTGAACTAGATTATGTCCTAAGTAGCAGGAATTCAAAGATATGATAAGGGCACATTAGTGTCCTCTTATAACTCACAGTCTAGTTGGGGAGACTAAGACGAAAACAAAGAAACACATGAAAGTTTGTTGAGTTAGATAATGGTGGTATATACAGGGTGCTTAGGTAAGCGCAGTGGAAAACCCAGCTCTTTGTTGAAGAAGGCTTTATATTTAGCTTGTGAACTTTGAAGGATAAAAGGATCATTTTCCTAGGGGACAAGAAGCTTCGACATGTGTAGTGAATATCCTAAGAATCGGGCACAATGCTGCAAAAAGTTAGGAGAAATAAAGGCTAAGCCAAAGTCCGAGAACTGAAAAAGACCACGGGTGTGTGATTTTGGTAAGGATGAGGGGAGGAAAGTAAGGTAGGAGATAGAGTCTGAGAGGTTACCAGGCAGCCAGTAAGGGGTCTGATGCAAAGGAGTAGAATTTTTATATGATATAGTGTCCACACTACAATTTTAGCAGAAAGGGCCATGATCAAATTTGAGTTTTAGAAAGAGACCTCTGGGAACGAATTTGGAAGAAGCAACTTGGAGCAGTGGTTTTCTTTTTTTTTTTTTTTTTTAATTGCATTTTAGGTTTTGGGGTACTGTGAAGAACATGCAAGATTGTTCATAGGTACACACATGGCAGTGTGATTTGCTGCCTTCCTCCCCCATAACCTGTATCTGGCATTTCTCCCCATGCTGCCTCTGCCCAACTCCCCATGCCCGCCGTCCCTCCCCTATTTCCCGTGCCGACAAGCCCAGTGTGTGTCGCTCCCCTCCCTGTGTCCATGTGTTATTGTTCAACAGCCGCCTATAGAGTGAGACATGAGGTGTTTAATTTCTGTTCTTGTGTCAGTTTGCTGAGAATCATGGCTTCACGCCCTTCTTTTTTTTTAATGCAGAGAAAATTTTTCTAAAGAAAATCTTACATCTAACCAAAATAGATAAGATAAGAGTAATACTTCATTCAAATAAATATTATGCATTCAAATGTATAACATTTATTTACTAAGAGGCCAATGAAAGCAGGTTACTCAAACTCAACACTGTCAAATAGGGGGTTGTAGGACAGAGCTCCTGTGTTTTATTAGACTCAGTATCAAAATTCTATATCTACAGACTTTAGGAATTATGATGATTCAACTATTTTTCAACTTTACTATGGTACGAAAGCACTATGTATAGAATTAGAAGTAATATCATCTCTTATCATGCTGGGTGGTAACTAGGGAGGTGTAGCTCCACTCAGCTACACATTTTAGACTCCGTTGGGTTTATTAGAACGTAACCCCATTGTAAGTCAAGGAGCATCTTTATCTATTACTGTACCGTGTTAGAGACAATTCTGATTTTGTGCAATAAGTTGTTAATATTAACAGTTAAAAAGACTCTGCCTGTCATATCATGGAACTCTTCAGTTGCCTTGATCTAGAAATATAAAAAAGTCTGACAGTGGATAAAAAAATTACTAACAAGAGTCACTATAGCTCACATTTTTTACCATAAATATAGGCATTAAAACTTTTTTTTAAATGATAAAAGCCTTCATACTGTAAGTCTTACATGTCTATTTTATGTGTTTACTTTTTGTTTCTATGTACATGGTAGACATGGTGCATTTATGTTAAATTTAAATGATCAAAAACAAAGATTTGACAAAAAAAACAGACTTATTATATAACCATGAAGATTCAAAGTCAAAAGTAGCTATAATCTCTAGCAAGGCAGATGTTCACTGGCATATCTCCTATGATTAAACTCTAGCCTCAATTTATATAATCCTAACCTACCAAAAATTGGGATAGATATCACTTAGGTAAAAAGACATCATAATTGTTTTAAGAAGAGACACATAAACTTGTATGGGGGTTTTGACGATTGTATGGGTTTAGAGGACTGATAAACTTGTATGGGGTTAAAGGATAGATATCTCTCTTACTAGTTCCATTAGAAATTGCTGTTATAGAGGGGTTAGGAACACAACCCCTTCCAATCCTACCCACATCTCAAGGCCTAGATCAGAGTTCACTGTCTATGTATGGCACACTGATATCTCAACACTTCCTGAAGGTGACCCATATGCCAGGACCAGCACTAGGTCCAGAGATGCAAACATTAAAAAGATCCCTGCCATCTCTCATCTATATTTCTAGCATCTGTTTTTACTCATTTGCCATTTAATTATTTCCCATCTTTATATACAAGACTTTAAGGCCCATGACAGCAAAGTTTCTGTAATTTTAATTCAACCTACTTTTGTTTGCTACAAGCTTTGTGGCAGGCACCATGTTAGGTGTTAAAAAATAGAGAGATAAAGAATACAAATCCTCTAGCAGCATGCAATCTAGCCATGTATAAACCTAGATGGCTCCTTCCACATACCCCTGACGGCAGAGTTAGCTCTGAGAGTACACTGTAAATTCTTTCATGCACTGACCTGATTTAAAAACATTATAACATTAATATATATGTTCTTTTCCAAATGTGTATTTTTTTTCTTTTTTTTTTTCTTTTTTTTTTTTTCTTTTTTTTTTTTTTTTTGGAGATGGAGTTTTGCTCTTGTCACCCAGGCTAGAGTGCAATGGCGCAATCTCGGAGCACTGCAACCTCCACCTCCCGGGTACGAGCTATTCTCCTGCTTCAGCTTCTCGAGTAACTGGGATTACAGGCACCCACCACCCATGCCTGGCTAATTTTTGTATTTTTAGTAGAGATGGGGTTTCACCATGTTGGCCAGGCTGGTCTCAAACTCCTGACCTTAGGTGATCTGCCCGCCTCAGCCTCCCAAAGTGCTGGGGTTACAGGCATGAGCCACATTGCCCTGCACCAGATGTCTAATTTTAGATTCCACTTCTTCTTGAGGCCATGATGATGCCCCATGAGAAATCCTTAGGTCCAACTCCAATTATACTGTATATCCTACAATATCACCATTTACATTTACAAGAATTTTAATATGCCAACCATTACAAGTGCTTCATATTGTGAGATGTAGTTTGCTGATTTTCACACATTGCCATGTATTTAAGCATTCCCTATAGTTATACGAAGCATGGGGGGGAAGTGGGAGAGAACCTTTAAGTTTTCTGTTTCTGAGACTATTTTGTTGTTATTGGATATCGCTTTTACCCCCTCCCCTTTAGTGCTTATCACTAGGTATCTGCCATATTTAATGATGCGTGTTATTTCGTTGAGTATTACTAACTAGAATCAATTCCTATTCCAGGCTTATGTACTGACTTGATACATGTATTTGTTTTGCTTTGAAAGAAAAATCAACAATTGAATTGCAAGTGATAGACATACCAGTAGGACCATTCTTAATGGATGTGTAGAGATCATTTTCTCTTCCTTTAATGTCTGTGAATTATAGTCCACTGTGATACCACTATGATGCATTTAAAAATGCAACTCAAAAACAGTAGTCTACTGATGAACAGGTGACTGCCGCCTGTGATGTGTTTTGGGTTGTTGGCTTTTATGAGTAATTACTTGTAGGAAAGAAAGGAAAGAGGATGAAAATATCCATTTTGGCACGTCTTGAAATGTCTTCGTTGAGTTCTCTCTCTTTGAATCGCCCAGTACCTGTTCGGCATCACTAATCACAATACTAAGTGACTTTTTATTTTACTAGGCATTAAACTTATACTACTTAACCTTTGCACATCAAACAGGCCCGTCTCCGGCACCTTGCTGTATCTTTAGCACAAAACTCCTAAATCATTATCCATCTTGAGGATCTGCCTTGCCTTAGAGGTACTCTGACATTTGCTAAGACTTCCCATCGGACCCTGCAGACATTTCCAGGTCATGACAGTGTCATTTGATATTTTGGTTTTAAACATCATCAGAGTGGCTTGTGCTGAACAACCTGAACTAAAAAGAAAATGGTAAAATGAAAGGAAGGCAGTTTCCTCTGTGCTGATTGTTAAGATGGCATTGGAAACATTCTTATTTTTACTATGGATATAGCCATAAAACCATGAATATTTTTGAAAAGCATCACAGTATGAAATACAGAGCCAACAGTAGAATATATGAAATTAGCCCATTTGAAAGAGGGTCTATATGTTATAAGCCTGGCAGTTAAAAAAGCCAATTATGATAAAACTGTGTAGTTACCTGGTAAACTGTTGTTTATAAACTATTTTAATTTTACCATACCTTGTTTGAACTTTAAGAAATGTGCAAACATAGTAAGACAGGGTTACTATTTCCTCATTTTGCAGGCGAGGAGACTGAGAATTAGAAAGGCCATGTAAACTACTCCTAATTTACCCTGGCTTGCATGAGGCTGAGCCAGAATTTGAGCCTTAAAGCTTCTGAGTCCAAATTTGGTGTTCTCTCCACTATATAATGCTGCTTCCATTTATAATATGGAGGTTGGGCGATGTTCAGGAAACTTAATTGACAAAAGTGAACTGTGTTTAGGACAGAGACTTAAAACTAAGGTAGATGTCAGGGCAATGATTTTGTAGTTCAACGCGCGTACTTGTCTAGGCTATAGATGAGGGAGAATGCTAAGGTTACTACCTGCTCCAACACCACCACTTTGTGGTACAAATTAACAAAGACACCCAGGAATTGTAAGTATGGTTGAGCTACCACAAATTAACTTTGTATTAGGCAAGAAGTAAAAAGCCCTAGAAATACTACTTCCTTGACATAGTAGAAATGGCTGCAGCAGAAATTTAACAGTCTTCATTATTTTCTGTTGAAATGTCCAGCAGGAGAAATTCAAGATTGTTGGTAATTGATTTTTTTTTATTTATAATAAGCCCTCATACAATTGAGGCATATGGGAGAAGACTGTGCCTTCTCAGGCATAGTCTTTATTTTATTTATCTTACACTCTGAAAAGGGAGTGTTATAAGAAAAAATTAATAAGGTTTCCTAGAGTAGGAAATAAAAACTTAAAATGAAGTAATGATAAACATTAAGCTCTTTAAATATATAAGGGGTTTGTAGAATTTACAAATCAACCTGGGGGGAGACCAACTGGAGGGAATGAATGATGACAGTGGAGAGTCGACGCATTTTAGGGGTTGTTTGACAGGTTAATCCTACAGTTTTATTCCTACGGAGGTATGAGAAGTCAGTGAGCATATCTAAATGTAGGCTTATGTTATTTACTTAGTCATTGTTACTGTGTGTGAGGGAGGGTTAGTTTTTTATAAAGAAAAAACTATCACAGCATGGAACTTGCTTTTTTTAAATTGGCAGATAATTTTACACTTCTTTCTTCTTTGGACTCCATATATTACCACTTTGAATTATTCTGAGAAAGTAGGGTTAATCCTATGAAAAAATTCAGGAAACTGCAGTGGGGGAGTTTGCAGTTTACACTCAGCTGTTGTGAGTCCACTGAAAGTGAAATGCCAAGCTGCAGGTGTCCACTGCAGGGAGCTCTGGTGCGAGGCTGCTGAGTGGGCCGAGGAAGTGGCAGATGAGCTGCGTGTGGATGCGGTAATGCATTTAGGGAAAAATGAAAGTGAAAGAAGCTAGGCTGCATTCACAGGCTGGCAGGCTCTAACTTCTAGGTTCCAAACTTAAAAGGGGACTCCAGGAGTGACTGGTAACCATTCTGTATTAAAATAAGCTGAGAAAGGTGCTGTAATCACAATAGTCCACTAGTGTGCAGGTCAGTCTTAGGAAAGAGATTGGCATCCTAAGAGATTCTACTTCCTTAGTACAAGATTAGGGTCCTCCAGACAGGATGAATTATACAAGATAATTCTGATTGCTGGTTCTGTTTAAAAAGAGGCTGCTGCATTAGGCTAGAGAAGGCTCTTTGTCATGAAATTAAAAATGGGTGAAAATTCCCTATTATGAAAGACGAAAATAATTAGTACTTCTATTCTCTTGGAAAATATAACAGTTCAGTGGGAAGCTTCAGAGAGCTGCCTGGCCCTTCCACTCCTTTTGCAGTGTGAGAACATAAGTGTTCATCCATTCTACAATGTGAGGATGCAGAGGCTATGCTTAGTTTTTGAAATCAAAGAATCATAAAAGATTTGGATGGGGAGCATGTTGAAACTACCGGGAACCTTAATCTGTACAGGCTGCTGTACGTGAGACTGAGTAATTTGTAGAAGAGAAATTTATTGCTTACAATTGTAGAGGCTGGGAAGTCTAAGATCAAGGTGCTGTCAGATTTAATGTCTGATAAAGGTTTGCTCTCTGCTTGCCAAGATGGCACTTCTTACTGTATCCTCACATTGTGGAATGGGACAAACACTGTGTCCTCACAAGTAGCAAAAGGAGAAGAGCCAGGAAGCTCTTGTAAGGCCTCTTTTATAGGACATTAATCCCATTCATGAGGGTAGAGCCTTTATGACTTAATCACTTCTCCGAAGGTGCCACCTCAATAGAGCTACAGTAAGAATTAAGTTTCAACATAAATTTTAGAGGAACACAAAACACTCAAACCATAGTAAAGGGTATCTTTGAAGCATTGCAGAAACAAATGGGGAAGGGGAAATACTATACATGACTTACAGAATAACTATCCTGGAAGTTCTAAAGAAATAGCATGTTTTAGAAAGTAAAGTGATTCAGGCTCAACTCATGCACCATAGACACACGGTGGCTTTGTAAGAGAAACAAAGGAGGAAAGTCATTCCTTTCTACAAAGCATCCCTTGGTGGCTCCCACCAAAAATCGAATCACAAGGCTAAATAGATCATGAATTTGGTATTCTTCATGGTTTTAGTCTGAAAAATTTTTTTTGGCCGGACGCTGGTGGCTCACGCCTATAATCCCAGCACTTTGGGAGGCCGAGGTGGGTGGATCCCAAGATCAAGAGATCGAGACCATCCTGGCTCAACATGGTGAAACCCCGTCTCTACTAAAAATACAAAAAATTAGCTGGGCATGGTGGCACACGCCTGTAGTCCCAGCTACTCGGGAGGCTGAGGCAGGAGAATTGCTTGAACCCAGGAGGCGGAGGTTGCAGTGAGCTGAGATCGCGCCATTGCACTCTAGTCTGGGTAACAAGAGCGAAACTCCGTCTAAAAAGAAAAAAAAAATTAAATATTAAAAGGATTAGTACTGAAGGTGGTAATACTGGTAATGGATTGCAAAGCTTCTTGTTCTTGTCCTACTTTGGACTCCACCTGCATTTACACAAAGTACCTTCCTGTCAAAGTCATGGACCTAGAAATCCAGGCTTAGTGCTTGTGGATGCCATCTGGCATGGGGGTCAGCTTATGGACTTTGAACTCCACAGATGTCCAACACTTATTAACTACATGATCTTGTGCAAGCTTTTTAATTTCTTGGAGGCTTACTCTTCTCATTTGTAAAATGGTTTTATAATACCTATCCAATGGGATCCTTTGAAGAATCATTTGACACAATATGTGCAAGTCACTTAACACAGTGCATGGTATCCAGTAAATGCTAAGTAAATAGCAGCTCTTACGTATTGTTGTGAGCTAAGTGAGCCATGTATACAACCCTGGATTCAAAAAGTTGTAATAAGTGTGGTGGATAAGGTGAGCCCGTATTTTCCTAATAAGGCTTTTTAAAAGTGTTATGACTATTTTGAGTATAGCTAGATTTTGGAAAGGTAGATGAAAGAGTGAAAGAGTATAGTTATGATATTTAATTTGCTTAGTTATACAGATATATTCAAATTGCAGATGATGCAGAATACTATCTTCATGTGTAATACTTTGCTTCTTCTTCCCCACTATCCCATTTTGTAAAACAATTCTGTTGAAACTCTTCACGCGCATCTCCGACATTAGCGGTTCTAGAAGCACTAGAGCCAATTTTTGTGTCATCGAACAGTTTTCTGGAGGGTATTATATATTCATGCCCACCTAAGTTGTTAGATAGAGATAATAGCACTTAAATCTGTGTATCATAGTATCAGTGTCAGGCTTTTTCCAAGCCATAAATACTCATTTGCATACCTCTAGGCCCATTGGTTTTTCCATTCATCTTGCATGTGTATATTGGTGATCTTCTTTGGGTATTTACTGCATGGAAATCTTAAGTAGTCTTTCAAAGGCTTGTTTACAATGGTATCTAACACTTAGTACTATGATGTCATACCCTGTAAGCAATTATTAGGTCTGTGTTAAGCTTCATTATCTTGACTGCCTTCCCCAATTTTGTACATTTACATTCATAAGCATCTAAAACCCATATTAATTTAAGTCGTTCCAGAGTAATGTGTGTTTTCCAGAGAGTACATTATTAAGAATAATTTAGAAAATGTCCCTTATAATTAAGCACTTGAATCTAAGACAGCTTCCTTTTTTTTTTTTTGAGAGATAACTGGTAGGGAGCAAGGGGAAGGTATGCTTTATATTTGTGAGGATAGGAGTAGAGATTTTATTGAAATATTTATCCAATTATATGACTTTAAATCATGCAGGTTTCTCATTTTTATTCATTGTATATATGTGTTAAGTGCTGGCATGATCCAAACACATAGAAGATGAAGTTCCTCCCGTTATAGGAAATTTTGGACCTTAGAGAATATCCAATTCCAGAACAATGCATTGGATACTTTGTGAAAGCATTTGCAGAGAAAGCCTGTGAGTTGCAGCCCTTGTCCTCAGCAACTGACATAAAATTTGTCAACAAATTTAATTATGTTTATATCAGGCAGAATGTGTTTGAAGGGCCTGCACATATGTTTCACACAGGAAAAGAAAGAGGTGAAGAGAGAAATGTTACATGTAAAAAATTTTACATAGTAAATCATCACATGGAAAAACACATTTTTCACTGGCAAGTAAAGAAATACAACAATAAAGTAACAGTAAGGTAGCAACATATATCAGTTGTAATGGCTAAGGACTAAGTGAAGTGTTGGAGAAGCTGTTGAGAAACAGGTGCAATTTCATGGTGGTGCCATTCCGTGACAATTCATGGAAATGTATACACAAAACAATGTTAAGTGAAAGAATTAGATCACGAGAGAGTATATAAACACTGATTATATCTATAATAACGTCCTGTATGTTGACATGTTTGGAAGAAGGTTTGAAAGAATGTAAGTAGTTTAATGTTGATTTGAATTTTCTCTCTGCAATAGTTATTTAAGTGCTTACTAATTTGAAAAGAATACAATAAAGATGACTCCTCGTCACACCCCTAAAACACATAATACATACACACATGTTGGTAAATAAATTTGTGATATTATATGATGTTCATTGTTTACAACGTAGCAACATTATATTATAAATCAAGGACTTTAATTGAAGTTGTACTTCCCTGCTTTATCTACTAAGATGCCGTGAAGCATTTTTGATCACTGTTTATTAAGTAATGAGGAAAGAGAAGAAATCTTTTCCTCATAAATCTGAAATTGCATCTTAAATCTTGCACAGCCTGAATTCTGTCTCCACTAAATGAATATAAAGTTAAGCCTATGATTCCCTTATTTCTACTGCCTTCCTACCTCTTCAATAGCTACTCAATAGCTCTTTTTTGACCTTTACCTGTAATTAATAGTTGGTATATTGAGATGTGTTTATTAAGTACAGACAGCTAAGGTTCAGATTTATATGCAGCTAACTTCGCTGAATGAACTAAAGATCTACTATGTTCCACACATCTTTGCCTGCATACCATGCAAAGGGGATTTCACTTAATTTGGTAGTAACCATAGAAGTCTGAAATATCCCCATTCTGAGACGTGACAAAACTAAGCATAATTCAGTGGCAGTTCTCTTCCAAGCCAGGACACTCTTGTCCGTGCCTTTAAGTGGCTAGTTCCCAGTGTGTTATGGATATATGGTATAGTTTTAAACATATGAAATAGATTTGTAGGAAGCAGCATATTTAGAGAGTCCTTTAAAGAGTAAAATAAGTGTGTTGCTTTCCTCATATAAAAATTGTATATTGTTACTATAAAGTATTTATAGGGTGCTTGGAAATTTTAATACAAAGCAGTTAAACTTATACAGACAATTTGAGTGGAATCCAAACATAAAGCAAGTTCTCTACTACTTTAATAATTTAATTAAATAAAAGTTAAAAGCTGATATAACCATTTAGGTTTTATTAGAAAAGGGGGAAAATAATGGCATGCTGACACCAATAACACTGGGAAATTAATATATTATGACATGATACTATAGATAACATAAACAAATACAATTTTTAGAAAATAATAGTAACTAAAAATAGAAGGACTGTAAATGGAAGAAGCATCAAGGGGTGATTGGTACAATAAGATACTAACTCTGAGAAAGTTTATTAACTCATCACATAATGTTATGGATACTGCATTGGAATGACTGCAATATTAGCTTCTGTATGATGGCTTAAATATTAATATTGGAAATGTGCACCACATGATAACCAATATTTTAAGGTGGGGGCAAAAACAGCTACTAGTATGAAGCTGTAGAAAGATTAACTAGAAATCTGTTTTGTGGAACAAAAGAAAAGAATATCTTGGGAGGATAAAGGAAATATCTTAAGAATGGGAAATGTGGCAATAATATAATGAGATTCATTTACATAACCCATGTATGCATAAACATTCATCTCTTTTACTAATTAGGGGCATTATATTTGTGGTTTGCATGAGTAGAATGCTAGATGAGGAGGTAATTAATAAGCAAAAGAATTATAGAGTTGAAATCAGTGAAGAGGAACAGTGTTGTATGGCAAAGATACCTAACAGTAAGTGGCATAAAGAATAGATGCAAAGAAGTATTTGCTTTCTTTATTGAGTTGCAAAGACCTCTATTAATGACATTTTGCTGGTTTAAATTCCAAGAATGATTGGAAACAGAGACTTGTGAGGCAGAGCTTAGGATTTAACTTGTCACCTGACAGTTGGCTTGAATTAATATTATTATTAGTGGACCGAAATTAAAATACCCAGCTCACTGCAAAACCCTCCAGACAGTGTCTGGAATGCTAAACGCATACCATATATAAATAAAATTAAGGTAAGGACAAAGATTTAAAAAGCAGTGACAGTGAACATTAGCATAATACCAGCAGCTTTGAGCTTCTTCCGTCAACAATGTGGACCATGATGAAATTACACGAGAGGGTAGTACAATTGGATTTTCTAACTTGCCTTTATAGAAGAAGTTTACACTTTTAATCTTAACTATGTCTTATACCTTTAATAAAGATGTGCTGTCACACATCAAATATATACGTCTATACCTATATATAAATATGTATGCATGTGTGTATGTGTATAGCCATAGCCATCCATCCATGCATCCATCCATCCATCCACTCCACCCAAAGTGCATCTCTCCAAGGTGCTAGTCCACATAATTATGTTCATTTCTTCTCTGGTCTTTGTATAATGTGTAGTTAAGTGACTTTATGGACAGTACATGATATAAATATGGTTTAGGCCCATCAAAATGCAGTACTCTAGGATCCAGGGAACTTTTTCCTTACCAAAGAACTGAATTCCTGAATGTTGTATTATTATAAAATTACAAAAGCTGCAAACTTACCTGCTCTTCCCTAATGACTTCTATAGAGTGGTTATTATATGGGATCGTGCAGATGATCATGGTCTTGTCATGCTATTGCTATCTTTCTTCATAAATATATTTATTATCAAAGCTTGATCATATAATTATCCAATACATGAATGATAGAATAATTA
>JAZHEH010000001.1:0-14735 GCA_036589455.1 Ateles fusciceps | reverse complement strand
TGAACGACAGAAACACCATATGAGTTTCACAGATATGTTCTTCTGTGTTTACCGTAGCCATTACTGCTATTTCGTACAACACAAGATTTTGGTAGGAACATCAGTTTTGATATTCTCGTCAGAAAACGTTCTCAAAATTGTTACATGCACACATCACTGTAACTCTTTACATTGAATGTACACATTGTCAAGAAATGTCCATGAAAAGCTTGTATTAGTGTTTAAGGTGAGATCTTTCCCATAACAACACATGCTCAGTTTCCGTCTGGAATAATCCCAATCTAGCTACTGTAAAAAATGTGTTTCTGAGTTGCTGAATCTAAATAAAGTTTCAACCCTCTTAGTTGAAAGAGACAAACACCTTATTATTTTCACAGATATGTTTCTTCTGCGCTCTACCGGCAGTCTCACTGCTATTTCGTATGACACAGGATTTGCTTACAAACATCACTTTTGATATTTACCTCAAAAAACGTTCTCAAACTGCTACATACACACATTAGTGTAACTCTCTAAGTTGAATGCACACATTATACAGCCATCTCCGTGATAGATTCCTATTAGTGTTTAAGGTGAGATCTTTCCCATTACGGCACATGCATACTTTCCGTCTGGAATATAACAATCTAGCTTCTGTAAGAAATGTGTTTCTAAGCTGCTAATCTAAACAAAGTTTCAACTTTCTTAATTGAACGAACGCACACCATAATCAGTTACACAGATATGTTTTTCTGTTCTTTACCGACACTCTTACTGCTATTTCGTAAGACACGGGATTTTGCTTGGAAACATCAGTTTTGATATTCTTAGTCACAAAACTTTCTCAAACTGCTACATACACACACATCTGTGAAACTCTCTTAGTTGAATGCACGCATTGTCAAGAAATCCTCCCTGACAGTTCCCATTGCTGTTTAAGGTGAGATCTTTAACATTACAGCACAGTTCCACTTTCCATCTAGAATATCCCAGTCAAGCTTGTGTAAGAAATTTGTTTCTAAGCTTCGGAATCTAAACAAAGTGTAACGCTCTAAGATAATGCACACATTGTTAAGCCATCTCCGTGATAGCTTCCAATTAGTGTTTAATGTCAGATCTTTCCCATTGCAGCGTATGCCCACTTTCCGTCTGTAATATCCCAATCTAGATTCTGTAAAAATCTGTGTTTCTAAGCTCTAAATTTAAACAAAGTTTTGTTTTCTTAGTTGAACGAACACACACCATGTCAGTTTTCACAGACATGTTTATTCTGTGCTTCAAAGGTAGTCTTTCTGCTATTTCGTGCGACACGGGATTTTGCTTGGAAACAGCAGTTTTGATATTCTCGTAGAAAACGTTCCCAAACTGTTACATACACACATGAGTTTAACTCTCTACGTTTATGCACACGTTGTCAAGAAATCTCCGTGATAACTTCCCAGTAGTGTTTATGGTGAGATCTTTCCCATTACAGCACAGGCCCACTATCCTTCTACAATATCCCAATATAGCTTCGGTTAGAAATGTGTTTCTAAGCTGCTGAATGTAAACAGCGTTTCGAATCTCTTAGTTGAACGAACAGACACCATATCAGTTTCAAAGATATGATTTTTTCTGTGCTTTACCGGCAGTCTTGGGGCTATTTCGTGTGACATGGGATTTTGCCTGGAAACATCAGTTTTCATATTCTCGTCAGAAAACGTTTTCAAACTACAACATACACACATCAGTGTAACTCTCTAAGTTAATGCAAACATTGTCAAGAAATCTCCGTGACAGCTTTCTATTAGTGTTTAAGGTGAGATTTTCCCATTACAGCACATGCCCACTTTCAGTCTCTTATATCCCGATCTAGCTTCTGTAAGAAATGTGTTTCTAAGCTGCTGAATCTAAACAAACTTTCAACTCTCTTAGCTGACGAACACACAGCATATCAGTTTCACAGATATGTTTCTTCTGTGCTTTGTCGGCAGTGTTACTGCTATTTCGTACGACACGGGATTTTGCTTGGAAACAACAGTTTTTATATTCTCGTCAGAAAACTTTCTCAAACTGCTACATACACAAGTCAGTGTAACTCCCTAAGTTGAAGGCACACATTGTCAAGCCATCTCCGTGATAGCTTCCAATTAGTGTTTAAGGTGAGATCTTTCCCATTAGAGCACACGCCCACTTTCCGTCTGGAATATCCCAGTCTAGCTTCTGTAAGAAATGTGGTTCTAAGCTGCTGAATCTAAAAAAAGTTTCAACTCTCATAGTTGAATGAACACACACCATATCAGTTTCACAGATATGTTTCTTCTGTGCTTTAACAGCAGTCTTACTGCTATTTCGTACGACACGGTATTTTGCTTGGAAAGATCAGTTTTGATACTCTCGTCAGAAAACTTTCTCAATTTGCTACATACACACATCAGTGTAACTCTGTAAGTTAATGCCCACATTGTCGAAGAAATCTTCGTTATAGCTTTCTATTAGTGTTTAAGGTCAGATTTTCCCACTACAGCACATGCCCATTTTCCATCTGAGATATCCCAATCTACCTCCTGTAAGAAATGTGTTTCTAAGCTGCTGAATCTAAACAAAGTCTCAACTCTCTTAGTTGAATGAACACACAACATATCAGTTTCACAGATATGTTTCTTCTGTGCTTTAAAGGCAGTCTTACTGCTATTTCGTACATCACGGGATTTTGCTTAAAACATCAGTTTTGATATTCTTGTCAGGACACGTTCTCAAACTGATACATACACACAGCAGTTTAACTCTCTAAGTTAACGCACATATTGTCAAGAAATCGCCGTGATAGCTTCCTATTACTGTTTAAGGTGAGAGTTTTTCCATTACAACACATGCCCAATTTCCGTCTGGAGTATCCCAATCTAGCTTCTGTTAGAAATGTGTTTCTCAGCTGCTGAATCTAAGCAAAGTTGCAACTCTCTGAGTTGAACGAACACACACCATATCAGTTTCACATACATGTTTCTTTTGTGTTTTATTGGCAGTGTTCCTGCTATTTTGTATGAAATGGGATTTTGCTGGGAAACATCAGTTTTGATATTTTCGTCACAAAACTTTTCTCAGACTGCTACATACACACCGTCAGTGTAACTATCTAAGTTGAATGCACATATTGTGAAGCCATCTCTGTGATAGCTCCCTATTAATGTTTAAGCTGAGATCTTTCCCCTTACAACACACGCCCACTTTCCGTCTGGAATATCCCAATCTAGCTTCTGTAAGAAATGTGTTTCTAAGCTGCTGAATCTAAACAAAGTTTCAACTCTTTTAGTTGAACAAACACACACCATAGCAGTTTCACAGATATGTTTCTTCTGTGTTTTACCGGCAGTCTTACTGCTGTTTTGTACGACATGGGATTTTGCTTGTAAACACCAGTTTTTACACTCTGGTGAGAAAACGTTGTGAAACTGCTGCATACACACATCAGTGTAACTCTCTAAGATGAATGCACACATTGTCAAGGCATCTCCGTGATAGCTTCCTAGTAGTGTTTAAGGTGAGATATTTCCCATTACAGCACATGCCCACTTTCCATCTGGAATATCCCAATCTAGCTCTGTAAGAAATTTGTTTTTAAGATGCTGAATCTAAACAAAGTTTCAACTCTCTTAATTGAACGAACACACACCATATCAGTTTCAAAGACATGTTTTTTGTGTGCTTTACCGGTATTGTTACTGCTATTTCCTACGACATGGGATTTTGCTTGGAAACATCAGTTTTGATTTTCTCGTCAGAAGATGTTCTCAAACTGCTACTTACACACATCAGTGTAACTCCCTTAGTTAATGCACACATTGTCAAGCCATCTCCGTGATAGCTTCCTATTAGTGTTTAAGGTGAGATAATTCCCATTACAGCACATGCCCACTTTCCATCTGGAATATCCCAATCTAGCTTCTATAAGAAATGTGTTTTCAGCTGCTGAATATTTAAACAAAGTTTCAACTCTCTTAGTTGAACAGACACACCAAATCAGTTTCACAGATATGTTTCTTCTGTGCTTTACTGGCAGTCTTACTGCTATTTCGTACGACACGGGATTTTGCTTGGAAACATCAGTTTTGATATTCTCGTCAGAGAACGTTCTCAAACTGCTACATACACACATCAGTGCAACTCTCTAAGTTGAATGCACACATTGTCAAGAAACCTCCCTGATAGCTTCCTATTAGTGTGTAAACTGAGATCTTCCCATTACAGCACATGCCCACGTTCCGTCTGGAATATGCCAATCAAACTCGTTTAAGAAATTTGTTTCTAAGGTGCTGAATCTAAAAAAACTTCAACTCTGTTAGTTGAACGAACACACACCACATGAGTTTCACAGATATGTTTTTTCTGTGCTTTACCGGCACTGTTACTGAAATTTCCTATGACACGAGATTTTCCTATAAACATCAATTTTGATATTCTCGTCACAAAACATTCTCAAACTGCTACACACACACACGTCAGTGTAACTTTCTAAGTTGAAGGCACAGATTGTCAAGCCATCTCCGTGATAGCTTCCTAGTAGTCTTTAAGGTGAGATCTTTCCATTCACAGCACATGCCCACTTTCTGTCTGGTATATCCCAATCTAGGTTCTGTAAGAAATGTGTTTCTAAGCTGCCTGAATCTTAACAAAGTTTCAACTCTCTTAGTTGAACGAACACACACCATATCGGTTTCACCGATATGTTTCTTCTGTGCTTTACCGGCAGTCTTACTGCTATTTCCTAAGACAGGGGATTTTGCTTGGAAATATCAATTTTGATATTCTCATCAGATAACGTTTTCAACCAGCAACATACACACATCAGTGTAACTGTCTAAGTTAATTCACACATTGTCAAGAAATCTCCCTGATAGCTTCATATTAGTGTGTAAAGTGAGATCTTTCCCTTTACAGCACGTGCCCATCTTCCATCTGGAATATCCCCATCTAGCTCCTGTAAGAAATGTGTTTCTAAGGTGCTGAATCTAAACAAAGTTTCAACTCTCTTAATTGCACCAACACACACTATAGCAGTTTCTAAGATACGTTTCTTCTGTGCTTTACCAGCAGTCTTACTGCTATTTCGTACGACACAGGATTTTGCTTGGAAATATCACTTTCGATATTCTCCTCAGAAAACCTTCTCAAACTGCTACATACACACATCAGTGTAACTCTCTAGTTGAATGCACACATTGTCAACAAATCTCCCTGAAAGCTCCTATTGGTGTTTAAGGTGAGATAATTCCCATTACAGTACATGCCCACTTTCCATCTGGAATATCCCAATCTAGCTTCTGTAAGAAATTTGTTTTTAAGCTGCTGAATCTAAACAAAGTTTCAACTCTCTTAGTTGAACGAATACACGCCATATCAGTCTCAAAGACATGTTTTTTCTGTGCTTTACCGGTAGTGTTACCGCTATTTCCTACGACACGGGATTTTGCTCAGAAACATCAGTTTTGATTTTCTCGTCAGAAAAAGTTCTCAAACTGCTACATACGCACATCAGTGTAACTCTCTTAGTTAATGCACACATTGTCAAGCCATCTCCGTGATAGCTTCCTATTAGTGTTTAAGATGAGATCTTTCAAATTACAGCACATGCCCACTTTCCCTCTGGAATATCAAAATCTAGCTTTGGTAAGAAATGTGTTTCTAAGCTGCTGAATCTAAACAAAGTGTCAACTCCCTTAGTTGAACGAACAGACACCATATCAGTTTCACAGATATGTTTCTTTTGTGCTTTAACGGCAGTCTTACTGCTGTTTCGTATGAAACGGGATTTTGTTTGGAAACTTCAGATTTCATATTTTCATCAGAAAACGTTCTCAAACTGTAACATACACACATAAGTGTAACTATCTAAGTTGAATGCACACAATTTCAATAAATCTCCGTGATACCTTCCTATTAGTTTTTAAAGTGAGATATTTCCCATTACAGCTCATGCCCACTTTCAGCCTGGAATATCCCAATTTAGCTTCTGTAAGAAATGTGTTTCTAAGCTGCTGAATCTAAACAGTTTCAACTCTCTTACTTGAACGAGCACACACCATATCAGTTTCACAGATATGTTTCTTCTGTGCTTTACCGGCAGTCTTACTACTATTTCGTACAACATGGGGTTTTGCTTGGAAACATCAGTTTTGATATTATTGTCACAAAACTTTCTCAAACTGCTACATACCCTCGTCAGTGTATCTCTCTAAGTTGAATGCACACATTGTCAAGATATCTCCCTGATAGATTCCTATTAGTGTTTAAGGTGAGATGTTTCTCATTACAGCACATGCCCACGTTCTGTATGGAATATCCCAATCTCGCTCCTGTGAGACATGTGTTTCTAAGCTGCTGAATCTAAACAAAGTTTCAACTCTCTTAGTTGAACGAACAAACACCATGTGTATTTCACAGGTATGGTTTTTCTGTGCATTACCGGCAGTCTTACTGCTATTTCTTAAGACACGGGATTTTGCTTGGAAACATCAGTTTTGATATTCTCGTCACAAAACTTTCTCAAACTTCTACGTACATACATCAGTGAAACTCTAAGTTGAATGTACACGTTGTCAAGAAATCTCGAGTGAAATCTCCTATTACAGTTTAAGGTGAGCTATTTCCCATTACAGCTCAGGTCCAATTTCCGTCTGCAATATCCCAATCTAGCTTCTGTAAGAAGTTTGTTTCTAAGCTGCTGAATCTAAACAAAGTTTCAACTCTCTTAGTTGAACGAACACACACCATATCAGTTTCTCAGATATGTTTCTTCTGTGCTTTACCGGCAGCCTTACTGGTATTTCATACGAGACGGGATTTTGATTGGAAACATCAGTTTTGATATTCTCCTCACAAAACTTTCTCAAACTGCTACATACCCACGTCAGTGTATCTCTTTTAAGTTGAATGCACACATTGTCAAGAAATCTCCCTGATAGTTTCCTTAGTGTTTAAGGTGAGATCCTTCCCATTTCAGCACATGCCCACGTTCTGTCTGGAATATCCCAATCTACCTCCTGTAAGAAATGTGTTTCTAAGCCGCTGAATCTAAACAAAGTTTCAAATCTCTTAGTTGAACGAACACACACCATATCAATTTCACAGATATAGTTCTTCTGTGCGTTACCGGCAGTCTTACTGCTATTTCCTACGACACAGGATTTTGCTTGGAAACATCAGTTTTTGATATTCTCGTCAGAAAACTTTCTGAAACTGCTACATACACACATCAGTGAAACTCTATAAGTTGAATGTACACATTGTCAAGAAATCTCCGTGAAATCTCCTATTAGTGTTTAAGGTGAGATATTTCCCATGACAGCTCAGGTCCACTTTCCGTCTGGAATATCCCAATCTAGCTTCTGTAAGAAACGTGTTTCTAAGCTGCTGAATCTAAACACAGTTTCAACTCTCTTAGTTGAACGAACACTCAACATATCAGTTTCACAGATAGGTTTCTTCTGTGCTTTAAAGGCAGTCTTACTGCTGTTGCATACAACACGGTATTTTGCTTGGAAAGATCCGTATTGATATTCTCGTCAGAACAAGTTGTCAAACTGCTACATACACACGTCAGTGTTACTCTCTAAGTTGAATGCGTAGATTGTCAAAATATCTCCGTGATTGCTTCCTATTAGTGTTTAAGGGCAGATCTTTCCCATTACAGCACACGCCCACTTTCTCTCTGGAATATCCCAATCTAAATTCTGTAAGAAATGTGTTTCTAAGCTGCTGAATCTAAACAAAGTTTCAAGTCTCTTAGTTGAACGAAGACACACCATATCAGTTTAATAGATATGTTTCTTCTAGGCTTTAGCGGCAGTCTTACGGCTACTTCGTAGGGCACGGGATTTTGCTTGGAAACATCAGTTTTGATATTCTTGTCAGAAAAAGTTTTCAACCTCCTACATACACACATGACTGTAACTCTCTAAGTTAATGCATACATTGTCAAGAAATCTCAGTGAAATCTCCTATTAGTGTTTAAGGTGAGATATTTCCCATGACAGCTCAGGTCCGCTTTCCGTCTGGAATATACCAATCTAGAGTCTGTAAGAAATGTGTTTCTAAGCTGCTGAATTTAAACAAAGTTTAATTCTCTTAGTTGAACGAACACACACCATGTCAGTTTCACAGACATGTTTCTTCTGTGCTTCAAATGCAGTCTTTCTGCTGTTTTGTACGACATGGGATTTTGCTTGGAAACAGCAGTTTTGATATTCTCGTCACAAAAGTTTCTCAAACTGCCACATACACATGTCAGTGTAACTCTCTAAGTTGAAGGCACACATTGTCAAGTCGTCTTCGTGATAGCTTCATATTAGTGTTTAAGGTGAGATGTCTCCCATTTCAGCAAACGCCCACTTTCTGTCTCGGAATATCCCAATCTAGCTTCTGTAAGAAATGTGTTTCTAAGCTGCTGGATCTAAACAAAGTTTCATGTCTCTTAGTTGAACGAAAACACACCGTATCAGTTTCACAAATATGTTTCTTTTGTGTTTTATTGTCAGTATTTCTGCTATTTCTTATGACACCGGATTTTGCTTGTAAACATCAGTTTTGATATTCTCCTCAGAAAACGTTTTCAAACTGCTACATACACACGTCAGTGTAACTCTCTAAGTTAATGCAAACATTGTCAAGAAATCTGCGTGATAGCTTTCTATTAGTGTTTAAGTTGAGATTTTTCCCATTACCCCACATGCCCACTTTCCGTCTTGAATATCCCAATCTAGCTTCTGTAAGAAATGTGTTTCTAAGCTGCTGAATCTAAAAAAAGTTTCAACTCTCTTAGTTGAACGAACACACACCATATCAGTTTCACAGATATGTCTCTTCTGTGCTTTACTGGCAGTCTGACTGCTGTTTCGTACTACATGTGATTTTGCTTTGAAACATCAGATTTGATACTCTAGTCAGAAAACGTTCTCAAACTGCTACATACACAATCAGTGTAACTCTCTAAGTTCATGCACACATTGTCAAGAAATCTCCGTGATAGCTTCCTATTAGTGTTTAGGTTGAGATCATTCAAATAACAGCACATGCCCATTTTCCCTCTGGAATATCCCAATCTAGCTTATGTAAGAAATGTGTTTCTGAGCTGGTGAATCTAAACAAAGTTTCAACTCTCTTAGATGAACGAACACACACCATATCATTTTCAGAGATGTGTTTCTTCTGTGCTTTGAATGCAGTCTTACTGCTATTTCTCAAGACGTGGGATTTTGCTTTGAAACATCAGTTTTTTTATTCTCATCAGAAAATGTTCTCAAGCTGCTACATACACACATCAGTGTAACTCTACGTTAATGCACAACTTGTCAAGAAATCTCCATGATAGCTTCCTACTAGCATTTAAGGCGAGATTTTCCCATTACTGCACCTGCCCACTTTCCGCCGGGAATATCCCAATTGAGCTTCTCTAAGAAATGTGTTTCTTAGCTGCTGAATCTAAACAAAGTTTCAACTCTCTTAGTTGAACGAACACACACCATATCAGTTTCACAGTTATGTTTTTCTGTGCTTTACCGGCAGTGTTGCTGCTATTTCCTAAGACACGGGATTTTGCCTGGAAACATCAGTTTTGATATTCTTGTCACAAAATGTTCTCGAACTGCTACATGCACACATCAGTGTAACTCTGTAAGTTGATTACACACATTGTCAAGCCATCTCCGTGATAGCTTCCTATTAGTGTTTAGGGTGAGATCTTTCAAATTACAAAACATGCCCACTTTCCCTCTGGAATACCCCAATCTATTTTATGTAAGAAATGTGTTTCTAAGCTGCTAAAACTCAATAAAGATTCAACTCTCTTAGATGATCGAAAACACACATTGTATCAGTTTCACAGATATGTTTCTTCTGTGCCTTAAAGGAAGTCTTATTGCTATTTCTTAAGACATGGGATTTTGCTTTGAAACATGAGTTTTATATTCTCATCAGAAAACGTTCTCAAACTGCTACATTTACACATCAGTTGTAACTCTCTAAGTTAATGCACAAATTGTCAAGAAATCTCCGTGATAGCTTCCCATTAGCGTTTAAGGTGAGATTTTCCCCATTACAGCACATGCCCACATTCCATCTGGAATATCCCAATCTAGCTTCTGTAAAAAAAGTGTTTCTAAGCTGGTGAATCTAATCAACGTTTCAACTCTGTTAGTTGAAAGAACACAAACCATATCAGTTTCACAGATATGTTTTTTCTGTGTTTTAAAGGCAGTCTTACTGCTATTTAGTACTACACTGGATTTTGCTTGGAAACATAGTTTTGATATTCTCATCAGAAAACGTTCTCAAACTGCTACATACACACGTCAGTGTAACTCTCTAAGATGAATACACACATTGTCAAGCCATCTCCGTGATAGCTTCCTATTACTATTTAACGTGAGATCTTTCCCATTACAGCACATGCCCACTTTCCGTCTGGAATATCCCAATCTAGCTTCCATAAGAAATGCGTTTCTAATCTGCTAATCTAAACAAAGCTTCAACTCTGTTAGTCTGAACGAACACACACCATATCAGTTTCAGAGTTTTCTTTCTTCTGTGCTCTACCGGCAGTCTACTGCTGTTTGTATGACAAGGGATTTTGCTTGGAAACATCAGTTTTGATATTCTCTTCAGAAAACGTTCTCAAACTGCTACATACAGACATCAGTGTAACTCTCTAACTTGAAAGCACACATTGTCAATCTATCTCCGTGACAGATTCCTATTAGTGTTTAAGGTGAGATCTTTCCCATTACAGCACATGCACACTGTCCGTCTGGAATATCCCAATCTGGCTTCTATAAGAAATGTGTTTCTAATCTGCTGAATCTAAACAAAGCTTCAACTCTGTTAGTTGAATGAACACACACCATATCAGTTTCAGAGTTTTCTTTCTTCTGTGCTTTACCGGCAGTCTTACTGCTGTTTCGTACTACAAGGGATTTTGCTTGGAAACATCAGCTTTGATATTCTCTTCACAAAATGTCCTCAAACTGCTACATACAGACATCAGTGTAACTCTCTAACTTGAAAGCACACATTGTCAATCCATCTCCGTGAAAGATTCCTATTAGTGTTTAAGGTGAGACTCTTTCCTATTACAGCACATGCACACTTTCCGTCTGGAATATCCCAATCTGGCTTCTCTAAGAAATGTGTGTTCTAAAACTGCTGAATATAAACAATGTTTCAACTCTCTTAGCTGAACGAACACAGACCATATCAGTTTCACAGATATGTTTTCTCTGTGCTTCACCAGCATTGTTACTGCCATGTCATAAGACACGCGATTTTGCTTTCACACGTCTGTTTTGACATTCTCATCAGAAAACGTTTTCACACTGCTACATACATACATCAGCGTAACTCTCTAAGTTGAATGCACACATTGTCAAGAAATCTCCGTGATAGGTTCCTATTAGTGTTTTATGTGAGATCTTTCACATTACAGCAGAGGCCCACTTTCCTTCTGCAATATCCCATTCTAGTTCTGTTAGAAATGTGTTTCTAAGCTGCTGAATCTAAACAAACTTTCAACTCTCTTAGATGAACAAACACACACCATATCATTTTCACACATATCTTTCTTCTGCATTTTACCGGCAGTCTTACTAGTATTTCTTATGACACTGGATTTTGCTGGGAAACATCAGTATTGGATATTCTCGTCAGAAAACGTTCTCCAAACTGCTACATACACACATCAGTGGATCTCTCTAAGCCTAATGCACACATTGTCAAGCCATGTCCGTGATAATTTCCTATTATTGTTTAAGGTGAGATCTTTTAAATTACAGCACATGAACACTTTCCCTCTGCAATATATTAGCCTAGCTTCAGCAACAAATGTGTTTCTAAGCTGCTGAATCTAAACAAAGTTTCAACTCTCTTAGTTGAACGAACACACACCATATCAGTTTCACAGATATGTTTCTTCTGTTCTTTATCAGAGTGTTACTGCTACTTCGTATGACAGGGGGATTTTGCTTAGAAACATCAGTTTTGATATTCTTTGTCAAAAAACTTCATCAAACTGCTACGTACACAAGTCAGTGTAACTCTCTAAGTTGAATGCACACATCGCGAAGCCATCTCGGTGATAGCTTCCTATTAGTGTTCAAGGTGAGATCATTCCCATTACAGCACATGCCCACTTTCCGTCTGGATTATCCCAATCCATCTTCTGTAAGAAATGTGTTTCTAAGCCTGCTGAATCTAAACAAAGTTTCAACTCCTCAGTTAACGAAGGCACACCATACCTGTTTGAGAGATATGTTTTCTTCTGTGCTTTACCAGCAGTGTTACTGCAATTTCATACGACACGTGACTTTGCTTGGAAAATCTGATTTTGATATTCTCGTCAAAAAACTTTCTCAAACTGCTACGTACCCATGTCAGTGTAACTCTCTAAGTTGAATGCACCGATTGCGAAGCCATCTCGGTGATAGCTTCCTATTAATGTTTAAGGTGAAATCATTCCCATTACAGCAATGATCACTTTCAGTCTGGAATATCCCAATCTAGCTCTGTGAGAAATGCGTTTCTAAGCTGCTGGATCTAAACAAAGTTTCAACTCTCTTAGTTGAGGGAACACACACCATATCTGTTTCACAGATATGTTCTGTGTTGCACCGGCACTTTTACTACTATTTCGTATGACAGGGGATTTTGCTTGGAAACATCAGTTTTGATATTCTCGTCAGAAAACGTTCTCAAACTGCTACATACACACGTCAGTGTAACTCTCTAAGTGAATGCACACATTGTCAAGAAATCTCCGGGATAGCTTCCTATTAGTTTTTAAGGGGGAGATCTTTCCCATTATAGCACAGGCAAACTTTCCTTCTGTAATATACCAATCTAGCTTCTGTAAGAAATGTTTTTTCTTAGCTGCTGAATCTAAACAAAGTTTCACATCTCTTAGTTGAATGAACGCACCCATATCAGTTTCACAGATATGTTTCTTCTGTACTTTACTTGCAGTCTTACTGCTATTTCGTATGATATGGGATTTTGCTTGGAAACATCAGTTTTGATTTTCTCGTCAGAGAACATTCTCAAACTGCTACATACACACATCAGTGTAACACTCTAAGTTGAATGCACACCTTCTCAAGAAATCTCTATGATAGCTTCTTATTAGTGTTCAAGGTGAGATCTTTCCCATTACAGCACAAGCCCACTTTCACTCTGGAGTATTCCAATCCAGCTTCTGTAAGAAATGTGTTTCTAAGCTGCTGAATCTAAACAAAGTTTCATCTCTCTTACTTGAACGAACACACACCATATCAGTTTGACAGATATTTTTTTTTCTCTGCTTTACCACAGTGTTACTGCCATTTAGTATGACACGTGATTTTGCTTGGAAACATCAGTTTTGATATTCTCATCAGAGAATCTTTTCAACCTGCTACATACACACATCACTGTAACTCTCTACGTTGAATGCACACATTGTCAAGAAATCTCGGTGACAGCTTCCTACTAGTGTTTAAGTTGAGATCCTTAGCATTACAGCACTTCCGCACTTTCCACCAGGAATATCCCATTCTAGCTCCGTAACAAATGTGTCTCTAAGCTGCTGAATCTAAACAAATTTTCAACTCTTTTGGTTGAATGAACACAACCATAACAGTTTCACAGACATGATTCTTCTGCGTTTTACCAGCAGTCTTACTTCTATTTCGTATGACACGGGATTTTGCTGGGAAACATCAGTTTTGATATTCTCCATCACAAAACGTTCTCAAACTGCTACATACACACATCAGTGTATCTCTCTAAGTTGAATGCACACAATTGTCAAGCCATCTCCGTGATAGTTTCCGATTAGTGTTTAAGGTGAGATCACTCAGATTACAGCACATGAACACTTTCTGTCTGGAATATCCCAATCTAGCTTCTCTAAGAAATGTGTTTCTAAGCTGTTGAATATAAACAAAGTTTCAACTCTCTTAGTTGAACGAAAACACACCATATCAGTTTTCACAGATATGATTTTTCTGTACTTTTCCGGCAGTGTTACTGCTACTTCTTGCGGAAAGGGATTTTGCTTGGAAACATCAGTTTTGATATTCTCGTCACAAATCTTTCTCAAACTGCTACATACACAAGTGAGAGTAACTCTCTAAGTTGAAGGCACACATTGTCAAACCATCTCCGTGATATCCTCTTGTTAGTGTTTAAGGTGAGATATTTCCCATTACAGCACATGCCCACTTTCTGTCTGGAATATCCCAATCTAACTTCTGTAAGAAATATGTTTCTAAGCTGCTGAATATAAACAAAGTTTCAATTTTCTCTTAAGTTTAACGAACACACACCATATCACTTTTACAGATATGATTCTTCTGTGCTTTACCGGCAGTGTTACTGCTATTATCTTAGGACACGGGATTTTCCTTTATAAACACTAGTTTTGATATTCTTTGTCAGAAAACATTCTAAAACTGTTACATACACACGTCAGTGTAACTTGTGTAAGTTGAATGCACTAACATTGTCAAGCCATCTCCCTATAGATTCCTATTACTGTTTGAAATTGCTAGATCTTTCCCATTACAGCACATGCCCACTTTCCGTCTGGAATATCCCACAATCTAGCTTCTGTAAGAAATTTGTTCCTAAGCTGCCCACTCTGTGAAACAAAGTTTCACACACTCTTGGACTTAAGGAACATACACCAAGTCAGTTTCACAGACATTTTTCTTCTGTGCTTTAACGGCAGTCTTTCTGGCTACTTCTCAAGACAC